>JAVSCE010015358.1:0-49626 GCA_032199065.1 Smutsia gigantea
ATTGGCTGGAACATTTGGTACAATGCTGGATAGAAGTGGTGAAAGTGGACTTCTTGTCTTGTTCCTAATCTTAGGGGAAATTACCCAATCTGTAACTATTAAATATGATGTTAGCTAAGGGTTTTCACAGAGGTCTTTTGTCAGATTAGGAAGTTAAACGCTATTCCTAACACACTGATTATTTTCATGATGAAGAGGTGTTGAATTTTATAAAGTTATTTTTCTGAATGGAGATGTGATGTTTATCCTTTACTGTTGATGAGATTACACGAATTTATTTTTGTTGCTAACTCTACTTTGCATTACTGCAGTGAACCCCAGTTGGACATGGTTTATAATCCTTTTTATATATTGCTGAATTCAATTGGTTAGTATTTTGTTGATTTCTCCACATACATTCATAACAGGTTTGGTTTGTAGTATTCTTTTCCAGTGATATCTTTGGTTTTGTTACCAGAGTAATACGAACCCATAAAATGAATTGGGAAGGATTTCCTCCCCTCCTAGTTTTTAGAAGAGCTTTTGAAGAATTGCTATTAATTATTCTTTAAATATCTGTGAGTATTTGCAAGTGAAATACCACTACCTGGGTTTTTCCTTGTTGAAAGTGTTGATTACTAATTCAATTCTTATTGGAGGTCTACTCAAATTTTTCTATTTTTTCATTAAACAATTTTGGTAATTCATGTCTTTCTAGGGATACATCTATTTAATATTCTAAAATTTTGGCATACAGTTGTTCATCTTATTTGCTTATTCTATTGTTTCTGTACAGCTGGTAGTAATAGTCCCTCTGTAATTTCTGATTTTAGTAATTTCAGACTTCTCTCATTTTTGCTGAGAGTCTCTGAAGGCTTACCAATTTTGTTGGTTTTTTTCAAAGGATGATATTTGGACTTTGCTGATTTTCTCTACTGTTTTTCTATTGTTTCACTTATTGACACTCTAATTTTTATTACTTCCTTCCTTCTACTTGCTTTGGGTTTATCTTGCCCTCTTTTTTCCAGTGGCTTAAAATGAAAGGTTAGATTCTAGATTTGAGATCTTTTTCTTTCTATACAGACATTAACAGATATAAATTTCACTCTGGGTACTTCTTTAGCTGAATTGTGTGAGTTTTGGTCTGTTGTTTATTCATTTTTATTGATCTCAAATTATTTTCTAATTTCTCTTCTTTTTTGATACATTGGTCATTTACTACTAAGTTCTTTAATTTCCACGTATTTATGAATTTCACTGATTTGGGTTTCTAATTTCATTTTATTGTGATCAAAGAAAGTACTTTGTATGATTTCCATCCTTTCAAGTTGATGATTTTTTTTTATGTCCTAGTGCATGTTCTATCCTAGATGATGTTCTATATACATTGGGAAGAATGTAAATTCTACTGCTGTTGGGTGTTCTATGGATTTCCATTATGTCTAGTTGGCTTATAGTGTCATTCAAGTCTCTATTTCCTCCTAGATCTTTTGCCTAATTTTTCTATCCATTATTGAAAGGCTGTAATTATTATTGTTGAATTGTCTGTTTCTCTTTATACTGTCAGGTTTGCTTAATACATTTCCAAGCTCTGTTTTTAGATGCATATTTTATGTTATATGTTGTTCTCAGATGTGTAATTGTTATGTCTTCCTGATGGAATGACCGTTTTGTCATTATAAAATGTCTCTTTATCTGTAATAACATTTTTTTTGCTTTACAGTCAATTTTTTCTGATATATAGCCTCTCCAAGTTTCTTAGGTTATTGTTGCATAATATATTCTTTCCTTCCTTTTATATCCAATCTATTTGTATCTTTGAATCTAAAGTGTCTTGTGTAAACAGCATATAGTTAGATCTTGTTTTTCTGTGACCTGCCTGATAATCAATACCTTTTAATTGAATTGTATAATCCACTGAAAATGTTTTTTTGATAGACTTGTGTCTGCCATTTTACTTTTTGTTTTCTATATATTTCATGTCTTTTTTGTTTTCTATTCTTCACTTTCTTCTGCATTAAGGGAATCTTTTTTATGTAACATTTTAATTCATTTAATGATTTTTTTCACTATACTTTTTTTTATTTTCCTAGTAGTTTCTCTTGTGCTTATCAAAATAAATTTCAAATTGATACAAACCTAAATTAATTCCAATTAGATATAATAATGTTAACTCCTATATGGTCCTATTTTCTCTTCCTCCTTTTTGTGCTATTTTACCTATATTACAAACCTAATAATACACTGGTATAATTTTTACTTCATATTTTTATTTTTAAAAGCCAGGAAAGAACAACTATATATTTATGGTAAATTTTACCTTATTATTTACCAGACACCCTTCCTAACATTTTTATCACTTTTGAAATGTTTACAAAATGCACAGGATTTGTTACATCTGGTTCCTTTGTGCACAACATTGAAACTGAGGCTTAATGTTAGTAGAATAAATTAACTTTCTTATATGTCAACTGGCAGGTTATGTCCTTTGTCATTTTCTATTGGGATTTTCATGTTATTCTGATCAATTTAAGAAATATTTTATACCACAGCTTAAAGTGTCCCATTTTATTGAAATATTTTTCCATCCTTTTTTTATTGTAGAAAATTAACCTTTGCATTTTTATTGCTTCAAACTTTAGAAACTTCTTACTCTTCTAAGATCTGAAAAACATGTTTTTCAAGTTGTAAAAATAAAAATATTTTTCTTATACATAGGCCATAAACTCTGGAAACATTACCTAAACTTTTTTTCTCCTCTTTTAGATTAAACCTCTACATTGTTTAACTCTGGGTTGTGCTAGAGATATAGGCTCATTCAGTGAAAATCAGAGACACAAATCATCAGCAGCTATATGCCACAGATGCTTGGGCAGATTGATGTACTGGCTTCTCCACAGCTTCACACAGAACTCTGAACTCTGCAGTGCTGAGCAGGACAACATACTTGAACACATCACATAATGTCACCATGCAAATCACATACTGCAAGTACAACCAAATAAACTACTGAATGTTGTATTTGCCCCTATATCCACACTTGATGGCCATCCTGTATTTAATGCTTAAATCACTTAGATCATATCTTAATGGTGATATGATTAGGATTTAAAGTAGTGTTCCTATGAACTGCTTACCAGTTTTCCCAAAATTATTAATTTAAAAAACTCTCTTTTATACTACAGACATGAAATTAAATTCAACTCCCAATACTAGACTAGATCTTGTACTAGAAGGAAAGATAATGGTATAAAATAATGGTATAATGGGTCAATTAACAGAATTGGAATACAGAAGGCAGATTAAATGCAGGCATACTTTGAAGATACACCACAATAAAGTGAAATGAATTTTTTGGTTTCCCAGTGCACATAAAATTATGTTTATACTATACTGTAGTTTATTAAGTGTACAATAGTATTAGTCTAAAAACAATTTACATAATTAAAAATATATTATTGTTAAAAATGCTAACCATCACCTGAGCTTTCAGTGAGTTGTATCTTTTTTCTGGTAAAAGGTCTTGCCTTGATGTTGGTGGATACTGACTGATCAGGAGGTTGGTGGTTGTTGAAGGTTCGGATGGTTGTGGCAATTTCTTAAAATAAGACAACAATGAAGTTTGCCAAATTGATTGACTCTCCCTTTCATGAAAGATTTCTCTGCAGCATGCAATGACATTTTATAGCATTTTATCCACAGTAGAACCTCTATCAAAATTAGAGTTAATCCTCTCAAACCCTCCACTTCTTTATCTACTAAGTGTGTGTAATATTCTAAATGCTTTGTTGTCATTTCAACATTCCTCACAGCATCTTCATAGATTCCATCTCAAGAAACCACTTTCTTAGCTAATCTGTAAGCAGCAGCTCCACATCTGTTCAAGTTTCATGAGATGCAGTCATTCGGCCACATTTTCGGGCCCCATGTCTTGCAGTTCCCACTGATCTGGCATAACTTTCTCTGCCGAAGTCTTGAACCCCTTGAAGTCATCCACAAGGGTTGGAATCAATTTCTCCTGAACTCCTGTTCATGTGGATGTTTTGACTTCGTCCCATGAATCACAATCACAGAGCTCTTGATCGCATCGAGAATGGTGGAGCCTCTCCAGGCCTTCAGCTTACTTTGCCCAGACCCACCAGAGGAATCACTACCAATGGCAGCTATAGTCTTAGAAAATGTATTTCTTGACTACCAAGACTTGAAAGTTGAAATGACTCCTTGACCCACTGCTGCAGAATGGAGGTTGTGCTAGCAGGGAACAGGAATCTTGTCCATCTCCATCAGAGCTCTTGGGTGGCCAGGTGCGCTGTCAATGAACTGTAGTATTTTGAAAGTAATCCTTTTTTCCTGAATAACAGATCCCAACAGTGGGCTTAAAATACTCAACAAATCACGTTGCGAACGTATGTGTGGGTTTGTCACTCCATTATAGAGCACAGGCAGAACAGATTTAACACAATCACTATGGGTCCTGGGATTTTCAGAATGATAAACAGCACCGGCTTCAACTTAAGGTCCCCAGCTGCACTGGCCCCTAACAGGAGGGCCAGCCTGTCCTTTGAAGCTTTGAACCCAGCCACTGACTTCTCTTGAGCTATAAAAGTCCTAGATGGCATTTTCTTCCAATAGAAGGCTATTTCTTCTACAATGAAAATCTGTAGGTCAGTGTAGCACCTTCATTAATCATCTTACCTGGGTCTTCTGGGAAACTCGCTGTGGCTTCCATACCAGCACCTGCTGCTTCACCTGTGCAGTCATGTTATAGAGGTGGCTCCTGTCCTTACACCTCATGAACCAAACTCTGCCAGCTTAACTTTTCTTCTGCAGCTTCCTTGCCTCTCTCAGCCTTCACAGAATTAAAGAGAGTTAGGGCTTTGCTCAGGATTAGGGTTTGGCTGAAGGGAATGCTGTAGCTGGTTTGACCTTCTATCCAAGACCACTAAAACTTGCTCCATATCAGCAATAAGACTGCTTCACTTTCTTATTATTCAAGTCTTCACAGGAGTAGTACTTTCAATTTCCTTCAAGAACTTTTCCTTTGCATTCCCTACTTGGCTGTTTGGTGCAAGAGGCCCAGCTTTCAGCCTGTCTCAGCTTTTGACATGCCTGTCTAAGCTCACTGATTTCCAGCTTTTGATTTATAGACATGCAACCTTTCCTTTCACCTGAGCACTTAGAGACCATTATAATGTTATTAATTGGCCTAATTTCAATCTTGTTGAATCTCAGGGAGTAGGGAAGCCTGAGGAGAGAGAGAGAGATGGAACGGCTTGTTGGTGGAGTGGTCAGCATACATCAACATATATAGCATTATAAGGTCGCCATTTATACGGGCCACAGTTCATGGTGCCCCCAGTTACTATAATAACATCAAGGATCATTGAACACAGAACACCGTAACAAATATAATGGTGAAAAAGTTTGGAATATGGTGAGAATTACCAAAATGTGACACAGAGACATGAAGTAAGCAAATAACATTGGAAAAATGGTGCCATAAACTTGTTCAAAGTAGGATTGCCACAGACCTTTGATTTGTAAAAAATCGAGTATCTCCAAAGTGCAATAAAGCAAAGTGTAATAAAATGTGATGAACCTGTACATGAATTATAACAATGGTAAATTGATCAAAATTGATCCTTGTATAAGTACTATGGTTATTAAGAGAGTATCTTTTGTCTTAGGAAATACACATCCGTGTGTTTAAGGGCAAAGGATCATGATGTATATAAATATTCTCAAATGGATCACCCTCAAAATAATCCAGAAAACAAAACACCATATTCATATAGAATAGTGGTTCTCAACTGAGGGTGATTTGCTCCTCCTGGAGACATATGCCATGTTTAGATACACTTTGGGAAGAAGGCAGTACTGTACCTGGTTGGTGGAGGCCAGGGGCACTGCTAAACAACCCATGGGGGTGCACAGGCCAGCCCCCACCACACAGAATGACTGTCCCCAAATGTCAATGCTATAGAGACAGAGTAACACTGATACAGAGAAAGAAAATGATGGGGTACGCAGGATAAAATGTCAACAATAGGTGCATCTGGATAAGGGGTACATAGGGTGTTATTTTGATTATTCTTAATCTTGTAACATTTGGAAATTATTTCCAAAGAAAAAGTTTTTAAAAACTCTTTTAAAAGTACCATTTTGTGATGATTACTTTATCATACATTAAACCATTGCAGAGAAAAGAAGATCTATTTTGGGGCTCTCTATTTCAGCGTATATACTTTTTTCCCCCAGTGGCACATTCTTTTCATTTCCATTCGTATATAATTCTGGCAACTAAATCCCATTATCAAGAATAGAACTACTTTAAAAAAAACATAATGAAAATACATATATGCACATTTTTATATCTTTACTTTTTTCCAATTTGTTTTAGTTTTCCTCCCACCCTGAGTTGAAGGCAGCCTTTTTATCCATACCATCTCACATACTTCTTTGGGTAACATCTCCTCAAGAGTTGAAGCAGTGAAGATTTTTGATCAGGTGACTTAATTATCAAAGTCCATGAGAATAGGTCTTTGGAAATTAACCAGGCAAGGCATTTCAATATATGCACATTAAATGTGCAAAATGCAAAGATCACAGAGCCAGATTGTTTATTTGTCACATTATTTTTCAGTAGAATGAGTCAGAGAATAAGGCTGGCCTGGGAAGCTGGAGTAGTGATTCCCCAACAGTGAGCACCACTCATGTGATCCAAGCTTTTCAGGACCATCTAACATGCAAAGTGACATCAAGCCACATATGATATTAGTCTTATGTTTGGATAAGAAAACGATATGCTACAAACACATTTTCAAAGGTTCAACAGTGGAAGACATATTGTACTTTTTTGGTCACAGAACCTAAAAGCATAGGTGACTTTAAGTCATAAATCTTATTTCACATCTATTGGTGCCCATGTGTCATTCCTCCCAACCTCCATAATTTCCCGGAGTGGAGTGGGAGACTATTCTGTGTCCACCAGGGGATGCTAGGCACCCAAGTATAACACCAACTGACTAGTTATGCTTAATGATTGTTTAGAATCACTTGCCAAGGCTCCAGAAGACTCTAGTCTCCAGGAAGTCTTCCAGGACAAAGACCAGGCAAGAGATAGCTTTACATACATGATATCTATGAATAAGTTAGGATTTGAAATACACTAAAGCAAATATCCATGAGAAAGGTTAATAATTCACACAATTAAATTTGAAGGGATAAGATTAAATCATAAGAATATTACTTTTATTATTTGAATAGAAACATTTCAAATGAAAAGGTTTTTTTTTATACCTAAACTTCACATTAAAAACCAAAACAGAATCCCAACTCTCACCCAAATGGCACGCCGAGGGCACCCAGTGGAGTCACCAGGACTGTGGGGACCGCCGTGTAAGCCAGGAAGTTTCCAATCTGGCCAACAGCCACTGTCAAGAGAATCACAAGGCTATTACTTGCAGTTACGCAGCTCTCTTTTAGCAGTCATAAGAGTTGAATTTGAAAGGGCTACTGAAAGGGCTACTTCTTTTCCATTACTTGTGAGGGAGCAAATGTGGGGAACCATTTGCATATTTAAGGGTCCTGATGGCAGAGGAGCAGGCCCCACATGTTGCTGGCCCTAAATGGTGGGAGTAGTTTCAGCCCTCTGTGGGAATTCCCAAGCTTACAGCAGCAATTGCTAGTGGGCTCAATGCAGTGTATTTCCACTGTCTCCTTAACACATCCTTGTTTTAAGATGAATCATGCTGTTTCCCATGTCACCTGGGACCTACCCCAGTGTAGAACATTGGGCCCCAGTGGCATGCTGCTGGCACACCAAGTAGAAAGAGTATTCCCTGCAGGGGACTGCACCAGAGGGCTGCTCAAGATGGAGTTTAGAGATAAGCTCTTCAAAGAAAGAAAACCAACATCTGCTTAAAGGAACATGTGCTACAAAAAAACCTCATGATATGTCTGAAGTTTCTAATACAACTTTTCCTTATAAGTTCTAAACTCTACTTTTTAGTTTATTTTTATATGACTTCTGTGCATAACCTCTTTTGTATCATAGCACATGATCTGGTATATAAGGCTGAGTGAAGAAACTCTGTGTAAAACGAATTATTCTGTTCAGCCAAAAATATGAAATTTCACCAAATGCCAGCAGCCTGACTACAGATGAGTAAGCAGGAGCCAGTTTAATTTCTTTACACCCAGTCCCTGACCTGGATGAAATTCAGTGCTAACTGCAGGCTGCAGGAGCCTCTGCCCTCTCCCTCCCCAACCTTCCACCCTCCTAGTCCTCCTTTCAAAGAACACAGCAGAGCTAATCTCACCCTTTCCAGCCCTGCCAGAGAACTGACTGATCTTATGAGAGAGGCCCAAGCCCTCCACTGAGCAGGGTACTACTTACTTGCGATTGTGCCTGCCCACCACACGATGTCTGTTAAATAGGAGGTGCCTACGGAAGAGTGAGACGAAAACGTCAGGAAAGTATGAAGCAAGAGGTATACAAGCTTTTTACCAAGAAAAACGGATATTTATGTGAAAACTGAAATTGAAATGAATAATGAATGTCACTCTATTCACCCCATAAAAAAAAATCTTTTAGTCTAGAAATAGCAACATGAATGTGGGGGAAATGGAACTTTCTGGCGAGGATTCCCACCTCGCATTGACAGTGCCCACCGTGTGTACGACAAGAGCATGTTTGCAGTCGCGGGACCGCTCGGCCAGGGTACGGGTGGACAGGAAACACCCGTTGCCCCTCTCCTCCCCTCCGTTCCCGGTACTGATTAGTCAGGCATCTGCCAGTCGCCAGGGACCCACCCACAGAGTTCCTCCCAGTGTGAGTAGGGGAGGGGGTGTGAGTGGCCGGAGAGAGAGCGCGGGAGCTGCGCAGAGGGGGTCCCGAATGGCGTGAGTGCAGAGAGACTGAGGCCTGTGGCCAGGAGGACTAAGCTTGTGCTGGATGCAGAACCTGTAGCCGGCCTGGGGAGCACATTCGAGCCAGCCGTGTGTACCGAGTGGCCTGTGACTATGATGTGGGTGAGAATAAATGTGGTAACCCCTTTCCCTCCCAACTTCTGCCCGGGCCTTTCTTCGCAATCATTAAATTCATAGAGAACTTGCCCCAGGCAGGAACCCCCTCCTCCTGGAGCTACAAGGAGAAACCACCAACAGTGGCAAAACAAAGACATTTTTCAGCCAATACAAGCTGACCCAGGCAAGAAATGGAAGCTTTACAATTTTTTTTTTGTGGCTCAACAGGCCACCACCCAGAGACACAAATATTCCTTGAGATGAGGTTTTATGTTGATTTCGAATGAGATTTGTCCTTCAAAGTCCAGTTCTCTTGTACATGCACTATAACCCATTTATGTGACAATTTTACTAGCACAGGGTTTAGTGATGTGCTGCTAAACAGGTTACTCAACTTTTAAACACTTCTTATACAGCATTCTCCAACCATGTGGGAAGCAGACACTTACACTCACTTGATGTTTTGATATCTTATACAGTCCTTGTTTTCTCTTGGTTACCCACCACGCCCAATGCATGGGTAGGTATATGTGAGCCGATGCCCAGGCCTCCCCGACACAGCGGCTCCTTCTGCCGACCTTTGAGACACACGTTTGTCCTATTTCGGGTATATCAAAATACAAGAGAGGCTTTCTGCCTCAGATTAAAGTACCTAATTCTACTTGGATGTTTTAATTCTCAGCAATTCGGTATAACGAACACAGATAGCTGGCTTGATGGAGGAGCAGACCCAGACAATAAGCACTTAAGAAAAATGAAATGGGGACAATAAGTAATGACAATAAGGAGGGATGGTCAATTTAGTATATCACCATTTGGCAATATCACAATAAAACCCAATTTAGGCAAGAATCATCAATGTAGATGAAAAGAGCAGATGAAAGTTTGCTGAAGAACAAGATCATCACGTAAGTCTCCATGGATCACCTCCACTGCTTTTTGATCAGTCATAAAGGGCAAAGCTATCTTCACAGTATTCCACAGACCCTCACAGACATCACTTTACCACATGCTCAAAGTCAGTGTCCACCCTCGGACAGAAGCACGTCCCCTGAGAGGATGCACCTGAGGACACAGCATCACATCTGAGGCGCTCCTGCCAATGTGCATCATGTGCACCCAACCAGGAGGAAACTGGGAGACAGCCTACAAACAAGCTGCTTGTGCTCTTCAAAACTGGCAAGGTCATGAATACAAAGAAAAGCTAAGCAACTATTGCAGATGAAAGGAAACTAAAGGGGCATGGTGACCACAAGCAGCACATGATGCAAATGGAAAAAAGGGCTGTTACAAAGGGCAGGACTGACGCAAGTGAAAAAACCTGAATATGGACTATTGTAGAAAAAACATTAACAAAATCCTTTTCTTTCTAAATGAGAATGTGACTTATGGTTCACTTTCTGGCTCTAAGAAGCCCACAGTCATGTGGCCAGAGGACAACACTTAGGTAGAAATGACATCTGTGTACACATGGACCTGACTGGAGGTCTGTGAACACCCGGGTAAGGAGGCTGACAACTGGGCTCCCCTGAGTGCAATGCCTCCGGGGACAGGCATGTCCCTTGTGGGGTCCAGTAGTCCTGCCTCTGTGACCTTACACCAGGGAGCATGAGGCTTGTAAGGCAGGGCAGCTGTGGCCTCACCAGCTGCAGCCCTGTCTCTGCTGCCAGGTTCCAGCACACAAAAACCCATGCTGGATATTTAAGAATGAAAGGTAATGAAGTCCACTTCCAGAATGCTGGTCTGAGGAATCCCATGGATCAGTTCCCCAGTGAAACAACCATGACCAGGGAATAGAGTATTAAAAAATTTTTTTGAAGTCTCTGGAAATTGTCCTAAGAGCACACAGCAAATAAATAAATATCTATTCAAGAAAACCTACTAAATCTCAGTAAGAACAGTGAGAATCTTTAGCATATGAGTTAAGATGCCCTCTTTCTCTCTCCAACTGCAGTTCAGCTTAACAGAGGCTCCACTCCAGGCGCTATTACCAAGAAGATGGGGTTTGCTCTCCCCTTAGCTCTCAATCACCAGGAAGAACAGGTCTCCAGCATTTCTTATTCCCCCCACATTGAAGAGGCTAAAGTCTGGTTAGGATATCCAAGAGTTGGGGGCTCCACCCACCCCCTACCCAGAAGCTCTACCCCAAGCACTATAGGCCTCAATCATCCTGTCCCAAGCTTGAGGGAAGGGTACAGGTTCCATGCTTGGAGAGGCAAGCACAGATCAGAGGCCACCAACGCTCAACAACTACACCCCGAGACTTTAACTGGGCAAGACTGTGAAGCAATTTATGCCCCTCTGCATGTGTCAAAAAACAACAGAGTAACCAACCAGAAATCAGTACAGCCTAACAGCTAGGTGTGATATCCAATGAGGCAGACAACAGAGAAATCAGGGAAAGAGAAGGTAAAGGTAGCCCAGCTAAAACCACTGTCATCCCAGGTAAAAGTGCACATATTCAAGGCTGCTTCTCTGAGGACTGATAACACAGGCTTCACACCACAGGGGAAATAGATCTTACCAAAATGCTCCAGCCAAAACACTAAACAAATAAACAATCAAACAACAATCCACAGCAAAGGGGGGTAGGGAGTCAGTATCCAGAGTTGCTACCATACATAACCTAAAATGTCCAGATATCAATAAAAAATGAGATAACAACAACAAAAAAAACTCAAAAATGGGCAAAAGCTTTAAATAGACATTGCTCCAAACAAGATATATAATTGGCCAATAATCACATGGGAAGATACTCAACATCACTGATAATTAGGGAAATGCAAATCAAAACCATAGTGAGATATCACTTCATAACCAATAGGATGGATACTATTTTGAAAAACAGCAACAGAAAACAAGTGTTGGTAAGGATGTGGACAAATTGGAGCCCGTGTGCATTGCCTATTAAGAATGGAAAATGTTATAGCTGCAGTAGGAAACAGAATGGCAGTTTCTCAGAAAGTTAAATACAGGATCACCATATGATCCAGCAATTCCATTTCTGGGTATATACCCAAAAGAATTGAAAACAAAACTTAAATATATATTTGTACACCCACATTCACAACAGCATTATTCACCATAGCTGGAAGTTGGAAACAACCTGATTGTCTATTAACAGATGAATGGAAAAGGTAAAATACCATACACTTGTTCCTTTTTGTTACACGTGAAACAGCACTAAACAGTCAAGTGGTACTTTTATTCTGCCTTAAAAAGGATTTAAGTTCTTTAAATTGATATATAATATTACATTGGTTTCAGGTGTATAACAAGTGATTCAGCAATTATATACATTACTAAATATTCAACAGAATAATGTAGTTAACATCTGTCATCCTACAAAGATATTAAAATATTGTTGATTATATTCCCCATGTTGTACTTTCATCCCTGTAATTTATTATTTTATAATTGGGAGTTAATACCACTTGATCCTCTTCAGTTATTTCACCCACTCCCTTAATCCCCTTCCCAATGGCAACCACCAAATGGCTCTCCATGTTTATGAATCCATTTCTGCTGTTTTTTTGTTTTGTTTTTTTAGATTCCACATATAAGAGAAATCATATGGTATTTGTCTTTCTCTGCCTGGCTTAATTCACTTAGCATAATATCCTTTAGTTCCACCCATGTTGCTGCAAATGGCAAGATTTCATTCATTTTTATGGATGAGGAATATTCCTACATATATATACATATCATATTATCTTTATCCATTCATCTACTGATAGACACTTAGGATGCTTCCATAGCCTGGCTTTTGTATATAATGCTGCAATAAACATAGGGATACATATATTTTTTCAAAAACTATTTTTGTTTTCCTCAGGTAATACCCAGAAGTGGAATTATTTGGTTATATAATATTTGTTTTTAATTTGAGAAACCTCCATGCTGTTTTCCATATTGCCTGCACCAATTTTCACTTCCAGCAGCAGTACAAGAGGCTTCCTTTTCCTCCACATCCTCATCAACCCTTATTTCTTGTCTTGTTGACTGGTGTGAGTTGACACCTCATTGCTGTTTTGATCGCATTTCCCTGATAATTAGTGAAGCTGAGCATCTTTTCATTTGTCTATTGGCCATTTGTATGTCTTCCTTGGAAAAATATCTTCAGGTCCTCTGCCCATTTTTTAATCAGATTACTTGATTTTTTAGTGTTGACTTGGATGATTGCTTTCCGTATGTTGAATATTACCCCCTTATTGGATATATTGTTTGAGAATATATTCCCATTCAGTAAGTTGCCTTTTCATTTTGTTGATGGTTTCCTTTGCCATACAGGAGATTTTTAGTTTGATGTACTGCTACTTGTTTATTTTTGCTCTAGTTTCCCTTGCCTGGAGAGAAATATCCAGAAAAAAAATTACTATTGCTGATGTCTAAGAGTTTACTACCTATGTTTTCTTTTAGCAGTTTTATGACTTCAGATATTATATTTAGGGTTTTAATCCATTTTGAGTCTATTTTTGTGTATGGTGGAGGATAAGGTCAAGTATACTTGATAAAGAATTCAAAGTAATGATAAATCAAAAAGATGCTCACCAAACGTGGGAGAGGAAAGGGTGAACATAGTGAGAACTTAACAAAGAGATAGAAAATATAAAAAAGAAACAATCAGAGCCGAAGAATACAACTGTAATGGAAAATTCACTAGAGAGAAACAACAGCAAATCAGATGATACAGAAGAATAGGTCAGCAATCTGGACGGTAGGGTAGTGAAAATCACCCAAGCTCAACAGCAAAAAGAAAAAATAATTTAAAAATTAGGTTAGTTTAAGAGACCTAGCACAACATCAAGCATGCATTATAGGGGGTCCCAGGAGAAGACAGAAGAAAAGGGGCAGAAAACTTATTTGAAGAAATAATGACTGAAAGCCTCCCTAACCTGGGGAAACAGACATACAGATGTGCCTCCTGGGAGGCACTGAGAGCCCCAAACAAGATGCAAACAAGTAAGTGTACACTGAGACACAAAATAACTGAAATGTCAAAAGTGAAAGATAAAGAACTTAAAAGAAGGAAAGCGCAACTAGTTACATACAAAGGAATCCACATAAGACTCTCAACTGATTTTCCAGCAGAAATTTTGTAGGCCAGAAAGGAGTGGCGAAATATATTCAAAGAATTGAAAGGAAAAACCTACATACAAGAATATTCTACCCAGCAAGGTTATTGTTCAGAATGGAAGGAGAAACAGATTTTCCCAAACAGTTAAAGGAGTTCATCACCACCAAGCCAGCTTTATAAGAAACATTAAAGGGACTTCTTTAAGCAAAAAATAAAAGGTCATAACTAGAAGAAAATTATAAAAGAAAAAAATTTCACTGGTAAAAGCAAACATACAGTAAAGGTAATGGATCAACTACTTATAAAGCAAGCATAAAGATTACAAGAGAAAAGAGGTCAAATGAACTATTGTCTACCATAATTAGTTAAGGGATACACAAAATTAAACGATTTAAGATATGACATCAAAAACATAAAACATGGGGAGAACTAAAAATGTAGTGATTCTAGATTGTTTTCAGACAAGTGACCATCAACTTAAAGATTGCCACATACATGTGGTATAATATATGAACCTCATGGTAACAAAACAAAAACCTGTAATAGATACCCAAAAAGTAAAGTGAAAGGAACCCAAACATAACACTAAAGAAAGTCATCAACTCACAAGAAAAGAGAGAAAGAGAAGAAAAGACCAAAGAAGAACTACAAAAACAACCAGAAACAATTAACAAGTAGCATTAAGTACATACCTATCAGTAATTACTCTAAATGTAAATGGACTTAAATTGTCCAATGATGAAGACATAGGATGACTGAATAGATTTAAAAAGGACCCATCCAGAACCATCTTACACTGCTGGTGGGAATGCAAACTACTTCAATCATTGTGGAAAGCAGTATGGAGGTTCCTCAAAAAAACTAAAATAGAAATACCATTTGACCTGGAAATTCCACTCCTAGGAATTTACCCAAAGAAAACAAGATCTCAGGTTCAAAAAGACAAATGCCGAGTGCCAGAATAGAGGCTGGTTAGTCAAAGACAGGTGAAAAAAAAAAGAATGAAAAAAATAAAATAGAAAAAATTTAAAAAAAGAAGAAGAAAAAGACAAATGCACCCCTATGTTTATCGCAGCACTATTTACAATAGCCAAGATATAGAAGCAACCTAAGTGTCCATCAGTAGATGAATGGATAAAGAAGAGGTGGTACATACGCACAATGGAATACTATTCAGCCATAAGAACAAAACAAATCCTACCAATTGCAACAACATGGATGGAGTTAGAGGGTATTATGCTCAGTGAAATAAGCCAGGCGTAGAAAGACAAGTACCAAATGATTTCACTCATTTGTGGGTTATAACAAAAAAGCAAAACTGAAGGAACAAAACAGCAGCAGACACACAGACTCCAAGAAGGGACTAGCGGTTACCAAAGTGGAGAGGTGGGGAGGGTGGATGGGGAGGGAGAGAGAAGGGAAATAAGGGGCATTATGATTAGCACACATACTGTAGGGGGTTCATGGTGAAGGCAGTATAGCACAAAGACAAATAGTGACTCTGCAGCATCTTACTACACTGATGGACAGTGACTGCAATGAGGTGTGTGTGGGGGGAGTTGATAATATGGGTGAATGTAGTAACCACAATGTTGCTCATGTGAAACCTTCATAAGACTGTATATCAATGATACCTTAATGAAAAAAATTTTTTTTTAATTTTAAAAATGTTGGTTTACAGTGTGGTTCAAGCCTTCCATTTCCTTTTTGACTTCTGCCTAGTTTTTCTATCCATTTTTGAAACTAGGGTATTGAAATCTCTACTTCTATTGAATTATCTATTTCTCTCTTTACTCTGTTAATTTTGCCTCATGTATTTTGGAGCTGTTTAGTTAGGTGCATATATTTATAATTGTTACATCCTCCTGATCAATGGGCCATTTAATTGTTATAAAATGTCCTTCTTTGTTTCTAGTAACAATTTTTGTCTTAAACTCTATTTGTCTCATTGGTATAGTCACTCTAGCTCTCTTTGTGTGAGGGTAAATATTCTTAATCATTTTAAATAATTGTGAGCATTTTTCATTCTACAACATCTTGAGGCTCCTCTTCATGGCAGATGCACACATTCACTCAACAACTCTTTGAAGATCCATGTATGATATAAAAAAGATTTAAGGGACTTTTGAAATAGAGGAATCACAAACAATATTTCCTGGTGGGGTCTATGCTGGGGGCAGGGAACGGTCAAGTTGTTCCATTGTGATGAATATAGTTTGGTTGTGAGTGCCTGTGGAGGCATGGGATTGTTGCTACAGCCACAACTGGAATGTTTGAGTAACCCTCGTGAAATGAAAATTGGCGCAATGATGCCAGTGCACAGCACAGCAGGACCCATGGGCTCTCCTCTTCCACTGCTACAGTTTCCCAACACCACTGCCCACCATATAGTACATGCTTTTGGCAGTTTGAAATGGAATGTGTTACTAAAATGGGAAGGAACCTGGAATCCCAGGTACCCAAGGATGGGGATGTGACAAGCTTTTGGTGTCCCTTTTGTCAACAGGTACAGGTCAGTTCCAAGTGTCTCAGGCCCTTCCACCCCCACTCCCCAGCAGGACCTTGTATTCGCTGAAATCCAAAAGGTGTTTGGGTCATCCACCCCTTTGAAGCCAGTATTCAGCAAAATTTTTCTGCTTCAATGGATGTTTAAAAAGTCCAACTTTCTGTCTGGATACCTGCCCTGGACCCCAGGTACAGACCAAAGCAAAGCCCCTTTGGTGGTCCACAGCATCCTGTACTCTGCACTGAAGGAGGTCCACGGCTCTGCTTGTCCATGCACCTGTGCCCAGACTCCTTGCTGGGCTGGCTGCCCCCGGTTCCTTCCTCCTTCCCCAGCTAGGAACCCCAGAACACCTGCATTCCATATTACCCTGAGCTCCTGTCATCAATAGATATTTTTCTCTTATGTCCTAAAACCACATGGTTTCTTCAGTTTCACCTTCAAGCATTTTTGTCCCTAAAAGTCAATCACTTGACACCCTTGGGAGGCACCTGTTCAAGCCTATTCCCAACCCTCCTCCTCTTCCCAGCTGATGCCTGGGATTCAAGTCCTCTAGCCTCAGCAAGAACAGGGATCCTCAGAATGGTAGGATCAAGGATCTTCTTTGTTTGATTACACTCATGCTCCCTCCCCTCCACCCGCAGGTGTGGGCTACAGAGGTATAATAGCTACATTCTGGATTTTTTTTCTCACATTGGAAACCTTGGATGGAACTGAGAGTTGAATGATTGTTTATACCAGCCAAACTATAAGACAAAGAAGTGTTGTGAAAATACAAAAGAGACCTTCAGCATGATGATATCAACTGGCAGTGATGTCCAACCATGGACTTGTGACTTTTAAAACCTCCATTTAGTCATAAATGTGTATCACAAATGTTCTTAAAATATTACTTTCCAGCACTAAAATACAATCATCTAGTTTATTTACCTTATGATTATACCGCAAAAAATTTCATGCACTTATGTGTGCCCATAACAGCAACAATAAAGTGGCTGCTAACAGCAAAACAACAGATCGCTATGTCCTTACTAATTAATTAGTGCCTTGATTTCAAAAAATGTGCAAAAAGATGCTACATAGTTTTTACATACTTCTTAAAAATAGACTAAGAATCAAGAAATTTTCTTTCCTGACACTAATTCAGCTAGATGAGGGTATTAGAATCAATTTGAGCACTGGTAATCACCAACTTATGAATATTAGTACTTAAAAGTTCTTTTATATGTGGCTTATTAGATATGTAGACTTTTGTCCTAAAGAAATAGTTTAGCAATCTTGAAAAAAAGAAAGGACAAAATTGTAGGACTTACACTATCTCATTTTAAGATTTACTATAAAACTACATAGTAGACCCACACATGCACAGTGCCATCATGGACGGAAGCAACAGGGTAACTCAGTGAGCAAGTCTCCTCAATAAATATTGCTGGACCAACTGGATATCAGCGGGGAAAATACTGAACGTTGACTCATGCCTGAGTCATACATGAAAATTAACTCAAGATAGCTCAGAGACCTAAAGGTAAAAGCTAAAGCTATAAAACTCCTAGAAAAAACACAAGAGGATACCATTGTGACCTGAGAAGAAACAAAGATTTCTTAGGCAAAATCAAAAAGCAGCAACCAAATTAAAAAAAAAGAAAGATAAGTTATATTTCATGAAAATTAAAATTTTCTGCTCTTCAAAAGACACTGTTAAGAAAATAAGAAGGCCACAGAGAAAAGATTTGCAATATTTATCTATGACAAATGACTTGCATTCAGAATACACACACACAAAAACTAACAACATATAAAAAGGTACGACTCAAAATATAGGCAAGGTTTAAAAAGACACCTCACAAAAGAGTATAAAAATGGCCAAGAAGACTTCCAGGAAGATGGAGGCGTGAGCAGGGCGGTGGAAATCTCCTCCGAAAATCATATATATTTATGAAAATACAACAAATACAACTATTCCTAAAAGAGAGACCAGAAGATGCAGGACAGCACCGAGCCTGCATCTGCACGTGAGAGGACTCGGCACCCCATGAGGTGGGTAAGATACGGAGCCGCAACCCGGTGGGACACGAGCCCTCCCCCACCCCAGTGCACCGGCGGAAGGAGAGGATTCAGAGACAGGAGGGAGTGGAAGTACACCCCGTGAAATAACCAGCCCTGGTGATTTGCGCCGGGAGCGCTGACAGACATTGCACAGTGTAGCGGAGATTGGAGAGACAGAGGGCGCAGGATCTGAGCAGGGAACGCCCCTGGGTCCTTGCAGCCAGCTCCCAGGAAGAAAAAAAAAAGGAAAAGCGCATACTTTTTTCAGCGGTCTTAAAGAGACAGGAGCCCAGCGGAGGAGCCAGATCACCCCGGCACACTCAGCCCAGCAGGCTGGGAGTCCTCGGGAGTTTTGGACCACTTGGCTAGCAATTGGGAAAAAGTAGCCGCACTCAGACTTCACACAGAGATCAGCAGCCTCCCATTCATTCTCACCCAGGCCAGAGCTACAAGGGGCCATGCGGAGCGGCATGGCCACGGCAGCGGAATAGTGGAGCAACAGCGCCACCTACAGCATCCTCACAGAATCTACTCCCAGCAGGTTTTTTTTTCTTTCTTTTCTTTTCTTTCTTTTTTTCTAATTTCTTTCTTTTCTTTCTTTTTTCTTCTTTTTCTTTTTTTCTTTCTAAAAGTCTTAAAGGGCCCAGCTGACATACGTGGTACCTACCAGCGACCACTTCTATCGCCATGAAAAGACAGAGGAATATGGTACAAACAAAACTTACCCAGACAACACCAGAGAGGGAACCTGAAGAGATATAAATGCACAATCTTCCTGAAAAAGAATTCAGAATAAAAGTCATAACCATATTGATGGATCTACAGAGAAATATGCAAGAGCTGAGGTAGGAAGTGAGGGAAGCGAGGAAAGACAGTGCAGAAATGAGACAAGCAATCAACATGCTCAGCAGCAGACTGGATGAGATGCAAGAGATTGTTAACGTAATAGAAATCAGAGAACAGGAATGCAGAGAAGCTGAGACAGAGAGAGATAAAACGATCTCTAGGAATGAAAGAATATTAAAAGAACTCTGTGACCAATCCAAAAGGAACAATATTTGCATTATAGGAGTACCAGAGGAAGAAAAGAGAGAAAAAGGAATACAAAGTGTCTTTGAAGAAATAATTGCTGAAAATTTCCCATGCTGTGGAAGGAAATAGTCTCGGAGTCCAGGGAAGCCCACAGATCTCCCAACATAAGGGACCCAAGGAAGACAACACCAAGACACATAATAATTAAAATGGCAAAGATCAAAGATAAGGACAGAGTACTAAAGGCAGCTAGAGAGAGAAAAAAGATCACCTACAAAGGAAAACCCATCAGACTATCATCAGACTTCTCAACAGAAAA
Source organism: Smutsia gigantea (assembly GCA_032199065.1). Taxonomy (NCBI): domain Eukaryota; kingdom Metazoa; phylum Chordata; class Mammalia; order Pholidota; family Manidae; genus Smutsia; species Smutsia gigantea. Next base: position 19,984 of record JAVSCE010015358.1, read on the forward strand.
CTTACAGGCCAGAAGAGAATGGCGTGACATATTTATTATAATGAAACAGAAGGGCCTTGAACCAAGAATATTGTATCAAGCACAATTATCATTTCAATATGATGGAGGGATTAAACAATTTCCAGACAAGCGAAAGCTGAGAGAATGTGCCTCGCATAAACCACCTCTACAGGATATCTTAAAGGGGCTGCTCTAGATGGAAGCACTCCTAAGGCTAAAAAGATGTCACCAGAGAAAATAAAATCATAGCAAAGAAAGCAGACCACCCAAATACAAACTAAAGGCAAAGAATAAAACACCTAGTATATAAAGAATGGAGGAGGAAGAATAAGAAGGGAGAGAAATAAAGAAACATCAGACTGTGTTTACAATAACTTGACAAGAAAGTTAAATTAGATTGTTAGATAGTAAACAAGCAACCCTTGAGCCTTTGGTAACCACGAATCTAAAGCCAGCAATGGCAATAAGTACATATCTATCGATAATCACCCTAAATGTAAATGGACTGAATGCACTAATCAAAAGACACAGACTAATAAAATAGATAAAAAAGCAAGACCCATCTACATGCTGCTTACAAGAGAATCACGTCAAACCCAAAGATATCCCCAGACTAAAAGTAAAGGGATGGAAAAGATATTTCATGCAAACAACAAGGAGAAAAAAGCAGGTGTTGCAGTACTTGTATCAGACAAAATAGACTTCAAAACGAAGAAAGTAGCAAGAGATAAAGAATGACATTACATAATGATAAAGGGGTGAGTACAACAAGAGGATGTAACCATTATAAATATATATGCACCCAACACAAGAGCGCCTGCATATGTGAAACAAATACTAACAGAATTAAAGGAGGAAATAGAAAGCACTGCATTCATTTTAGGAGACTTCAACACACTACTAACTCCAAAGGACATATCAACCAGACACAAAATAAGTAAAGACACAAAGGCACTGAACAACACACTAGAACAGATGGACCTAACGGACATCTACAGAACTCTACACCCAAAAGCAACAGGATACACATTCTTCTCAAGAGCACATGGAACATTTTTCAGAATAGACCACATACTGGGCCACAAAAAGAACCTCAGTAAACTAAAAAATATGGAAATTCTAACTACCAACTTCTCAGATCACAAAGGTATAAAACTAGAAATAAATTTTAGAAAGAAATCAAAAAGGCTCACAAATACATGGAGACTTAACAACATTCTCCTAATTAATCAATGGGTTAATGACCAAATCAAAACAGAAATCAAAGAATATATGGAGACTAATGACAACAACAACACAAAGCCACAACTTCTGTGGGACGCAGCAAAGGCAGTTCTAAGAGGAAAGTATATTGCAATCCAGGCTTATTTAAAGAAGAACATTCCCAAATGAATAGTCTAAAGACAAAATTACTGAAATTGGAAAAAGAAGAACAAATGAGACCCAAAGTCACCAGAAGGAGGGACATAATAAAGATCAGAGAAGAAATTAATAAAATTGAGAAGAATAAAACAATAGAAAAAATCAATGAAACCAAGAGATGGTTCTTTGAAAAAATAAACAAAATAGATAAACCCCTAGCCAGACTCATTAAGAGAAAAAGAGAATCTACACACATAAACAGAATCAGAAATGAGAAAGAAAAAATAACGATGGACCCCACAGAAATATAAAGAATTATAGGAGAATATAATGAGAATCTATATGCTAACAAGCTGAAAAACCTAGAAGAAATGGACAACTTCTTAGAAAAATACAACATTCCAAGACTGACCAAACAAGAAACAGAAAAACCAAACACACCAATCACCAGCAACAAAATTGAATCGGCAATCAAAAAACTACCCAAGAACAAAACCCCTGGACCAAATGGATTCACCTCTGAATTCTACCAGACATATAGAGAAGAAATAACACCCCATTCTCCTTAAAGTTTTCCAAAAAATTGAAGGGGAGGGAATACTTCCAAACTCATTCTATGAAGCCAGCATCACTCTAATACCAAAACCGGGCAAAGACCTCACCAAAAAAGAAAATTACAGACCAATATCCCTAATGAACGTAGATGCAAAAATACTCAACAAAATATTAGCAAACAGAATTCAAAAACACATTAAGAGGACCATACACCATGATCAAGTGGGATTCATCCCAGGGATGCAGGGATGGTACAACATTTGAAAATCCATCAAAATCATCCACCACATCAACAAAAAGAAGAACAAAAACCACATCATCATCTCCATAGATGCTAAAAAAGCATTTGACAAAATTCAGCATCCATTCATGATTAAAACTCTCAACAAAATGGGTATAGAGGGCAAGTACCTCAACATCATAAAGACCATATATGACAAACCCACAGCCAACATCATACTTAACAGCGAGAAGCTGAAAGATTTTCATCTAAGATCGGGAACAAGACAGGGATGCCCACTCTCTCCACTGTTATTCAGCATAGTACTGGAGGTCCTAGCCACCGCAATCAGACAAAACAAAGACATACAAGGCATCCAGAGTGGTAAAGAAGGAGTCAAATTGTCACTATTTGCAGATGACATGATATTGTACATAAAAAACCCTAAAGATTCCACTCCAAAACTACTAGAACTAATATCTGAATTCAGCAAAGTTGCAGGATACAAAATTAATACACAGAAATCTGTTGCTTACCTATACACTAACGATGAACTAACAGAAAGATAAATCAGAAAAACAATTCCATTCACAATTGCATCAAAAAGAATAAAATACCTAGGAATAAACCTAACGAAGGAAGTGAAAGACCTATATTCTGACAATTACAAGACACTCCTAAGAGAAATTAAAGAGGACACTAACAAATGGAAATTCATCCCATGCTCTTGGCTAGGAAGAATAAATATTGTCAAAATGGCTATACTACCTAAAGCAATCTACACATTCAATGCAATCCCTATCAAACTACCAACAGCTTTCTTCAATGAACTAGAACAAATAATTCTAAAATTCATATGGAACCACAAAGGACCCCAAATAGCCAAAGCAATCCTGAGAAGGAGGAATAAAACAGGGGGAATTACACTCCCTGACTTCAAGCTCTACTACAAAGCCACAGTAATCAAGGCAATTTGGTATTGGCACAAAAACAGACCCACAGACCAGTGGAATAGAATAGAAAATCCAAACATTACCCCAAACATACACAGTCAATTAATATTTGATAAAGGAGCCTTGGATGTACAATGGGGAGATGACGGCCTCTTCAGCAGCTGGTGTTGGAAAAACTGGATAGCTACATGTAAGAGAATGAAACTGGACTAGTGTCTAACCCCATACACAAAGGTAAACTCAAGGTGGATCAAAGACCTGAATGTAAGTCATGAAACCATAAATCTCTCAGAAAAAAACATAGGCAAAAATCTCTTGGACATAAACATGAGCGACTTCTTCATGAACATATCTCCCCGGGCAAGGGAAACAAAAGCAAAAATGAACAAGTGGGAGTATATCAAGCTGAAAAGCTTCTGTACAGCAAAGGACACCATCAGTAGAACAAAAAGACATCCTACAGTATGGGAGAATATATTCATAAAAAACGTATCTGATAAAGGGTTGACATCCAAAATATATAAAGAACTCATGCACCTTAACAAACAGAAAGCAAATAATCCAATTAAGAAATGGGCAGAGGACATGAATAGACACTTCTCCAAAGAAGAAATTCAGATGGCCAACAGGCACATGAAAAGATGCTCCACATCGCTAATCATCACAGAAATACAGATTAAAACCACAATGAGATATCACCTCACACCAGTGAGGATGGCCAACATCCAAAACACAAACAACAACAAATGTTGGCGAGGATGTGGAGAAAAGGGAACCTTCCTACACTGCTGGAGGGAATGCAAATTAGTTCAACCATTGTGGAAGGCAGTATGGAGGTTCCTCAAAAAACTCAAAACAGAAATACCATTTGACCCAGGAATACTACTCCTAGGAATTTACCCTAAGAATGGAGCCGCCAAATTTGAAAAAGATAGATGCACCCCTATGTTTATCGCAGCACTATTTACAATAGCCACGAAATGGAAGCAACTTAAGTGTCCATCAGTAGTTGAATGGATAAAGATGTGGTACATATACACAGTGGAATATTATTCAGCCATAAGAAAAAAACAAATCCTACCATTTGCAACAACATGGATGAAGCTAGAGGCTATTATGCTCAGTGAAATAAGCCAAGCCGAAAAAGACAAGTATCAAATGATTTCACTCATATGTGGAGTATAAGAACAAAGAAAAAAACTGAAGGAACAAAACAGCAGGAGACTCACAGGACCCAAGAACGGACTAATAGTTACCAAAGGGAAAGGGACTGGGGAGGATGAGTGGGAAGGGAGGGACAAGGGGGATAGGGGCATTATGATTAGCAGATGTAATGTTAGGGGGGCACGGGAGGGCTGTACAACCCACAGAAGACAAGTAGTGACTCTATAGCATCTCACTATGCTGATGGACAGTGACTGTAATGGGGTTGGTGGGGGGGACCTGATGAAGGGGGTAGTGTAATCACCATAATATTGCTCATTTAATTGTAGATTAATGATATCAAAATAAGCTTAAAAAAAAAAAGAATGGAGCAGCCCAATTTGAAAAAGACAGATGCACCCCTATGTTTATCACAGCACTATTTACAATAGCCAAGAAATGGAAGCAACCTAAGTGTCCATCAGTAGATGAATGGATACAGAAGATGTGGTACATATACACAATGGAATATTATTCAGCCATAAGAAGGAAACAAATCCTACCTTTTGCAACAACCTGGATGGAGCTAAAGGGTATTATGCTCAGTGAAATAAGCCAAGCCAAAAAAGACAAGTACCAAATGATTTCACTCATATGTGGAGTATAAGAACAAAGAAAAAAACTGAAGGAACAAAACAGCAGCAGAGTCACAGAACCCAAAAGTGGACTAATAGTTACCAAAGGGAAAGGGACTGGGGAGGTTGGGTGGGAAGGGAGGGACAAGGCGGAAAAAAGGGCATTACGATTAGCAGATGTAATGTTGGGGGCTACAGAGAGGGCTGTACAACTCAGAGAAGACAAGTAGTGATTCTATAGCATCTCACTACACTGATAGACAGTGATTGTAATGAGGTTGGTGGGGGGGACCTGATGAAGGGGGTAGTTTAATAACCATAATATTGCACATGTAATTGTAGATTAATGTGACACCAAAATAAATTATTTTTTTAAATGGCCAATAAAATCATTAAAAGGCGCTGAATATCATTAGGTATCAGGGAAATGCAAAATAAAATCACTATGGGCTACAATGTACACTCACCAGAATGGCTAAAATTAAGCAAACAATATCAAATATTGAAGACAATGTGGAGTTCCTGAAAGTCTCATATCTTGCCAATGAGAGTGTGAAATGCTGCAATTATAGTGGGAAAATGTTTAGCCATTTCTAAAAATTTAATTATACACTTACTCCATGACCCTAAGGTATTTACTCAAAAGAAATAAAAACAGTAAGCCTTAAAAAGAATTATATAGAAATTGTCACTGCACCTTTACTCAAACAGCAAAAATTTGGAAGCAACCAAAATGTTCGTCGACAGGAGAATTGATAGCAAACTGGTATATTCAACAATGGCACACTACTCAACCATATACGGAATGTATTATTGATACACACATCACGATAATCTTCAAACCATGTTCAGCCAAGAAAGAAAAGTAGTCACACAAGAAAATACATACTGTATGATTCCATTTACATGGAACTCCAGCATAGGCAAGCTCCCTCACTCTATGCAGGTGAGTGTCACACGAGTGGGTGATCCGGTGTGGGGAGCACAGGATGAAAGGACATGAGGGGATTTTCTACAGCAATAATCAACTTCTTTACCAGGGTGTTGCTTACACAGGTATATTTCCTTGTCAAAACTCAGCAGACTGTACCTCTAAGATCTGTATAGCTTACTCTATGTGATTATATTCCAATTTTTTAAAGAAATAGTTTATAAACAATAAACTTGTAGGTTAGCTCACAGAATGCTGACCGTAATGCAATAACTGCTCTGATAAAGTCCCTCACAGTTTCTATGGAAAACGACCCTCTGTGTGTCAAAGGCAAAATAAGAGCCCAGTATATATTACCACATCCTCCTTGCTCATCGTAGTCCCTCCAAAGAAGCTCCGCTCAATAGTTGTATTCTATTTCTTTACTCTGTGCACTTACCGAATATTTACTAGAAGCATCAATGTACATGGTCCTTAGTGAGTACAAAGGCTTATGGAGACTCCCGAGGCATGGTGTCTGCCCTTAACATCCTTCTTGCTCCTCACCTTAACCACAGAGTTTTAACCACGGAGTTATCTCTCAGAGAGACGGAGGCTGCCCCCACCCAGCCAAAGGGCAGAGAAGGGAAGATGGCTGATTCCTGCTTCCATGACAAGAGGATGGCAGGTTATCTATACCTGTACTGGCATGCTTTGATATGTGAACAGAGCAATCTACAATAATGAGCTCTCGGTCATGACTAATAGAAAGGACTACAGCAGTAAGAACCCAAAATATTTTGTCGGGAGTCAGTCCAATCCACCCGTCTGATGGCACAGCCCAGACGCCCGAAAAGAAGGAACCGCAATGTGGATGTCTGAAAGGAACACCCCCGCTATCTCTCCTTATTATTACGGTGTTTGGAAATGTTGTTATTGGTCACTTTCATCTAAATTGGAAAACCAAATTTAAAATACCCTGGGAGAGATGTTAGAGGAAAGACCCCCCTAATTCTTCCAGGTGGCAAAGATACCTCGAGACAACTGCTGGGCATAAAAGCCACGGGGCATAAATCTGCAAAGAAGAGCTAACCTTTTCAAAGAACACTGCTTCTCTCTCACTTACCAACTGTACCTCTCCCTGTATGGCCCCGGAAGATGGCTGGTTAGCCAGAGACAGGTAAGATTCCTCAAGGGAAGAACCTAAGACAGGCACAGTCGCAGGGGAGCTATCAGGTGAACAATAGGGGGTCAACAGAGGCGAGGCTTAGAACCTCACCCCCAAGTTTTGAGAGAAATCTCCTGCACCCATGGCTGTCGTTGCCCTTGTCTCTTTGGATCAACAGTTAGCCTATAGGCACAGACCTGACAGTCTACACTTGCTCTCCTGCTGCACTAAACTCTACTTTCCATCTTTAGTTTACATCAAGATTTAAAAGGTAGATTATCTTTTATGATAAAGTAAACCGCATTAAAAAGCTTTCTATTAGAAACTGTAATCTTTATTACATTTACCTACTACTTTAACATTTTATAAAAAATAAGAGAAGAAGGAGAGGACATTGGAAACAAGTATTGAGTTATAATAAATGGAGATTGAGTGGGTTCCAGTTCCCCCTCCCTTCCTAACTTGGCCTGGTGAGGAATTTTTAAATGACTCCCAGACCTGTTGGGTCTCGGGGAATAATAAAGCAATAAAACAAAGTCAGCATGAATGATTGTATCCTACTCAAATGTTCCCTTTCAATAAATTTGCTCATTTCAGTTTCAATTCAAGCTGCCCCTTTGGGGAAAAGGCCATATCCAATTTTCCCTGAAAATTTTGGGTATTGTCCCTAAAGGAAATTGGAAAAAACCACTACTGCCTCTATGACTACCCCCAATGATAGGAAAGTGAGACCTCATGAGTATTGGACCCAAGTTTATGGGAAAAAAGATATGAAAGAGTTGTCTGGGTTGAGGTCCCTTCCCCCGTCCCTAAGTGGCCTCCAGATGGCATATTTGATGAATGTGGAGACAGGTGGGTTCAAAGAACACATGTGGTTCCCTCTGGCTAGCCCACCAGAGAACAGCTTGGCAAACTATAATAGTAATAAGAACAGGGCATTGACTGACTTCAGATCAGAAAAATCTCCATTGTAAGTCTTACTGAAAATGGGTCCGGGGCACACTCCATGAAATTTATCCCTGCCTGCCAAATGTCATTATGCCTTTTGGAGAGAGCCTCTTTCTTTCCTACCGGAAATGGAGAATGGGAGTATAGCTATGAAAGAATAAGAACCCTACATAAAAACAATAGAATAGTGAACTTAAATAGTCATCTGTAAAAAAACCAAGAATCTGGCAACTACCTAACCTTTGTAAGATTTTCTGACCGCAGTAACTAGGAACAAAGCTTACTTAGAAACAAGTAGACCACTAAGACATGCCAAAATGATTTAATCTCATTTTCCAAACTCATGTAACCATGCTATGTGTCAATTAAATGATTAATAACTGTACTTTACTTTATGTAATCAAAGAGCATATAAACAAGCTGCTACTTTTAATTAAAGGCCAGGCTCAGCTTTGGCTAGTGTCTGGGTCCTCATTCACTTGGTCGCCGATGCCGTTCCTCCTTCAGGGACTCCTGGACTCGCTGGAGCTGGACTCTGGCAATATTTGGAATACATGCCTATATTTCTACTACACTTAAATATGAGCATGCCTCTCTCAAGCATTGCTCATGGGAATGGAAGTAGGTATGATATACCTGGAAATCAATTTGGATTTTTTTTTCTGCTCTTCAAAAGGCACCATTAAGAAAATGAGAAGGCAGGACACAGAGAAAAAAATTTGCAATCCCTATATCTGACAAAGGACTTGTATCTAGAGCACACACACACATGCACAAACACACACACACACACACACACATATATATATATACACATACATACACACACAAACTGTCAATAATAAAAAGAAAAAGATACAACCCAATAAAATATAGGCAAATCTTGAAAAGCAACCTCACAAAAGAGCATATACAAATGGACAATAAACTCATTGAATATATGTATACAGCTAAGAGTTTATAAAAACAGTGTTACTTTTAAAACTCTATTTTGAGGGAGTCATCCAAAGAAAATAATCCACATTCAAAGATTTGCATGCACAGATATTCAATATAACATACTGTATTAACACAGAAACTGGAAAGACCCATGTCCTACAAAAGGAGAATGGTAACATTCACACATCTGCTGAATATTTTTTCAAAGAATATGTAACAGTATGGGTGAGCTCATGACAGACTGTGTACCAATGCAGGAAAAAAACTGGCACACACAGCACAGACTCAGTGCATTCTGTACCATTTTTTAAAGCACATGATAAAGAAGTGAAACCAAATAGCGTATGGGTCAAAACTGGATCCTGAGTCTAAAAAATATACTGGGGGAAAACTTAGGAGATAATCACAGAAATTTGAACACTGACCAGATGTGTGAGAATATTAAAGAATCAGTGTTAAGTTTTAGGTGCAACAAAGGTATTATGGTTATGTTAAAGAGATATTTGCTGAAATACACAGACGAGATGGTATTCTGCCTGTATTCCACAGGGTGGGGTGGGGGGTACGGCACTGGGGCATAGGTGAATGAGGTTTGCCAAGGCTGATGATGGCTAAAGCTGGGTGACAGGTAGATGTGGGTTCACTGCACTTTTCTCTATAAAATGTATTTTAAAAATGATTTTAAGGATATATTCACACACACACACACACACACACACACACACACACACACACACACACACATATCTGGAATACCTAGTGGGTGGTGGTTATTATTCTCTACACCACACAAAAGTGTTCTATGTATTTTGTACATGGGATTTTTTTCACTAAAATTCAATTGTGAAATATAAGTATTGAATGTGACTAGAAAGAAATACAGTCTAATTGTAACAGCAGTTGTCTCAAGGTAAGGAGACGAACACTTTTTATTTTCACATACTTCCCAGATTTTAAACAATGACCATATAGTCTATAATCAGAAAGAAAATGCTTCTTTTTTTAAAACACGATTATGCCAGGTTCTGAGAATTCATGATATACTCTGCTGAGTAATTACATCATACAAAAAGCTCTGGTGGAGCAAGACCAAGCAAGGCAAACCCTCTGCCTGCTCCCCCCCGCCCCGCCCTCGGGCCAAGGGCACGGCCCCCACACGGATGCAGGCAATGTCAGAGAGCAGTCGTCCACAAGTCACAGGTGCCTGGCTAAGAGGTATTAGGGGATATGGAGTGGAGCATATTCTTTTTGAAAAGGGTCTTTTCTGGTTAAAGTAAAAAAAAACAGAAGAGGATTATTCACTAATTAAGGACTTAATTAAAGGACTGAAAATATTCATTATATTATACAATATCTGTAAATGCTTTTGAGGAAAAAATATACCCTAACAGCAGTTCAGTAAGACCAAGGGGGGTATTTATTTCATGCAGGACTTTATGTTAATGATCTATTCTCAGATCATCACATCATAAGACAATGAAAAGAAATCCTCATTTGCCTTAATATCTTCGGGAATTATCTATATTTACAATAACCCACTATCAGAGTACCCACTTTTTCCAAATTAATGGTGAAGCCCCTCATCAGAAAAGTCTTATCTGTAGGTGAATTTGTCTATTTTCCCTCTCACCTTCCTAACAGGGAAAGAGTATATCATCTTCAAAATCAATCTGAGCTGGGTTCAAATCCCAGCACGACCATCTGTAGCAGGTACATGCCTCAACTTCCCCTTCTGTATCTTACCCCCCACCCCCCTGCCACCGCTGATCCATGCCTTTATACAGGCCCCTCCCACATTGAACCTGGGCCGGCCCTGAGTACCATCAGAACATGTCAGAAGTGGCACTGCAAGACTTCCAAGGCCAGGTCACAAGCATCTGTGCAGCTTCTACTAATGTCCCTTGGAAAGTCTGGTCAAGGGGATGTGACCCACCAAGGCATAGATCTGACTTTCCTGAGACCACCATGGTGTAGGGAGCCCAAGGTGTCCAGGCATGAAGAGATGGAAGGAGGGAAGGAGATGGGGAGGGAGGAAAAGAAAGAAAGAGAACAGGGGGTTCTCCTGGCCCCCAGCTGTCTCAGCTATCCCAGACAAGTGGGTTGAGTCATCTAGTATGGCCAGCCCAGTCCAGCATGCAGATGACCCTGCTCCAGTGCCATCCAACTGCAATCAGTTAGAAGATCCTGAGAGAGAAGTGCCATCTCAATCCGGTCCACACACACCAACCATAAGAGATGCATGAGTCTGGGATGCCCTGGGTCTGTAAGTAGCAGCCTCCCTTATCTGCTCTTCTTATGGAAATACTATCAATTAACCCAGAGACAGGCAGCAGAGCCACTCAAATGCTCCTCCCTCTCACTTTTTTCTCACCGTGGTCCTTATACTTATCATTACTGATGATCCCCCCTCAGAGATCAGATAGGGTTACAGATTTGCTCATCTAGCACCAACTCTGGATTCAGTTACTTAGTAGAGGCCACAGGTAATTAAGGTCAGCTCTGAGTACTTGAAGAAAGTTCTGAAATCTTTTCATGAAATATACTCCGTGGTTATTCACAGCCACTTAGAGAGCATCACTGAGTGTCCATCACGGGCCTCCCAGTGGACAGGCCGTATGCCCTGCCTTGTGAGCCAAGATCCAAGGGGCCGCACATGGGTGAACATGCAATCAGCCCACAGGCTTCGGGGGCATGAGGCCCGAGGACAGCTGCTACAGAAACATGTGGGAGAGGCAATGACCGTGTTTGCCCAGGCCTGAAGGGTTCACAGAAGCCGCAGAAACCAACCATGATACAAACGGCAGCAGGGGTGAAGACAAGTGTCTGCCTTGTCTCTGGGTGTGGAGGCACAGGGGCCTAGGTGTCTAGGAATGGCAGGAGGGGCAGAGAAAGCATGTGCACATCCCACAGCCAGGGTGCACAGGCCTTTCAGAAACAAAATGTGGAAGGAAGGCATAGGACTAGCAGGTGGGAGGCTCAGGTCATAGTTCCACTCTCATGAGACAACTCACCTTCTGAGTGTCTTAACACTGTGACTGCACCTCTAGGCTGTACTCCTGCCAAGGAGGAGATCATGAAATCTGTTTTTTTTTGTTGTGGTGGTAAAATACATGTAACATAAAATGTACCATTTTAACCATATAGTTTTACGGTATTAAATGCATTCATACTGTTGTGTAACCAACCCACCATCCATCTCCAGGACTTTTTCATCTTCTTTCAACTGAAACTGTTGCCATTCAACACTAACTCACCATTCCCCATCCCTGAGCCCCTGCAACCACCATGTTACTTTCTGTCTCTGGGAATTTGACTATTCTAGTCAAATAAGTATAAATTAAATATGTACAAGTGGAAGCATATATTTGTCCTTTTGGGCTTATTTTACTTAGCATAATGTCCTCAGGGTTCATATATGTTGTAGCATGTGTCAGAATTTTCTTCCTTTCTAAGGTTAAATAATATTCCTTTGAATGTATATACCACAATTTGTTTATCCATTCATCTGTCAATGGATATTTGGGTTGTTTCCACTTTTTATCTATTGTGAATGCTGCTGCTATGAACATGGGTGTACAAATATCTGTTCCTGTCCCTGGTTTCACTTCTTTTGAATATATACTCAGAATTGCTGGATCATATGGTAATTCTATGTTTAATTATTTGAGGACCTATCATACTGTTTTTCATAGCAATGACACCAATTTATAGTCCCACCAACATTACACAATTTCTCTACATCCTCACTAATAATTGTATTATCTGTTTTGTGGTGTTTTTTTTTCTTTTTTACAATAACCATCCTATGGGTGTGAGGTGGAATCTTCTGGTTTTGATGAAAGGGATTTTTTAAAGATCAGCTGATATATCCTAGTCCAGGGCATTCTCCATAGGGTTACTTATCTGTGTAGTTCTCCAAAACCTCCAGCAAATTCAAGCACATGACTTTTCTAAAACTGTCTCCAGCAAGCCTGTCCCAGGGCAGGATACTGCCCCCAGCCTTACAGACTCCCTGGCCAACTTCACCCACTTGATGCAGGAATTCTAATGTTGCAGCTGGCTTTCGACAAATGCCTTCACACCCACCAATTACCTTGTTTCTCTCATCTAAGCCCTTCTTCAATAAGGTCCTAACATTAAACATAATATAAATGACCTGTGGTCCCAGGTACCCTGGGCCAACTTCCCTTCCACATAATCCTTAAAGGCATCCAGGAGTCAGGCAGTCCACCCTGAGCTTGTGCTGTGCAGAGCACCGCTGGCCCACCCAGCTACTCCAGTCACTGGGAAGAGATTTTCAAGAGTGAATGAAGGCTGGTAACAGAAAAAGCCACACCACAATCCCCCCAGTAAAAGGGCTGTGACCAGAGCTTGGCTTTTCTGAAGATGAGACTTGAAAGATGCTGCCACATGGCAGTTCACTTAAAATCGAAGCATTCAGGGAGACAGAGCTTTTCACAGTATAAGAAACTGTCAGGTCCCCCTTGGTGCAAGAATGTGATTCCCCAGTTCTCGACTACCTCTGGTCCAGTCATTTCATACGGGTCAACTCTGCTGCCTGTCAGCAGAGATGAAAAAAGATTTTAGGGAAGTTGACTCTGAAAGGTGTATCCTCAATACCCACAACAATGCCTGGCATATAAGAGCTTCATGAATATCTGTTGAACAAATTAAAACTAAATTTATCAAAACAATACTATATGTCTGTCTTCTACTACCATGAACAACAAAGCTAGCTTGAATCAGTAGCAGTGGTGGTAACTGGGCAAGTATGAAATCAGTGAGTACCACATTTTCACTTCTATTAATCCAAAGGCATATTATGTAGGTAGCAGTAACAGTATAAATCATGGTTGGTTTTTTTAGGTTGATGAAGTTTTTATTTTCTTATTCACTAATTCCCTTGAATACATGAGCTGAGGTGAAATGCCCTTCTCAACTCATCCTATCAAGGGCTCGTGTGTTTATGTTTTGAGGCACAGCAAGCACTTCACCCACTCGATGCCCATCACGCAGGTGGGAGCCCCTGAGGAACGTGCTGCTGCTTGATGTCTGCTGCCCTGGAATCCCATCCCAGGGAAACCATCCTTAGTTCTATGTACATTTTATGTACAGACTGCAAAGTTTCCACTTTAAAGTTGAATTATTTTTAAAAAGTCCATTTTGTACTTTTACTCCCTTTATCTCTCTCCTGAAGGGCCTCCTGGCTCATGATCCAAGGCACTCAGAGAAAGGTTCACCTTGCTCTTCAACTTGAACCATTCAGTGAGTTTACTTATTCTCAACCCCATGACCTGGCAAACTCATCCTTCCTAGAGAGCTCTTAAAACGACTCTTGTGAGACTACAGCTAACAACCACAAGCTTTTCTCAGTCCTTCCAGATTTATTTTCAGTTTCAAAGCATGCTGCTACATCGTGCATTCGGTCAGCTGTGCCAGGCCTCCCTGAGCACCGAGGAACCCCGGCAAAGAACCCTGCTGCCTCCGCTGCTGTCCACAGCACCCAGGAGTGGTGTTTGGTGATGGGAACACTCAGTTGGCCCATATTTTGTTTCTTTTTTTATGTGCCTTGCATTTTCTTCACGCTGCAAATCACTTGTAGTCAGAGGCTTCAAGTTCTAAACCAGAGGTGGCTTGGTCAAGGACCCAGGAACAGAAGCCCCAGGAGAGCACTGACCTCTCGCTGTGCCCTGGCCGCCCAGGACACAGTTCTCACCTCTGCACTGGCGTGGCCACTGCGGGCGCGGAAACCAGCAGGTCTGGCGCTCCCGAGTGCTCCCCAGACCCGGCCACAGCAAAGGCGGGGGGACCAGTCCTACCGAACAGGCACAGGGCTCCGACCATTTCGGAGATACTGTAAACAGGAAGATGCCAAGCCGCGGGTGGGCGCGGGTGGCAGGGACGCCCAGGCTCCAAACTGAGGCCAGGCGGTGGGGCTGTGCGGCTGCAGAGGGGTTGGGAGGGTCTGGGGAGCGCAGAAACCGTATAAAGCTGAACAGGCCTCCCCAGCTTGTCCGGAAGGGAGAAAAGCAGCAGCGGCGCCCAGGGTACCCCAGGGAGCAGTAGACGCGGCAGCCGCCGGGCCACTTCTCGCCCGCCACGGCCTCGCGCCCCCCCCCCGGCCCCCGCCGCGCGCCGGGCCGGCTCCAGCGCCTCCCAGCTTGGGCGGCCCCGCCACCCCCACCGGCCCGCCCTACCTCGCCGCTTGGCGCGCACGATGCCCTTCTTTTGCAGCACAAACGTGGACCCGTTCACCAGGCTCGATACTACAGCCACGCCCAGGCCGAGCGACACCGCGGCGGGGCTCGGGCTGCACCCCCTCCTCCCCGGCCGCCGCCGCCTCGCCGCTGCAGTCCCATTCCGCCCGCGCCGCCCGCGCGCCTGCGCCGCCGCGCCGCCACCGCCCGGGATGGGGCGGGCAGGCCGAGGACTGGGGACCCCCGCGCACCCGGGGGGGCGCGCCTGGGAGGGGACGGAGGGCAGCGCCGCCGCGGCGGCGTGCCGGTGGGGAGGAGGCGAGACCCGGGGAGGGCGGATCCAGGGCCAGCAGAACGCAGCCTTCGCTGAGGTCCACGCAGTGCGCCGCAGAGCCTGTATCTAGTCAGAGTCCAATGGAGCCACCAGAGGGCCTGACTGAAACCAGGAGTCAGATGTGGAAACTCAAATGGGACCGCTGAGTGGGGTGAAGTCAGCTACCTCCACGCTGAATGTGAGCTTGTAATCATACCTTCTAATTTCCTACTTATTTTTAATAAAATTTATCAAAATTACAGAAAGCATGGAAAACAGGAAAGTAATTAAAAATTACACAATCCCATAATCCTACCCTAATTTAGGTGTTTTCCCACCTAAAGTATACATGCTTTCACATGTTTCCAATTACAATATACAAAATATACTTTTTATCATAATCAGCTTCCATGTTGCTACATAATAATGATTACTGACAACACAATTTCCCATAAAGTTAATTACCATAATTTGTCTAACTTTTCAGCTATTGTTGGTTATGTTGCCATCAGTTTTTTTCTATTATAATTGATGCCATAATGAACATCTTCATAAATTTTGAAAATGCTAGGTTAAAAAGTATAAACCTATACCTACATATAGCATTATTACTTTGTGAAACAA
The DNA here is from genome assembly GCA_032199065.1 of Smutsia gigantea. Lineage (NCBI taxonomy): Eukaryota > Metazoa > Chordata > Mammalia > Pholidota > Manidae > Smutsia > Smutsia gigantea. The sequence continues at coordinate 35,951 of JAVSCE010015358.1, forward strand.
TGTAAAGTTATATACTATTTCTGTATTAGAAGTTATACTGACTGAATCTAGTCCTTTGCTTAGTCTTACTTCCTGTGTGTGGGTAAAACTAATATTTCCAGAATATCTTGCAGGACTTTAATGTATTTGCACATCCTCAGGGGTGAAGAGAATTTCATCTCCATGTCAATGGGTTACCTGGGCAACCGAGGGCGTGTCTGAACCTGAGAGGTTAAGGGGAGGGGTTGGCTTGCTTGCCGGCTTCCAGAGCAGGGGACAAAGACCATGCTGGACTGCAGTTTGTGAGCCCAAAACGGGTTTTAAACTTTATTTCTCCCTTTGACTGATTTCGGTTTTTAGAGGTATTTTGCCCTGGGATTTCCTCTCCCAGGACTTACACTGTGGTAACATACATATGTGAAATAAAATTAAAATTTTATTTTCCCCCTCTGTGGTCCCACAAGCAAGGAAAACTGTATACACCGTAGAGACCCTAAGGCAGCTAGGACAACTCGTGCCGTGCTGTGAAGATGCCAGATAGCCATTCTCTCCTGTGTCAGCAGGATTGCCATGGTCCCTCACCAAACCATGGCCAAGAAGAGAAACAGCCTTTGTTAGTCCGGGGAGAGGAAATCCTGGGGAAAATACCTCTAAAAACCGAAATCAGTCAAAGGGAGAAATAAAGTTTAAAACCCATTCATTGCTTACAAAGTGCAGTTCAGCGCGTCTCTCCCCTGCTCTGGAAGAAGCAAGCAAGCCAGCCCCTTCCCTTAACCTCTCAGGTTCAGACACGCCCCCGGTTGCCCAGGTAATTATCCATTGATAAGAAGATGAACTCCTCTCCACCCCTGAGGATATGCAAATGCGGTAAAGCCAGGCCAGATATTATGGAAATGTTATAATTTTACCCACAATAACTGAGTAATATTCTTTTGAATGTATATTACATTTTGCTTATCTATTCATCTGTTGGTGGGCACTTGGGTTGTTTCCACCTTTTGGCTATCGTAAATGATGTTACAATGACCATTAGCATGCAAGAATCCATTTGGGTCCCTGATTTAAATTCTCTTGAGTACAGTATACCTAAGAGTAGAATTGCTGAGTCATACGTTAATTTTATGTTTATCTTTTTGAGGAACTGCCAAGCTTTTCCATGGCCACTGCACCATTTTACATTTCTACCAACAATACACGAGGGCTCCAGTTTTTCCACATCCTGTTCAATACTTGTTATTTCTAGTTGTCCTTTTTAAAATAGCCATCCTAGTCAGTGTGAAGTGGTTGCTTATTCTTTTTAAGTATGTTTTTGAACATCGGTGTTGGTGCCGGGGTTCTTGTTCACGAAGCCGAAGAATGAGCTTCACAAACTCTCAAGGTAGGAGAGCCAGGTACACGCTTTTATTTAGAGATAATGTGAGAGGAAAGAGCTCCCGGCTTGCACCAGGAGGGGACAAGAGAGCCCGGTGTGGTGCAGTTGTCTAGGGGTCTTACAGACAGATGAGGATTTTTTGAGAACATGAAAAAAAGCTTAGGGGTGTGGACTTATTAAGTGGTGTCTGAATATCTAGAATTAACTTAACACAAGGAAATTCCTGCCCGACTTTTCTCTGGGACACCTGTGTCCTGGTCTAGGAGCATATCAAAAGGCAGCCTGCCCACCCCCCAAGGTGGGCCGAGGTATTGTCTGTTTGCTAAAGAGCAAGTTAAAATTCTTCCTTCTTAAGCTTCCTGGGTGTTAAAATGCAATCTTATCTTTAAGGTAGAATCTTTCTTGCCTTTTAATATGTTGTTTACAGCTGGGTCTGCATGCTAAATTAGTTGCCCAGTTTGTAAAATCACCCCATCAGATCTGAAAGAGGAAAGACAGCACAGAGGCCTCGGCCTTTCAGCATGCTAAAGTCAATCTTACATGATTACAAATGATTAGCATAATAAAAACATGTGCTACTCTTCTTTATCTGGGAAACATTAACTGATCTTACTGAAGAATGACCTTAGAGCTTAATGTTTAACCCAGAGTTTTGGTAGGGGGTTTCCTTGCATGTAGTTACATTGCTGTGACTGCAAATATCCTGCCTTGCTTTTTCCAGAGGCCCTCACCCTATTCTGTCTAAGCCCATGGTCCCTGTCTCAGTATGATTCTTGAAATAAGCAATACTTTCTATCATAAAAATCTCAGCAGAAGCAAGTGACAGTAGCAACAATAGTGCTGCCAACTTATTCAGAATGATTTACTTTTCTAGTAATGCCAATATTTTAAAAAATGTCTTTAGTACTTTTGGCAAAAAGAGATATACTCATCTTTTTTGGGAACCTCAAATTCAGTAAGTGCCAAAGAATATAAAACATCACCCCAAATTCTATCACCCTAAAATAACTACTATTACCATTAAGAACTCCAGACATTTTTCTAGGTGAATATATGGGTAAAAAGATAGACATGAATCAAAAGACACATATAGTATTATAATTCTAAATGTAAAATTATATAATACTTGCATTTAACATCAAAAAGCAGAAATGAAACTGGAGTGACTGAAATCAATCTTATTTTACCATGAGATATTAATTCCTATAAGTTTCATAAACTTAAAAGTTCTTGAAAAACATTAAGAGGTGGGACTTACTGTGTTTTTCTTAACTCCATGTTTCAATTTTAGTATCATTGATTCCTTGCACTGAGAAATGAAATAAGCTCACCTTCCAGACCCTTGCAATTTTTTTTTTTACTGTCAAGGCATATAATATTTAGAGACTACTCTGTATTCATAATTATTAGTATGATCTTAAATAGATATTTAAGTAGGTTCACTGTTCACATCACCCTTTTGCTGTGTTCCCCATCTTTCAATTCACTAGAAAACTCTTCAATGAACATGTTAGGACCCAGAACTGCCTCTGGGCATAGCAAGTCCCCCCCTCTGTATCACCTACAGCAGCTGCACCCCAGCCTTGAATCCCCCCAAGGCCTCACCCCACCCTAGTTCTAAGAAAACTGTGTTCTAGTTACTGGAAAACCCATCCATTGTTCTAGTAACCCTCATTCTAGATAGTTTCCCTAGCAATGACCAGCCACCTGACTGGAAAGGGCAAAGGTAACCTGCCCTTACCATAAAAGGTACCTACTTCCCTTTACCTACATATCTTCTAAGTTACATCAGCCGGCAACTCGGCACCAGCTGAGTTCAACCTATAGAAAATATACAAGACATACTTGTTTTAAACCATCCAATCAGCACCCCCTCTTCTTGAACCTCATAATGCATAGAAGTCACGGGGCCAACTTCCCGCTCAATTTCCTTTATAAGCAGCTTCCCCTTGGTGCCATTGCTGCTCTTTCCTTTAGAGGAAGCCATTCTGTCTTTCAGGCAATAAACTTCGCTGCTGGAGATCTCGTGTCCTCTCTTCATGAATGAGTGAACCGGGTAGCTGAAGAACCCCCCTTTCAGAACATATATTAAAAATACACAACCACAGGTGCAATGATCTTTGAGTTCTTTTATGTTACAGAATGTTTGCCTAAACTACAAAATGGACAAGTTTAATATTTTCAGACCATACTTTCTTTCCCTAAAACACTGCAGGCATTGTCCCATTGCCTTCTGGCATTAAATGTTATTTTAAAAGCCTGAAGCCACTATCAAAGATAATTGAACACAAACAGGGTATAAATAATGTTAAGGAATGATTGTTAATTTTGTTAGGTTTGCTAATAAAACTGTGGTTATATCGATATCTTTATTTCAGATAACTACTGAAGTATTTACAGATGAAATGATTGTATTGGGGATTTGTTTTTTTAAATTTCACAAGGAAAAATAATGAGTGTGTAAGCATGTGTGGAAATACATTTGTTAAGCAAATGACAATGGTAACCATATCCAGGGGAGGAGTCCTGCTGCATGGAGGACAGCAAATAGCATAGGAATGCCTGCCACCTAGAGCAGCAGTCCCAGGACGCCTACTCCCTCCGTGCTTCATAGATGTCAAGGATGCCAAGAGACACATGACTCACATAGGCCCTAGATGAAACAACATTTTACTGAAGAGACAGAACAAGATTATCTTATAGTGGGCATTGGTCCCTCATGGTCAGCAGCTCCCTGCCATGTAGGGCAGTTGTTTGTGTGTATCCATCTTGTGCAGAAAGCAAAGGATCCCATTCTCTCCCTGATGAGAATGGATTTAATAGTGGGGTTGACCAAGAGCCATGTGATGCACATGCTTAAGCAGAACAAAGGGGTAACACTGAGTCTGAAATGGGGAAAGACATTCCCACACAAGGTGATAAACCCAGCGCAGACTGTAAGGGTTCTTAGGTCTTGATGAAGTGTTCCAGCACTAGGCCCATTCTGCTGCAGCCAAGTACTGGTCAAAAGGCTGCATGCATATGACTGCCTTTCTCATCAAGATGAAAGAATTAAAAAACTGAAAGTTGCTAACTCATTAAGGTGGGTGATGAGTATAAAGTATATGTGAGTTGCATGCTATTCTTTTTTATTTATGTTTTTGAAAACATTCATAGTAAAAATATTTGGGTTTTTTTGCTTCTTCATATTCTGAAGCCAGTCTGACCTTTAAAAACATTTACTTATTTCTAGGCTTGAAAAGAGTTTAATTGTAAATAAGAAATCAGGAAAAACTGAAAAATCTGGTTTTGTCTCCACTTATTTATAAAATATTTCAAATGGATATAAAAGTGCAGAGAAAAACATTTTTTCAAATTCATCCCTCCAAATCTATCATCCTAACATTTTTCTTTATTTGCATCAAATTTTTAATGGAAATAGATAATAGCAGAGGCTCTCTTTTATTCTACTTTCTTTTTCTGCCTGGTGTCTGCAGAATTATTTATTCATCCTTGAAGCTCAATAACTTAAACGGGATATACCACATCATGGTTAAACGTCTACCATTTTTCCTAGTACACGTTATAACCTTTCTTTTCTAGATTGTTGTTCCTTCTTTCAGGCAATTTTCTACTACTGTGTTTTTAAATATTTCCAAACCAATCCCCAACCTTAGGTTTCATCAGATGAGTTCTCTATTTTAAAGGACACCAATTATCCTCATATCAGATAGTCTTTTATTTCATATCTGTTTTCTTTGGAATAATTTTGATTTTTATCTTCTGTGTCTCTAACCATTAAAAGATTAATGGTGATATTCTGTTCTGAAATTTTCTTTTTCATCAATCTGTGATTGAATCTTTGAGTTCTAGCTCATTGATTTTGTGTTCTTATTAAGCACCTGTGCCAGGGGTTCCCAAGAGTGCCCCAGGGCTTGATGGCTCAGGAGGAAGACCCACAGTGTTCATCATGCAGTCATGCTCATGATTGCACCTTACTTCAATGAAAGGATGCAAAGTAAAATCAGCAAAGGGAAAAGGTCCGTGGAACGAGGTCTGGAGGAAACCAAGAGTAAGCTTCAAGAATCCTCTTCTAAGGAAATAACACAACGTGTGATTAATTCCTCCAGCAATGAATTATGATGATATGCATGAAATGTCTAACAGAGAAGCTTGCCTGAGCCTGTTTGTCCCAGGGATTTATCAGTTGTCAGTCATGCACCAAAATTCAAGACTCCATAAAGGAAAACAAAACTTAGCATAAACCACATTATTTGTACAAACAGTTTAAGCCCAGTGGGCTACTCTTAGGAGTCAGGGAAATAGATAATACTGGAGCAGTGAAAGGCCTCTGTAAATCCAAGCTCCCAGATGCCAGGCAAGGGCAAAATTTGCAGTCAGGCTTCTCCAAGGACAGTTGTGTCAGGCCTGTTGTGCTAGCTCTTTTCTGAACAGCATCCTAGAGTAAAATACTTATTGAGCAGTTTTCTCTTATTCCTTGGGTAATGCTGTCTTCCAGACTAGTGTTTGTATCTACTATATATCTGTATGTCTGTCTTTTTCTTTTTTTGCTGTTGTATGTTTGCATTAATAGCCTCCCCAACTCAGAAATCAACTGAAGTCAATAAAGTATGCCAAAAAAAGTATTTGAATAAACTAGACATCACAAAGCCAGCAGACTGATTCTATTAATTTTAAAAGCTAAAGGAACTCTTAAGTCTCATTCAGTAGACTATTTACTCTTATTTTGCACCCAAAAGTAGTAAGTTTCAAACTCCATTAGAACTTGCTGAACTATTGTCTTGCAGAAAATGTTAATAGATAGGCTGTGGACAACTGGAGAACCATATTAAACAGTTAAATTAGACCCATTCATCATAACTTACAGCCAGATAAACTCCAAGTAGATGAATTTTTTAATGTTAAAAAGAGGCTCAATCAACATATTACAGCCTTATAAAACCTAAGCAGAGGAGCCAAAGTCACATGACTCCTTATTTACAGAAACTGTGAAATAATTTATTTTTAGCTTCTAAGTTTGTAATTTCTTATGCAGCAATAGATAATTAATACAGTCTGCTAGTTTCTTTGTGGTATAATTTAATTTGATCCTCTACCGTCCATATTTTCTATAAACTGGAAGTTACTTCTAGATGTTTGATTATATTCCAGTTCTACTTTTTAATATTAAAAATATGACATAGATGGTGTTCTATCACATCAAATCTGGAGGCACCCAATACCTGAGAAGGTCAGTGGGTTCAGGTGGTGAGAACCTGGCCTTTCCACTGTGAACTGCCCCACCATCATCTAATAGTCTCATCCATTGATGATCTTGGTGTGAATAAATTAATTAATATGACAAATTGATGATTTTATAATTCATTTGGGTTTTCCACATTTACAAACAGAAATCTTTCTTAAGTGTACTGCTTGGTCTATCTATATTCATACTTCTCTACCTATATATTTTCTATCTATGTATTTATCTATGTGTCTGTCTGTCTATCTCTCTATCTATCATCTGTCTATCAGATTATGATAGAGGATTTCTAGGACCCCAGAAAGTTCCTTCTTGATCTATACCCTCCCCCAGGAAAACTATTATTCTGACTTCAATCATTATCATTCAGTTTTGTCTCCTTGAGCTTCATGTAATTGAAAAAGAGCATTCTCTCTTGTATCTGGTTTCTTTCACTCACCCTAATATCTCTGAGTTTCCCCATGTTGTTGAATGTTCTACTACCTCATTCTTTTTTTTTTGCCATGTAATATTCCAGTAAGTGAATATAACATAATTAACCATTCTCTTGTTGATGGACATTTCAGTTGTATCCACACTTGGGGGCTATTATGAATAAAAATGGCTGTGAACATTCTTATACAAGTCCCTTTGTAGACATACACACTCATTTCTCTCATGTACATACCTAGGGATTTTAGGAGTTGGATTTCAAAGGACAGGGATATGTTTAGCCGTAGTGGAAACTACCAAGCCAGTTCCTAATGTGATTATACTACTTTGACTCCCACCAGTGTTGTTTGACAGTTCTGGTACCACTACATCTTCACCAATACTCACATTTAACCTCTGTTAACTTTTTGTGTCTGTGTGTGTGATTTTTTTTTTGCTATTATTAATATACAATTACATGAGCAACATTATGGTTACTAGACTCACCCTATTATCAAGTCCCCACCATATACCCCATTGCAGTCACTTTCCATCACCATAGAAGGATGTTACAGAATCACTACTTGTCTTCTCTGTGTTATACTGCCTTCCCCATATCCCCTCACCCCACCCCCACACCGACTACCTTATATGTGCTAATTGTAATAGCCCTTTTCCCCCTTATCCCTCCCTTCCCACCCATCTTCCCCAGTCCCTTTCCCTTTGGTAACTGTTAGTCCATTCTTGGGTTCTGTGAGTCTGCTGCTGTTGTGTTCCTTCAGTTTTTTCTTTGTTCTTATACTCCCCATATGAGTGAAATCATTTGGTACTTGTCTTTCTCCACCTGGCTTATTTCACTGAGCATAATACCCTCTAGCTCCAACCATGTTGTTGCAAATGGTAGGATGTGTTTTCTTCTTATGGCTGAATAATATTCCGTTGTGTATATGTACCACCTCTTCTTTATTCATTCATCTACTGATGGACACTTAGGTTGCTTCCATTTCTTGGCTATTGTAAATAGTGCTGTGATAAACATAGGGGTGCATATATCTTTTTCAAACTGGGCTGCTGCATTCTTAGGGTAAATTCCTAACCTCTGTTAACTTTTAACAGAAATAAAATAATGGAAAGTAGTATGCACATTACTGAGGAATAGTCAGTTAAGTGCTGACTTTGTTCATTTAAGTCTGGTCCTGAAAACCACAGTGTAACCAGGTCGGGGAAGGAAGCCTAGCAGCTTCTTTCCAGTGAGGTGCATGTCCCTCCAATTGGCTGGGCATCCCACACACCCAAGTTCTAGGAGGAAGAAAGGGGGTAGAGAAGGTTCCTTCTGGGCATGCTGGCCTCCTTTCTTGCCCTAGCCCTCCTTCAGAGACAGAGAGGGACAAAGAGGGCTCTTGACATCCTGTGGCCAGAGAGCAGTGACTCCTTCCCCACTCTTCATGGAAGGGCCAGCCCTTCAGCTCCTCTTTCAGGAATTAAGAATTCCACAGGTATTTGGTATACTTATTTATTAAACATGGTTTAAAGCAAGGTCTCTGCAGCTCTGTTGGATAGGTCGTCTTGAGGGCATTTAGGGCCAAAGGGGCTATTTTCTTGAAGGAGGCAGCCTTTTGCTCATTCTCTGGGCCTCCAGGTCATTTGAGTGGGGTGAAGCTCCCTAGCAAAAGCTTTCATGGCTAGGGCAGGAAGCCCACTGCAGTGACCCAATTGGACTCAGGGTCTGTGGTGGAACCAAGTGGCCTGAGAAGTCAGTGCTGGGCTCCATCTTAAACAACCCCTGCAAGCTTGAAAGGAGGGCTGGATGTGTATGACTCTGGGCTGAGACAGTAGAAGAAGGCCCAGAGCTCCCACAATGCTCTCCCAGGTGCTGGTCTGAGTGAGTCTTGAGGACCTACTCTACAATTTCTAACCCCATCCAGAAATACTAGCCCACAAACAAACTAGTGAATAATAAATTTTTAGAGTTGCAAAGGGCCTTGGGACCATCTGTTGTAAACTAATACATGCATTTTACACAAACGTGGAGGCAACAGGGGTTAGTGGAAGCCTGCTTGGAGGCCAAGGCAAGCAGATAAGATTTCATTAACTGCAATGGGAGTTATAGGGGTGGGCTTTCAGGTTTTAGGAGCAGGAAAGATGGATATGTTTTAGGGTCATATGGCTAGATTCAAAATGATGTTTTGAGTTAAACCCATTAAAAGTTTTTTTTGAAAATTTTCCCACCCCTTCTCTCCCCGCATTTCTGCAGGGATAACTACCTTGGTGAGGGCAAGAAAGAATTCTTTGTGGGGAGTGAAATTGAAATGACTTTTTTTTTATTATCATTAATTTACAATTACATGTGCAATATTACGATTATTAAACTACCCCTTCATCAGGTCCCCCCCACCAACCCCATTACAGTCACTGTCCATCAGCGTAGTGAGATGCTATAGAATCACTACTTGTGTTCTCTGAGTTGTACTGCCCTCCCCGTGCCCCCCCGACATTACATCTGCTAATCGTAATGCCCATTTTTCCCTCTTATCCCTCCCTTCCCGCCCATTTTCCCCAGTCCCTTTCCCTTTGGTAACTATTAGTCCGCTCTTGGGTTCTGTGAGTCTGCTGCTGTTTTGTTCCTTCAGTATTTTTTCTTTGTTCTTATACTCCACATATGAGTGAAATCATTTGATACTTGTCTTTTTCGGCTTGGCTTATTTCACTGAGCATAATACCCTCTAGCTCCATCCATGTTGTTGCAAATGGTAGGATTTGTTTTCTTCTTATGGCTGAATAATATTCCATTGTGTATATGTACCACATCTTCTTTATCCATTCATCTACTGATGGACACTTAGGTTGCTTCCATTTCTTGGCTATTGTAAATAGTGCTGCAATAAACATAGGGGTGCATCTGTCCTTTTCAAATTGGGCTGCTGCATTCTTAGGGTAAATTCCTAGGAGTGGGAATTCCTGGGTCAAATGGTATTTCTATTTTGAGTTTTTTGAGGAACCTCCATACTGCTTTCCACAATGGTTGAACTAATTTGCAGTCCCACCAGCAGTGTAGGAGGGTTCCCTTTTCTCCACATCCTCGCCAACATTTGTTGTTGTTTGTGTTTTGGATGTTGGCCATCCTCACTGGTGTGAGGTGATATCTCATTGTGGTTTTAATCTGCATTTCTCTGATGATTAGCGATGTGGAGCATCTTTTCATGTGCCTGTTGGCCATCTGAATTTCTTCTTTAGAGAAGTGTCTATTCATGTCCTCTGCCCATTTCTTAATTGGATTATTTGCTTTCTGTTTGTTAAGGTGCATGAGTTCTTTATATATTTTGGATGTCAACCCTTTATCAGATACGTTTTTTATGAATATATTCTCCCATACTGTAGGATGTCTTTTTGTTCTACTGATGGTGTCCTTTGCTGTACAGAAGCTTTTCAGCTTGATATAGTCCCACTTGTTCATTTTTGCTTTTGTTTCCCTTGCCCGGGGAGATATGTTCATGAAGAAGTTGCTCATGTTTATGTCCAAGAGATTTTTGCCTATGTTTTTTTCTAAGAGTTTTATGGTTTCATGACTTACATTCAGGTCTTTGATCCACCTTGAGTTTACCTTTGTGTATGGGGCTAGACAGTAGTCCAGTTTCATTCTCTTACATGTAGCTGTCCAGTTTTTCCAACACCAGCTGCTGAAGAGGCTGTCATCTCCCCATTGTATATCCAAGGCACTTTTATCAAATATTAATTGACTGTATATGTTTGGGTTAATGTTTGGATTTTCTATTCTGTTCCACTGGTCTGTGGGTCTGTTGTTGTGCCAATACCAAATTGTCTTGATTACTGTGCCTTTGTAGTAGAGCTTGAAGTCAGGGAGTGTAATTCCCCCTGTTTTATTCCTCCTTCTCAGGATTGATTTGGCTATTTGGGGTCTTTTGTGGTTCCATATGAATTTTAGAGTTATTTGTTCAATTTCATTGAAGAAAGCTGTTGGTAGTTTGATAGGGATTGCATTGAATCTGTAGGTTTCTTTAGGTAGTATAGGCATTTTGACAATATTTATTCTTCCTAGCCAAGAGCATGGGATACGTTTCCATTTGTTAGTGTCCTCATTCATTTCTCTTAGGAGTGTCTTGCAGTTTTCAGAGTACATGTCTTTGACGTCCTTTGTTAGGTTTATTCCTAGGTATTTTATTCGTTTTGATGCAACTGTTAAATGGAATTGTTTTTCTGATTTCACTTTCTGTTAGTTCATCATTAGTGTATAGGAAAGCAACATATTTCTGTGTGTTAATTTTGTATCCTGCAACTTTGCTGAATTCAGATATTAGTTCTAGCAGTTTTGGAATGGAATCTTTAGGGTTTTTTATGTACAGTATCATGTCATCTGCAAATAGTGACGGTGTGACTTCTTCTTTACCAATCTGCATGCCTTGTATGTCTTTGTTTTGTCTGATTGCTCTGGCTAGTACCTCCAGTACTATGTTGAATAACAGTGGATAGAGTGGGCATCCATGTCTTGTTCCCGATCTTAGATGAAAAGCTTTCAGTGTCTCGCCGTTAAGTATGATGTTAGCTGTGGGTTTGTCATATATAGCCTTTGTGATGTTGAGGTACTTGCCGTCTAAACCCATTTTGTTGAGAGTTTTAATCAGGAATGGATGCTGAATTTTGTCAAATGCTTTTTCAGCATCTATGGAGATGATCATGTGGTTTTTTGTTCTTCTTTTTGTTGATGTGGTGGATGATGTTGATGGATTTTCGAATGTTGTACCATCCTTGCATCCCTGGTATGAATCCCACTTGATCATGGTGTATGATCCTCTTGATGTATGTTTGAATTTGGTTTGCTAATATTTTGTTGAGTATTTTTGCATGCATGTTCATCAGGGATATTGGTGCATAGTTTTCTTTTTTTGGTGAGGTCTTTGCCCTGTTTTGGTTTTAGAGTGATGCTGGCTTCATAGAATGAGTTTGGTAGTATTCCCTCCTCTTCTATTTTTTGGAAAACTTTAAGGAGAACCGGTGTTATTTCTTCTCTATGTGTTTGTTAGAATTCAGAGGTGAATCCATCAGGCCCGCGGGTTTTGTTCTTGGGTAGTTTTTTGATTACCAATTTGATTTCGTCGCTGGTGATTGGTCTGTTTAGTTTTTCTGTTTCTTGCTTGGTCAGTCTTGGAAGGTTGTATTTTTCTAAGAAGTTGTCCATTTCTTCTATGTTTTCCAGCTTGTTAGCATATAGCTTCTCATAATATTCTCTTATGATTCTTTGTATTTCTGTGGGGTCCGTCGTGATTTTTCCTTTCTCATTTGTGATTGTGTTTATGTGTGTAGATTCTCTTTTTCTCTTAATGAGTCTGGCTAGGGGTTTATCTATTTTGTTTATTTTTTCAAAGAATCAGCTCTTGGTTTTATTGATTTTTTCTATTGTTTTATTCTTTTCAATTTTATTTATTTCTTCTCTAATCTTTATTATGTCCCTCTTTCTGGTGACTTTGGGCCACATTTGTTCTTCTTTTTCCAATTTCAGTAATTGTGTCTTTAGACTATTTGCTTAGGAATGTTTTTCCTACTTTAAATAGGCCTCGATTGCAATATGTTTTCCTCTTAGAACTGCCATTGTTGCGTTCCACAGAAGATGTGGCTTTGTATTGTTGTTGTCATTATTTTCCATATATTGTTTGATTTCTGTTTTGATTTGGTCGTTAACCCATTGATTAATTAGGAGAGTGTTGTTAAGTCTCCATGTATTTGTGAGCCTTTTTGATTTCTTTCTAAAATTTATTTCTAGTTTTATACCTTGGTGATCTGAGAAGTTGGTTGGTAGGATTTCAATATTTTTGAAATTACTGAGGTTCTTTTTGTGGCCTTGTATGTAGTCTATTCTGGAAAATGTTCCATGTGCACTTGAGAAGAATGTGTATCCTGTTGGTTTTGGGTGTAGAGTTCTGTAGATGTCTGTTAGGTCTATCTGTTCTAGTGTGTTGTTCAGTGCTTCTGTGTCTTTACTTATTTTCTGTCTGGTTGATCTGTCCCCTGGAGTGTGTGGTGTGTTGAAGTCACCTAAGATGAATGCATTGCTGTCTATTTCATCCTTTAATTCTGTTAGTATTTGTCTCACATATGCTGGTGTTCCTGTTTTCGGTGCATATATATTTATAATGGTTATATCTCCTTTTTGGACTGACCCCTTTATCATTATGTAATGTCCTTCTTTATCTTTTGCTACTTTCTTCGTTTTGAAGTCTGTTTTGTCTGATACAAGTACTGCAACACCTGCTTTTTTCTCCTTGTTGTTTGCATGAAATATCTTTTTCCATCCCTTCACTTTTAGTCTGTGTATATCTTTGGATTTGAGGTGAGTTTCTTGTAGGCAGCATATAGATGTGTCTTGCTTTTTTATCCATTCTGTTACTCTGTGTGTTTTGATTGGTGCATTCAGTCCATTTACATTTAGGGTGATTATTGATAGGTATGTACTTATTGCCATTGCTGGGTTTACATTCGTGGTTACCATGGGTTCAAGGGTTGCTTCTTTACTATCTACCAATCTAACTTAACTTTCTTGTTAAGTTATTGTAAACACAGTGTGATGTTTCTTTTTTTCTCTCCCTTCTTTTCCTCCTCCTCATTCTTTCTGTAATAGGTGTTTTATTCTTTGCCTTTATTTAGTATTTCGAAGGTCTG
>JAVSCE010015360.1:0-63418 GCA_032199065.1 Smutsia gigantea
AATTACGCTCCCTGACTTCAAGTTCTACTACAAGCCACAGTAATCAAGACAATTTGGTATTGGCACAAAAACAGACCCACAGACCAGTGGAACAGAATAGAAAATCCAAACAGTAACCCAAACATATACAGTCAATTAATATTTGATAAAGGAGCCTAGGATATACAATGGGGAGATGACAGCCTCTTCAGCAGCTGGTGTTGGAAAAACTGGACAGCTACATGTAAGAGAATGAAACTGGACTACTGTCTAGCCCCATACACAAAGGTAACTCAAGGTGGATCAAAGACTTGAATGTAAGACATGAAACCATAAAACTCTTAGAAAAAAACATAGGCAAAAATCTCCTGACATAAACATGAGCAACTTCTTCATGAACATATCTCCCCGGGCAAGGGAAACAAAAGCAAAAATGAACAAGTGGGACTATATCAAGCTGAAAAGCTTCTGTACAGCAAAGGACACCATCAGTAGAACAAAAGACATCCTACAGTATGGGAGAATATATTCATAAAAACGTATCTGATAAAGGGTTGACATCCAAAATATATAAAGAACTCATGCACCTTAACAAACAGAAAGCAAATAATCCAATTAAGAAATGGGCAGAGGACATGAATAGACACTTCTCCAAAGAAGAAATTCAGATGGCCAACAGGCACATGAAAAGATGCTCCACATCGCTAATCATCAGAGAAATGCAGATTAAAACCACAATGAGATATCACCTCACACCAGTGAGGATGGCCAACATCCAAAACACAAACAACAACAAATGTTGGCGAGGATGTGGAGAAAAGGGAACCCTCCTACACTGCTGGTGGGACTGCAAATTAGTTCAACCATTGTGGAAAGCAGTATGGAGGTTCCTCAAAAAACTCAAAATAGAAATACCATTTGACCCAGGAATTCCACTCCTAGGAATTTACCCTAAGAATGCAGCAGCCCAATTTGAAAGGACAGATGCACCCCTATGTTTATTGCAGCACTATTTACAATAGCCAAGAAATGGAAGCAACCTAAGTGTCCATCAGTAGATGAATGGATAAAGAAGATGTGGTACATATACACAATGGAATATTATTCAGCCATCAGAAGAAAACAAATCCTACCATTTGCAACAACATGGATGGAGCTAGAGGGTATTATGCTCAGTGAAATAAGCCAAGCCGAAAAAAGACAAGTATCAAATGATTTCACTCATATGTGGAGTATAAGAACAAAGAAAAAAACTGAAGGAACAAAACAGCAGCAGACTCACAGAACCCAAGAACGGACTAATAGTTACCAAAGGGAAAGGGACTGGGGAAAATGGGCGGGAAGGGAGGGATAAGAGGGAAAAAGGGGCATTACGATTAGCAGATGTAATGTTGAGGGGGCACGGGGAGGGCAGTACAACTCAGAGAAGACAAGTAGTGATTCTATAGCATCTCACTACGCTGATGGACAGTGACTGTAATGGGGTTGGTGGGGGGGACCTGATGAAGGGGTAGTTTAATAATCGTAATATTGCACATGTAATTGTAAATTAATGATAATAAAATAAATTATATTAAAAAAATAATATATATATATGACTGTATACATGTATATATATGTGGCTGACTATAGATGTTCATTTGTGGTGAACTTTGGGGGAAAAAAATCTTCAAAAATTAAAAAATATTCCATAATCCCATCTCTCAGACTGCTTAGATTTTTATATGTTCACTTTTGAATATAACTACATGTAAGATTGTGTCTGCATATATGTACATACATGTACATATACATAAACATATACAAATATTCACATCTTACTACATATTAACATTTGTTTAGTATTTGTTATACTAAATATCAAATCATGAGCATTTTCCCCATCACTAAAGATTCTTTAACAAAAAAAAAATCTTTTCAATGGTTGCGTAGTATTCCATCATGGGATTGTTCCATAATTTTTTTAGCCATCCTGTGTTGTTAGACATTTAATTTGTTTCCAGTTTTTGCTATTATAAACAATGCTATGATGAGCACCCTTGAACATAAATCACTGTCTGCATCTCTGAATGCTTCTTCAGGATACCTTCCAAGAAGAGGAATTCCTGGAACAAAGGAATTGAATTATCTTCCAGGCTTATGGAACACTTTGTCAAACTGCCCTCCAGAAAAACTGTCCCAATTTACACTCCCACTAATGACTGGTGAAAGGGCCAGCTCCAGTGCACACTGTGGCAATTTCCTTAATCTCTGCTAATTTGCAAGACTGAAATGATACTTAATTTTTATTTGGATTTTATTACTAGTGGAGACAAATATTTAAAAATACTTTTTGGCTGTCTGTATTTCTTCCTCTGTCAGCTGCCTGTTCCTGTCCTTTCTGAATTTTTCTTATCATATCTGGTGGCCTTTTTTTTAACGTACTAAAAGATATCAGACTTGCTCTCAGTAGCAAATACTTTTCTCAATTTGTTTATTGACTTTTATTGTTGTTTATAAATTTTTACACACGAAAGTGTTTTAAATTTTTCATGTAGTCTGATCTAACAGTCTAATTGAGATCACTTCCATGGGCTTTATGTAAAGCTAGTCTTTTCCAACCAGACATAAGATAAATATTTCCCTATAATACCTTCTCATTTTTTGGGTGGCTTCATTTTTCACACTTAACTCCTTAATCCATCTGGAATGTATTTTGCAGGATAATGTTAGGTGAGGATTTCACTTTATTTTTTTCCCCAAATAGTTAACCAATTGTCCCCATCTGTGTTATTTTTTTTCAAGACACAGCAGGGTTTCTACCATCTCCCTTAGTAGCACCATAGCATAGTAATAATCACAAATATCACATGTATGTACTTAATGCTTTACAAAACATTATTCATTCATCATTCATTCATCAAGTTTTTGTGGAGCGCCTGCTATGCACTAGGGACTATTCTAAGTGCTAGGAATATGGGGTAAATAAAACATATAATAATCCCCATTCCCACAGAGCACACCGTCTAATGGGGGGTGTAAAATAAACAAAATAAGCAAATTATACAGAATGTTAGTGATAAGGATAAAAATAAGACAGGACGGGGAACAGGGAGTATTTGAGGAAAGGAGGCACTTCTACATAAAATGGGCAGGGAAGGCTGCACTGAGAAGTGTCACTTAGACGAAGACCTGAAGCTGGTAAGGGATTGAGCCAGGTGGATGTCTGAGCTCAGCGGGAGAACATTCCAGGCAGAGGAAACAGCCAGCGCCAAGGCCCTGAGGCAGCAGGAAACCTAACATGTTAAAGGGATCAGCACAAAGTCAGTGTGGCTGGAGTGCAGTAAGCCAGAGGGCATGAAAGAGGAGCTGAGGTTGGAGAAATGAGGGAGCGGTATGTATGTATGTGTGTGTTACTTAGCACCTCACAGGCCTTTGTACAGCTCTTGCTCTATCTCCACATCCAGATGAGATGAGGAGGTTTGGTGAGTTTTAAGCACAAGAGCAATGATGCTAATGTTATAGCACAGTGTTTGTCAACTCCAACACTAATGATATTTGGGACTAGGCAATTCTTTGTTCTGAGGGGTCGTGAGGCACACTGCAGGTTGTTTAGTAGCGTCCCCAGTAGCTCACATATGCACACGTGTGCATGTATGCACGCATGCAGATACACACCCAGTCGTGACAATTAAGAATGTTTCCAGGTGTTGCCAAATGTTCCGGGTTGGGAACCTCTGCTTTCACAGGATCACTCTGGCCACCATGCTGATGGAAGAAAGGCAAAGACAGAGAAACCAGCTGAGAGGCCACTGCAGTCAATCAGTGAGAGAGGTGGTGCCTTCAGCCAGGGTGGTGAGGAGCAGCTGGCTTGTGGATATATTGCATAGAGGCAGCAGGATTTATTGACAGATGGGGAGTGAAAGGGAAGAGTCAAGAGTGGCACCAAGGGTGTTTGTCCTGAAGTTAAGGATGGAGTTGCCATTTACTGAGATGGGGAACACAGGAGAAGGACCAGGTTTGGGGAGACTATCAGGAGCTCAGTTTTGGTCACGTAGGTTCTAGGCACTTTTTAGATATGCAAACAGAGATGTTGAGTACAACTGGACTTACAGGTGTGGAGTTTAGGGGCCAGATCAGGGCCAGAGACATAACTCTGGATCAATAGCAAACTGATGGACACAGGATGATTCCACAAAGGGAGTGAGTGTCAACAGAGAAGAAAGGGGTCCAAGGACTAAGTCCTGGGTGCACGCACTGAGGTTCAGAGGTGAAGGCGTTGAGGAGGAGTGGCCACAGGAATAGGAGGAACACCAGGCCTGGGAAGTGTGTGATGTTGAGAGAAAGAAGTGTGTCAAGGAGAAGAGAGTCATCTATCAGGTCCAAAGCTGCTGATAGGACAACTACAATGAGGACTGAGAGTGTCCACAGGATTTGGCCACATGAGGTTGGAGTGAGGGCCTGACTAGAATTCATTCATGAGGGAATAAGAGGAGAGAAACTTGAGAGGCTGAGCGCAGGCAGCCCTTCCATTTTGCTACAATGGGTTCTCAGATTCCTCTTGTGCTCCTCTGACATCCTCTGCCCCCGCCTCACTGCAGTCACTGTGCAGCAGCCAGTTGCAGGCAGCCCCTCAACCCGCCCTGCTTCAGGAGGGGCAGCCGAACACCCAACCCTGAAGTGGGTGGGGGCTAATGCTTCTGCGGCACCCTGTAGGTGGGCATGGGCACCCATGAATGACTACTCCGCCCTTGAGGGTGCTCTGAGCTGTTTTAAAGGCCCCTCAGAAGGCACAGCAGCTCAGTAATGCACTCTTGACAGGCTCTCCCCCAGCCCTGTTTCAGCCCCCGCCACCTCTCATTCCTTCTCCCTGGGATCACCTCCCAAGGACACTACCTGCACCAAGGCATGGAACTCTGCCTTCAGAGGAAGCCAGGACAACACAAATGGGAAGGAGAGAAAGGAGAAGGAGGAGGAGGTCTGCAGTCACATTTATAAAACTGGGCCACAAAGCAAGTCTCAATAAATTCCAAAGGACTTAAATGAACAGAGCATGTTCTCTGACCACATGTAAAAGATAATTATATACACAATGGAATATTATTCAGCCATAAGAAGAAAACAGATCCTACCATTTGCAACAACATGGATGGAGCTTGAGGGTATTATGCTCAGTGAAATAAGCCAGGCGGAGAAAGACAAGTATCAGATGATTTCACTCATCTGTGGAGTATAAGAACAAAGAAAAAACTGAAGGAACAAAACAGCAGCAGACTCACAGAACCCGGGAATGGACTAACAGTTACCAAAGGGAAAGGGACTGGGGAAGATGGGTGGGAAGGGAGGGATAAGGGGGAAAAGGGGGTATTACGATTAGCACACATAATGTAGCGGGGGTGATACGGGGAAGGCAGTATAACACAGAGAAGACAAGTAGTGATTCTTTAGCATCTTACTACGCTGATGGACAGTGACTGTAATGGGGTATGTGGGGGGACTTGATAATGGGAGGAGTCTAGTAACCATAATGTTGCTCATGTAATTGTACATTAATAATACCAAAAAAAAAGATAATTATAAATCTTTTATGTCTGGAAATCAGGAAACATGCCCCATAACCACAAGGTCAAAAATATAATGGAAATCAAAATATTTTGAATTGATTAATAATGAAAATTCTACAAATTTTACAAATCAAAACTTGTGAGATGCTGCTCAAGCAAAACTGATGAAAAATTTATGGTTTTTAATGTCTTAAATGTTTTAATAAGAAAGTGCTGAGATTTAATGACTTAAATATCCATTTTAAGATTTTAAAAAAGAGCAAAATAAAGCAGAGAGAAATTACAGTGACTGTAATGGGGTTGATGGGGGGACCTGATGAAGGGGTATTTTAATAACTGTAATATTGCACATGTAATTGTAGATTAATGATAATAAAATAAATTATATTTAAAAAAATTAAAAAAAAGAAAGTGCTGAGATTTAATGACTTAAATATCCATTTTAAGATTTTAAAAAAGAGCAAAATAAAGCAGAGAGAAATTATAAAGCTATGGGCAGAAATTAGTAATACAAAAAATACACATGCACATGAACACATACTATAGAGGTGATCGATAAATTAATCTAAAGTTGGTGCTCTGAAAAGATGAGTAAATTGACAAGCAACTGACCAGGCAGATCACATGAAAGGAGGAGGAGGAACGAACAACTAATATCAGTAATGAAAAATGAGACAACACTTGATGCCACAGGCAATGTAAAGGTATTTAGAGAATACTTCCGAATATCTTTATGTCAAAATTTTTGAAATGTAGTCAAGGTGGACAAATTGTTAGGAAAATATAATTTACCAAAACTGATTAAAGAAGAAATAAAAAATCCAAATAGTCCTTCAGGCATTCAGTTAATTGAATACATGGTTTAGACTTCAGATCCTCCCACAAAGAAAACTCCAGGCCCTGATGGCTTTTCCAATGGTTTCTACCCAACATTCAAGGAAGAAATAAATCTAATATTACACTCATGCTTCCAAAAAGTAGATGAAGAGGGAGTACTTTATGATTCATTGGCTTGGAAAACCATGATATTAAACCTCAAAAAGGACAGTATGAGAAAGGAAAATTACAAGTTAATTTTATTCATGAACAGAGTTGGGAAAATTCTAAATAGAATATTAACAAATTGAATCCAGCAGTGTGTAAATGGGAAAAATACATGATGACCAGATTGTGTATACCCAAGGAATTCAAAGTTGGTTTAACATTAGAAAATCATTTAATGTTACTCACCACATTAATAGCCTTAAAAAAAATAATATGAGAATTTCAATAAAACTACAGATAAAGCATTTGATAAAAGTCAACATTCATTCATGACTTAATAAAGAAAATTGTTAACCAATCTGGAAAAGAAAGGAACTTTCTTAATACAATAAAGAGTATTTACAAAAAGCCAACAGGAAATTTCATAGTAGTAATATGTTGAAAACTTTCCCTTTGATACTAGAAACAGACAGGGATGCCCTCCACCCTTGTCTTCCATCTGCCAATCCTATTACATATTATATTCTGTGTAATAACTTTATATATATTATATTCTGGAGGCCCTAGCCAGAAGGCAAAGAAAAGGAAATAAAAAGATTTAGGGTGTATGAATGCAGCTGACATCCACACCCAAGCTCTCTGAGCCTAGCTCATACAGAGCACTCCCACACCTGATGCTGACCTGAGCTTTACCTGCCCTTTTTTAAAATTTTGCCTTTTTTGGCCTTATCTATCTTCAACACTGTCTTATCACTCAGAAGCTACCCAGTGGTCCTTCTGTGAACCCACTCATCACCTGACACTCTGCCTCACATTGCTCTGCACCCACGGGGTATCCCTTCTTCGGAGACTGCCTTCTCGGGGAGGGACTACTTTCATATTGCTCTGCGAGTGCTCTGTCCTGACCTCAGCTCCTCCAGCTCCATGTGGGCAGGAGCAGGTCTGCTTCCCCTGTGCCCCCTTGCCAGAGCTGGCTAAACGAGGAGTGAGCCAGGGGAATGTGACAGCAGCAGCAGGGTTCTGTCTCCCAAGCGAGGCCTTCCTACTTCACTGACATCCATGAGCTTCTTCCTTTCTTTCTTAAGAGACCATTCTGGTTGCTATGCCCTGAGAGGCTACTCTGTACTGGCCCTGTGTTAAGTAGGCACTGGTGGGGCACAAAGAGGCACAGTGAGATCCAGCTCCTCCCTGGTAGACTGACAGTGACCACAAAGGGTAGTGGGAACAAAGAAGGTGCCAGACCCAGCCTGTAAGGTCAGGAGGGACTCGCAGGAGGAGGAGGCTTCTCAGCTGAGCTACAGACAGTGACTGGATGTTAGTGCCTGAAGGAGGGTGGAGGTAGGAAGATGTCTGGGTCTGGTCCAGCAGGGAGCAATGAGACCAGAGAACTGGGTCTTATAATGTATGAAACTGTGGGCTCTCCCAAGAAAAATGCATGAATGCATTCACAAGGTTGTGCATGTACCTTGAAGCCCACCCTGGACCTCTAGGTACTAAGAATCTGGGCTATATCCTCAGGATGGCACAATCAAACTGTTTCAGACCTAGGGAATGAAAGGTACAACTGAGCTTCACCTGCTGTCCGGTTTCACCCATGACCTCGGCCAGGATCCAAAATAATCCCCCCAGGACCAAGGCTGACCTCCTGGCTAAAACAGACACACTCTACTTTCAAAGTACAAGGACCCCGCAAGCTGTGGCTCATAGCACTGGGCAGAGGACACCCAACAGAGGACTTGCAGTGACACCATCACTGAGAGAGAAATGTCACCATTCCCCTCATGAGCAACACCATAGCTACCAAAATTTCTGAGCACTTACCATATGTCAAGCAGTGATGGACAGAAATATGCCAAACAGGCAGGGGAGAGAAGGATGCTCCAGAAAAGGGACATGCATAAGCAGAGGACATGGGCATGGAAGAACCTGGTGTTTCAGAGGCCTGGCTGGAGGGTCCAATGCCAGGATACTGCCTGGACATGCATGGGAGAAGCTGGCCCCTGCAGGCCAGACCCCACAGTGTGGATGCTATCTTGAGGGCAGGAGAGAGCCCAGATCCAGTTTGAGCTTAGAACTATCACTCTGGTTATGTGTGAAGAAGAATCTGTTACCATGGTGGTAACTGCCATGCTGTATTCAAAGCAGGGCCCAACCCACCTGACAGGCCATGTGTATGGGAGGCGGACCAGGAAGGGCATCTCTGGGCAAAGGGGTGTTTCCTTGTTTCTTTTCATTGTGATAGATAATAACTATAGGTCCCCCTGGCGCTGGACACCGAAAATCCAAAAGCAAGAGTGTCCACCAGCTCATTACCATCACAGCAACTATAATGGGTGTGGACAGAAGGAAGAAAAACTGAGCGAAGCAGATACTGGCCCAAAAAGACAGGCTTCCTCCAGGTCGGCTCAGGCCCAGTTGGTCAAGAGTCCAGGCCCCTCCCTCAGCTGACAGATGAGACCAAGACCCTCCAGGGTTAACCATGGGCCACTACAGAGTCATACAGTCTAGTAGTGGCCAAGTCAGTCCCAGACCTGGTCTGTCCTCCCACACTCCCCAGCCCAGCTGCCTCCCAGGCCCAGCAGGCCACTGAGGCAGCACATAGCAATGGCAAGTATCTGGGAGTTGGAGCAGGGAACCTGTGTCCATGTTCTGGCTGCATACCACAGTATGCTCCTGGCCAGCTCACCTCACTGCCAGCTCAGGCCAGATGGCCTTCGATAAGCCCCTCGCCAACTCTAAAATGGGATGGGCAAAGGGAGCCAATGGACACCAAACTGGGAGTGACCTTGGAGGGAGGTGATCAAGGAGGCCACTAGAAGTAGGACCTGACCAGGTGGCTAGCAAACAGAGGCAGCAAGGCCAGTGGGAAGAGGGCTGCTGGGGTCCCAGTCCTGGACTTCTCATCTGCAAACTGGGACAGTGAGCGGAGGGCAGAGGAAGTACGTTGGACCAGATGCTTCCACAGCCTCCCTGCTTCACACTGTCAGCACAAGCCTCAACATGAAAGGATTGAAACCAGGATCTGCCACTGGGAACTGTGCAACTTTGAGCATGTCCTTATTTTTTATGAACCTCAATTTCCTCATCAGTAAAATGGGAATAACACCATACCCTGTAGGGTTGCTCCAGAGACTGAACTACTCCAGGTGACACAGAGTGGCCACAGGACAATGACGGCTCTCCAGCATCACACTGAGGGAGCCCCGGAAGGCGGGGAGCAGTGTGGCCACTGGGGTCCCCCAGGCCTCTGCTGCCTCTCTCAGCTCCACCAGGTCTGCTGTCTTTGGGCCAGGCTGCTGGGAAACCTCTTGGGCTCACAGCCAGCTTCCCCCCTTCCATCAGAGGAGTTTTCCTTGGCCCCTGAGGGTTGCTCACCTTCCCTCTTCCCTCCGCCCACAGGGCGGCAGCTCTGAGAAGGCCTGTCCATCTCAGGGCTGGCAGGAGGCGCCTTATAAATCAGTCAGTGAATTCCAAGCAGATGCGCGCAAGTTGTTTGGGTTGGAACCCTGACCCTCTTCTGGGGTTGCCATGAAACCAGACTCTCTCAGGTGATTCAGAATTTGATGGCCCGGGTCTAGATCCACCAGAGGGTGACGATAATATTTTCTTTCCTGTCTTACCTTGGAGACAGGGTGGGGTTTTTTTTTTCCAGCCCTCTATCCTGGGCTGACAGCAAAGCCAGGTTTACTCAGTGCATATTTACAGACCCCCCCCACCGCCCCCGGGCTTAGGGAAGCCAGTAACAAGGACAGCCAGCACGCTGTGGGGCTTCCCAGTGTGCAAATGTCTTCTCCCATAGAACTCCATTCTCCTCACAGCCCCCTCTCCGTGAGGCTGCGCCTGAGGAAACCAGTAGAGTGTGGATGTGGTTAGAAGCTGTGGCTTTGCTGCCCATGTGCTTGGGTTCAAACCCCAGGTCTGACACCTCATTGAGCCTCAGTTTAAACTTTTGTTTTGCTTTGTAAACAGGGGTAATACAGTTAACCAAGAGTAATGAAGTGAGATTTAAATTTTAATATACATGAATAGCTTACACAGGGCTCAGCACATTTTAGATATTTGATAAATTGTCACTAGTAGTATTAATACTATTATGGGTGCTCAGAGAAGGGACACAGCTCGCCCAATGACAAGGTCACCATGCAGTCAGAGGAGTTCAGCCAACCCAGCCCCGGAGCCCGTGCTGTTCTAGCTTTCTCTGCAGCCTGCTGGCCTAGCCCCTCCCCAGCAAGGCAGAGTGGGCAACAGGGCGGCCAGTCAAGAAGAAAAGGAAAGGAAAAGACACCACAGTGAGGGTGCCTGTGTGCTGTGCCCACGTAGCAGGGATGTGACACCCGGAAGATGGAGTCGAGGTGCCGGCCAGCACCACTCAGCCAGTCCCCAGGCAGCCAGGCTTCAGGCAGGGCAGACACCAACTCATCTTCCCGAAGTCCTGCAAATTCCTTTTATGAAGAATGCCCAGAAAGAAAGGAAAACACCTGAGTCTGCATTCAGAACAAGTTAATGATTCAATTACTTTTTGTTGCAACCAAATAGGAGGAATACGCAAAGGTCATGAGTCTGGTGTAAAAACAGGCCACTTACTCCACATCTTTTTTGTCTAAAATCCTGGCCTGCCCCTTTCTAGGTCTGTTTTTCCTCTCACGGCAGGACTTCTGAGGTCGGCAGCGCTCCGCCCTTCTGTGGGGCTGGACTGGAACCTGTCAGGTGCGTGTGTGGAAGCTAACCGCACAGCCCTGCACTGGGCACTCACTGTGCGTTGGCAGCGCGCTGAGCACGCCCTTGGACTGCCCTGCTCACTCCGCACCACAGCCCTGTGGTGGCGGTCATGCAGAAAAGTTAACTAACTGGCTCAAAGCCATCAAAGAGCTAAAGGCAGGATTTGAATCCTACTGAGCCACCTACCCTACCCTATTCCCTTACACACCCATGCGCACACACTCATGCCTATGCTGAGGCAGCGCCCAGAGTCTAAGCTCAGCTGAGATTCATAGCAAGACTGTGACCTCGGTTTCCTCATCTGTAAAATGGGATAACAACACCTACCTCATAAGGTTGTCCTAGAGATTTAAACTACATCAGATGACATAATTTCAGAGCTGAACCTGACACAGCCTCCCTGCCCTTAGGAGCTGATGGGACAGCCAAGCACAGAAAATTTTGAGATGCAGACACTAACGGTCTCAGCCTAGCCCCCAAGGCCCTCCACCCACCACTTGCCATGAGCTGCTCTCAGGTATAGCCAAACCCAACCTCCTACAGAGCATTCTGACTCTTTGCTGCCTCTGGGCCTCTGCTCTCTGAACTGCTTCTGCCCAGAATGTCCTTCCTCACTCCCTCCTCAGCAAACTCCTCCTCATGCTTTAGGGTTCAGTTCAGCAGCCACCTCCTCCAGGAAGCCTTTCTCTGACCACTCCAGGCTAGGCTGATGCCTCCTCTGGCTCTGGCCATTCCGGCTTCCCTCCATCCCAGCCCTGCTCACCCTGGGTTGACACAGTCATTATATACCCTACTAGACCCTGGGGCTAACACTGTGTCTGTTTACCTGGGGTCCCCAGCACAGAGCTTGGGTCAGGGTAGGTGTTCAGTGGATGTTTACAATATGAATGAGTCAGTAACGCAACAAATGGATGAAGCAGGCATGGGTGGCCAGAACACGTCCCTGAAGACCCTGCTCTGTGCCTCCCGTACTGTGAAATCCTCTGTGTGCCCTGATACCATTTTGTCCATCCACCTCTGGGCTGGGCCCAGAGAACGCGTAGATGAAGCAGAGGGGCTCGGGACGGGCTGTAAACCACAAGTAGGAGTGTCCCATCGGGTCCTCCCCACCACCAGCACTGGAAGGCTGGGGTTGTGATATCCCCATGGCCACCTGCTCAGCCACCATGGTCTGGCCAGGCCAGGCTGCCAGAGCTGACTCTGCAAAGAGATAAAAGCTTGGGCAACAAGAGCGTGCAAGGGAGAGAAGGGAAAAGGGGAGAGAGAAAAAACAATAAAAAAGGGTTCTTTTGGTATTTGTTTTCAAAGCCACTGACAAAAACCAGATTTGAAGTTTGGGGAAAAAAGGGATTTGGGCCTTTCAAATTCCACTCTCCACTAATTGACTACAGTTTCCTTTGAAAGAGCCCCCAGCTCTTCTGAACAATCAGCGGCCCAGCTGGGGCCCAACAACTAGTGGCATCCAGGCCTCTTGGCTCCAGAGGGTCTCCCTGGCTGGGTGCTCTGTGCTGTGCTCTGAACAGGGCACACAGATGGAAGGACAGGGGGGCCCCAGGACCCTCAAAATAACACTTGGAGCCGGACCCTGTGTGAAGTGCTTTCCATGGAAAGAGGCCAGGTTGGGAGTCAAACCCAGGTCTGTCTGACCCCTGTGCCTGTCAGTTTGCCATTTTGCTGCCTGCCTCTTAAGGTGCTTGAGGCTTTTGTGAGGCGGTATGAAGCTATAGCAGGTTCATTCAACCACAAAACTCCTGGAGGGTAGGTTCTTTGAGAGGAGAAGCAAACTGCCTGATCCAACATCTTGGAGCTCTGAGAATGAAAATCCTTGCAGGGCTGGGTGCTCACTCCATCACACATACACACACAGTGTTCCCTCCCCTTAGCCAGTGGCACTGTTCATGGGTCCCTGGTCTTCTCCAGACAAAATCATCAATGCCTCCCAACCCCAGCCCTGTTAGTCATCCTGCCTCTTCCCTTGCTTGACCTCCAACAGCTTCTCTTTGGGGCAGCTCAGAAACAAATATGCCCACTCCTGCTTTGTACTCGGAGAAACTTAAACCCCAAAGCCCAAGAATTCCAACAACCTAGCCCTGGCAAAATCCAGGGACCTCACCCTATGGCAACCCAGACCCTGCTCCTGTATAAGGCTCTTTTACCACATGAGGCTCTTCTTCACACAGAGGTTCAGAGGGGCAGAGGGACTTACCCAAAGATACAAGGTCAGTTCTGGGATTGGCAGGGTCTAAACCCAGACCTGACTGTGCATCCTTTTCCCTGGTCCAGCCCATCCATCTGGACAAAGAGGCTTAGTTGCCTTCCTGAGCCATTACCCAGAAGTACCCTGGAAATGTTAATCATCCTTCCATGAATGAAAAGGACTGCTGTCCTTGTGCACAAGCGGGCCTCCGGGCTTGCCCATGCTGGTCCCTCTGCCTGGGAAGTCCTTCCCCATGGAATATGCACACTCTTCCTAGGTGCTTTGCTCCAGTGTTCACCTCCTCCAGGATGCACTCCTTGACCCCTTTTCCATGCTCTTTCACTGTCTTCTGTTTCCTGTTTGGTACAGTGTAGAACTATTTTGTCCATCTGTTGACTCCCATGGATGAGCTCCTCTAGGGCAGGAAAAGCTTTCCTATTGCAGCACCCTGGTGCCTATGGTAGGAGCTCAAGCAGTGCCTGGGGCAGGAAGAAGGCAGGGAGAGTCACAGGAGGGCCAGAGGAGCTCAAGTACTCTGGGAAGGGCCCTGGATGTGAGTTCTGACTCCATCACTTGCCAACTCTTGTGACCTTGGGGAACTTACTTCCTCTTTCTGGGCTTTGGGCTCCTCCCCTGAAAAAATGTGAGGGACTAACTCTGCCCTGAGATTGTCATACAGATCAAACATGATTGAGGGTATGGAGGCCCTTTGTGAATTGGGGAGCTTTAAACAGATAAGGACAATGGGGAGTAACGATGATGATGGGGCTCTAGGGTCAGGCAACTTGGTAGTGGAATGAGGGTGATATTCCTATCTTGTCTTCCTGACACATGTCCACCTTCCCTCAAGTTTCTCAGGAAGGAATAGTCGGTCTGCCCATTTATGCTAGAAAAAGCAGGGGGATTAAGGATCACTGAGCACTTGTTCTGTGCTAGCACCTCAGTTAATCCCCCAACCCTGAGGAGAGGTGAGTGCATACGACCTCCCTTTCACAGGGGAGTCACTGGTGCCACAGGTGAGGTGCTTGGCCCACATCTCAAGCTCAAGGAAGTCCCACCCCCCGCCGCCTGTCATTTCCAGGACTCTAAGCTGCGTCCAAAGCTCTCCTTAACAGATGTCTACCCCATCCTCAGGCACTGCCAGGCGTGGAGCCTCACAGGCTACTCCTGGGCCAGCTGGCCAGGGCCAGGACACCTCTGTGACCCAGCAGGCCCAGAGCCACTCAGGCCAGGCCACACCCACCCTGAGGAGTTGGCAGGCAGCATGCTGCCCTGCTTCTGTTCCCCATTATGAGAGGGACCAGTGCTTGTCAAATAAATCAGGCTTACGAGGTCTGATGAACCAAGACTCTGCCAGTGGGATGCCGTAATTGTGAACAGCAGCAGCTCGGCAATCTAGGGTCAGGGAGGCCACCTTGCTTTGATGGGGGATAAACAGCAGAGTGGTTCAATTTAGATTGTTCTGCATATTGTGGGCAGGAGGAACCAGGGTCCTCTGTGCCAACTTCCCAGCACACTGCTAGGGAGTGTTTCAAACTGCTGCATGGCCCATGAGGCTTTCCATCACAGCCCTCCCACTACCCCCTCTCCAGCACCCAGTCGTGTAATAGCCTGCAGGAACTGCTCATTGCTACCCACACTCACCATGCCATTTCACATTTCCATATTGTGAAAGTTGTTCTGTGCACTGATGAAGTCCTATTCATCCTGTAACACCCAGCTCAAATGCTACCTCCTCCAGGAAGACTTCTGAGCATCCCATGCTGCAAAGCACTCCCTCCTCCTGCTATAAGCCTTGTTTCCCTAGCCGCACATGAGCTGAGCTCCCACTTTCCTCATATCTTTGCATATGCTATTCCCTCTGCCTTCCTCCACAACTGTAATTCCAGCTCACTTTTCTTGTCTCAGATTAGATGCCTTCTCATCTGGGAAGCCCTCCCTGATCTGCTGCAAGATTGCCCCAGGTGCTGCCCTGGCCCCTCCAACTCCCTGCACTTGCCCCCTGTACTGTAATTGCAGTTTGCATGCTTATGTCCCATCCTAACTTAGAAACTCTCTATCCCCAGTGCCCAGCATAGGCCTGGCACCCAGCAGGTCCTCAGAGAATGTGTGCTGCAGAAATGTGTTCAATCACTACCAAACAGCCAAGGGGCAGGACAATCCAAGACCCAGACTCTGGTATGAGCTTTCTGTATCCTGTCTTCTCATAGTGACAAGGAGACCTGGCTCCTAGTAACTGAACAAATGAAACCACCATGGGCTGCCATGACCCAAATGCAGAGGGTTCATATGGAAGGAATCAAGAGACTGAGGAGTAAAGTATCAGTTGGAATAGACACTTTATTATCTAGGCCATAAACCTGATTTACACTCAGGTTTCTCCTTTCCAGAAGCTCTGTAAAGTTTTACCTTTGCCCCAGCAAGCCCTAGGAACAAACCTTCAGAGCAACAGGAAATCGCCCATTATGACTGGGGGAGGAAATGGGGACTCTCAGAAGCTCCTGCCCTCTGGGTAACCCTGTAGATTGAGTCACCTGAAAAGGTGCAACGGATGGGGTGGGAGAGGCCATGGGCTAGGGGCCTAGAGGCCTGGGTTCCAGCACAGACTGCCGTGCACAGGAGTATGGCTTTACGAGCTGTTCCTCCATCTGGGCCTCAGTCTCTCCATCTGTACAATGCCGTGGGGAAGGGAAGGTTAGGCCAGAACTAGCGCTGATGTTCAAAGGATGCAGCAGAAGCAGCTTCCAGCTCGTATCTTACTAGTTGTGCAACCTGGGCAAGTTATTGAAGCCCTCTGCCTCACTGTGCACATCTCCACCAAGGGGGGACTGTCAGTTGGTACCTGCCCCCGAGGGCTGCTATGAGCTCTAAGGGGATTCGTGTTGGAGGACAGAGAGCAATACTGGGCGCACGGCAAGCCCTCTCTGCTCTGCTTCTGTGGATCCTCTCCCACCATCTTCAGCCATCAGATGCTGACAAGAGGAAACAACTCTTCCAAATCCATTGTCCAAATTCATGCTCAGACAAGCTAGAACGTATGTAACATTACCTCCACATTAGAGATGAGGGAAATGAGGCTTGCAGAGAGATTTTTACTTGCCACTAATTCAGTGAGCTGGGAGCCCAGCCCTGGACTCCTATGCCAGTCACAGTGTTCTTTCCCTGACAGAGAATGTTCTAGGCTAGCTTATTTGGAAAAGAAGGGGCAAAGCAGAGGAGGGGGTGGTCAAATTGCATACATTAGAAGATATGCCTAAAAGACACCACTTAAGGTCAGCTGATCTGCCTGTTTCTTTCTGACCCCCACCCCCACCCCAATCACTAGCTCCCACTTCAGTCAGGCAGCCTGGAGACTCTTCCCCACAGAGAACTGGGCCCCCTCCCTCACTGCATCCAGGCTTCTGCTCAGATGTCACTGTGCCAAAGATTCCCTCCTACCCACCTAAAATAGCACCCCCAGTGTCTAGCTTCTCATCCTGCTTTAAAAAAAAAATCACCATGTATCATACTACCAGACACAAATCAGATTTTTTTCATTAAACAAATATTTATTGAGCACCTATTATGTACCAGAAACTGTTACAAACGTTTAGGAAGTGACAGTAAAAAAGCAGACAAAAATCCCTGGCCTCCTGGACCTTACATACAAAAAGGGGGGATAAACCATAAATAATAAATGTGATAAATACATAAAATATAGTAGTATGTTAGAAGGTGCAAAGTTACTTGAAAAAAAATTGAGCAAGATAATGAGTTCAGGTGTGTCAGGGTAGCACTTTTTAAATAAGAGTGTTGAGGTGGGCACCATGGAGAACAGAAGGAGTCGGTCTAGCAGATACCTGGGGGAAGCGCATTCCAGGAAGAGGGAATAAACAGTGCAAGGGCCCTGAGGAGGGAGTACACTTGGCTGGTGTGGAGGAAGCAAGAAGGTGGGAAGTAAATGATGTTGTAACCAGAGGGGTCCTGGGCCTGTGCGTCACATTATAGGCCACTGTGAGGACTCAGGTTCCTGCTCTGAATGAAACAAGGAGTCATTTCACAATAGCAAGTATTGATGGCAGAGCAGTGACAGATTTGACTCACAGTATGAAAGGATCACTTGGGCTGCTGTGTCTCACTTGTTTGTTGGCTTATTGTTTGTCTCCACAAAACTGTGAGATCCATGAAGACAGCACTTGATCTGAGTTGGTCACTATGAGCTCCTTACTGCAGTGCCTAGAACAAGGCTTGGCACACACAAGCACTCTATAAATATCTGTGAAGGACTGAACAAATAAACATGCACTCCGGCCACACTGTCCTCTTAGGTATTCCTCACACACACCAAACACACTCTGGCCTCAAGGCCTCACACTTACTGTGCACTCTGCCTGGAATGCTCCTCCCCCGAGATACTTCATGGTTTATCCCCACACTTCAGATCTTTGTTCAGAAGTCGCATGTACTCTGAGGCCTTCCCTGGGCACTATTCAAGAGGTTTCTGTCCCTTCTCAACTCCTATCTCTCTTCCCTGCTCATTTCTTCATCTGTTGCAGTTGTTACCAAATAACATACTTTACATTTTCCTTTCTTACAGTCTGTCTCCACCTATTAGAAACCAGCCTCCTGGAAAACAGATATTTCTTCTACTTTATTCATTGATTAATCCCCAGTGCCTGGGACAGTTGCTGACACACACCAGCAGCCTAGTAAATGCTGGCTGAATGAGTGAGTGACGCTTCCTGCTTGCTCCTTCGTCCAGCCTCAGTGAGCAGGATGGCAAACAGAGACAAAAGGGGACAGCCAAGGACTCCCTGCCCAGGACAGCCAGACCCCCTGCAAACCCAGAAGGCAGAGGCCCGAGCAGAAGGAAGGGCTGAGCCATGCACGGTGAATTGTCTCACGGCAAGACAGCTCATGATACCCACACAAACTAAGGTCATCATTTCCATTTTATTCAAGAGGAAATCCAAAGCTCAGAGAAGCTAGGTTACGTTCTGAAGGTTATAAAACTTATGACGTGGGAGGATTAAAGATGGCGGCATGAGAGGTGAGACACAGGCTTCATCCTAAAACCACATACAATACGAAAATATAATTAATACAACTAATCCTGAAAGAGCAACAGGAAAGAGGACTGTGCCAGACTGCATACACCTGGAGAAAAGAGCAGACCTCACAGAACAGGGTAACGTACCAAAGCTGTGGCCTGGCGGGACGCAAGCCCTTCCCCACCCCAGCTCACAAGTGGGAGGAAGAGAAACTGAGCAGGGAGGGAGTGGACGCCTGGGACTGCTGAATACCTAACTCCAGAGATCTGCTCTGGGAGCACAAACCTATAATTTCTGGTGCTTGCATGATACTCTTATGATTACAGGGTTGGAAAGCTAAGACAGGCAGAATTCCTGGAGACACTGAGATTCCAGCCGCTTGTGGAAAGCAGGGCTCCATATCCGGCTGCTCTGGGACAAAAGAAAGGTGGGCAGTCTGAGAGACTTCCTAACAGCAAGAGGGCTGTTAAGGGGCAAGGACTGCACAGAGCTTACTGCTCAGGAGAAAGGACAGGTAGAGAAAATTGTCCAGGTGCACTCTGCCCAGCAGGTAGAAAGCTTTGCCATATAGACTCTCATATTTAAGGAGGAAAAAGAAATCTTCCTCCTTCAACAATCTTCAGGTGCTCCAGCTCCCTGGCTGGCTGCAGAGCTCCAAGGAAACCCTCCATGATATGCAGCCTACTGCGCCTTTCTCCTGGCCAGCCCCATCTGGCTCACAAACCGGCAAAACCTACGCTAGCATTAGGCCAGCCAGAGGGAAGATCTGCCTACAGCAACTAGAAACGCAAACCGTAGAGGCTTACACCTGTGTGGTCAGCCCACTGGTTCAGGCAGTGGAGACAAGTATCGCAGCTGGGTAGCAGGAAACAGCTCTTTCCTCACTCCAGGCACCAATACCACTCCCCTGCAATGCCCGACATTACTTCAGGGGCTGAGCAGCTACAGGGAGTAGAGCTTCTGGGCACTAGAGGGCGCCATATACAAATATGAAATGCCAAAGGAATCTGGTTCAGAGTAAAATTTTAATACCACTCCTGAGAAAGATTTAAATGACATTGACCTCATGACTGTTCCTGAAAGAGAGTTCAAAATAAAAATCATTAACATGCTCATGGAAGTATGAAAAGATATTCAAGAACTCAGGAATGAATTCCGGTTGGAGATCCAATCATTGAAGAGCACAGTGGATGGTATTAAAAGCAGATGGGATATGGTAGAGAAGACAATAAATGAAATAGAAACTAGAGAAGAGGAATACAAAGAAGGTGAGGCACAGAGAGAAAAAAGAATCTCTAAGAATGAAAGAATATTGAGAGAATTGTGTGACCAATCCAAAAGGAACAATATTTGCATTATATGGGTGCCAGAAGAAGTAGAGAGAAAAAGGGATAGAAAGTGTCTTTGAGGAGGTGATTGCTGAAAAATTCCCCAATCTGGGGAAGGAGATAGTCTCTCAGGCCATGGAGGTGCACAGATCTCTCAACACAAGGGACCCAAGGAAGACAACACCAAGACATATAGTAATTAAAATGGCAAAGATCAAGGAAAAGGACAGACTACTAAAAGCAGCCAGAGAGAGAACTAAGATCACATACAAAGGAAAGCCCATCAGGATATCATCAGATTTCACAACAGAAACTTTACAGGCCAGAAAGGAGTGGCATGATGTATTTAATGCAAAGAAGCAGAAGGGCCTTAAACCAAGAATACTTAATCCGGCAAGATTATCATTTAAATTTGAAGAAGGTATTAAACAATTTCCAGATAAGAAAAAGCTGAGAGAATTTACTTCCCACAAACCATCTCTACAGCATATTTTGGAGGGACTGTTATACATGGAAGTGTTCCTAAGGCTTAATAGCTGTCACCAGAGGTAAAAAAAACCAGATTAAAGAAAGTAGAACAGCTAATTACTAAGCAAATGCAGAATTAAAATAACTATCTCCAAAGTCAATCAAGGGATCGACAAAGAGTACAGAATATGATACCTAATATATAAAGAATGGAGGAGGAAGAAAAACGAGGAAGGAAAAAAAAAGAACCTTTAGATTGTGTTTGTAATAGCATATTAAGTGAGTTAAGTTAGACTCTTAGGTAGTAAGGAAGTTAACCTTGAACCTTTGGTAACCACAAATCTAAACCCTGCAATGCCAATAAGGCTATCGATAATCACCCTAAACGTAAATGGACTGAATGCACCAATCAAAAGACACAGAGTCACTGAATGGATAAAAAAACAAAACACATCTATATGCTGCCTACAAGAGACTCACTTTAAACCCAAAGACATACACAGACTAAAAGTGAAGGGATGGAAAAATATATTTCATGCAAATAATAGGGAGAAAAAAGCAGGAGTTGCAGTACTTGTATCAGACAAAATAGACTACAAAACAAAGAAAGTCACAAGAGACAAAGAAGGACATTACATAATGATAAAGGGATCAATCCAACAAGAAGATATAACCATTATAAATATCTATGCGCCCAACACAGGAGCACCTACATATGTGAAACAAATACTAACAGAATTAAAGGGGGAAATAGAATGCAGTGCATTCATTCTAGGAGACTTCAACACACCACTCACTGTGAAGGACAGATCAACCAGACAGAAAATAAGTAAGGAGACAGAGGCACTCAAGAACACATTAGAACAGATGGACCTAACAGACATCTACAGAGCTCTACACCCAAAAGCAGCAGAATACACATTCTTCTCAAGTGCACATGGAACATTTTCAAGAACAGATCATACACTAGGCCACAAAAAGAGCCTCAGTAAATTTAAAAAGACTGAAATTGTACCAACCAGTTTCTCAGACCAAAAAGGTATGAAACTAGAAATGAATTACACAAAGAAAATGAAAAATACCACAAACACATGGAGGCTTCACAACATGCTCCTAAATAACCAATGGATCAATAACCAAATAAAAACAGAGATCAAGCAATATATGGAGACAAATGACAACAATAATTCAACACTGCAAAATCTGTGGGATGCAGCAAAGGCTGTGCTAAGAGGAAAGTATATTGCAATACAGGCCTACCTCAGGAAA
Organism: Smutsia gigantea; assembly: GCA_032199065.1. Classification (NCBI taxonomy): domain Eukaryota; kingdom Metazoa; phylum Chordata; class Mammalia; order Pholidota; family Manidae; genus Smutsia; species Smutsia gigantea. Next base: position 21,518 of record JAVSCE010015360.1, read on the forward strand.
GAAGAACAATCCCATATGAGCAGTCTAAACTCACAATTAACGAAACTAGAAAAAGAAGAACAAATGAGGCTCAAAGTCAGTAGAAGAAGGGACATACTAAAGATTAGAGCAGAAATAAATAAAATCGAGAAGAATAAAACAATAGAAAGGATCAACAAAAGCAAGAGCTGGTTCTTTCAGAAAATAAACAAAATAAATAAACCCTTAGGGAGACTTATCAAGAAAAAGAGAGTCTACTCACATAAACAGAATCAGAAATGAGAAAGGAAAAATCACTACGGACACCACAGAAATACAAAGAATTATTAGAGAATACTATGAAAAATTACATGCTAACAAACTGGATAACCTAGAAGAAATAGACAACTTTCTAGAAAAATACAACCTTCCAAGACCGACCCAGGAAGAAATAGAAAATCTCAACAGACCAATTACCAGCAAAAAAATTGAACTGGTAATAAAAAATCTACCTAACAACAAAATCCCTGGACCAGATGGCTTCACCGCTAAATTTTATCAAATATTTAGTGAAGACCTAATACCCATCCCCCTTAAAGTTTTCCAAAGAGTAAAAGAGGAGGGAATACTCCCAAACTCTTTCTATTAGGCCAGCATCACTCTAATAACAAAACCAGGCAAAGACACAACAAAAAAAGAAAATTACAGACCAGTATCCCTGATGAACATAGATGCAAAAATACTCAACAAAATATTAGCAAACCGAATTCAAAATACATCAAAAGGATCACCCATCCTGATCAAGTGGGATTCATGCCAGTGATGCAAGGATGGTACAACATTCAAAAATCCATCAACATCATGCATAACATCAAGAAAAAGAAGGACAAAAATCACACGATCATTTCCATAGATGCTGAAAACGCATTTGACAAAATTCAACATCCATTCATGATAAAAACTCAAAACAAAATGGGTATAGAGGGCAAGTACTTCAACATAATAAAGGCCATATATGACAAACCCACAGCCAACATTGTACTTAACAGTGAGAAGCTGAAAGCTTTTCCTTTAACATCAGGAACAAGACAAGGATGCCCACTCTCCCCACTTCTATTCAACATAGTACTGGAGGTCCTAGCCACAGCAATCAGACAACACAAAGAAATAAAAGGCATCCAGATTGGCAAGGAAGAAGTAAAACTGTCCCTGTTTGCAGATGACATGATATGGTACATAAAAAAAACCCTAAAGAATCCATTCCAAAACTGCTAGATTTAATATCTGAATTCAGCAAAGTTGCAGGATACAAAATTAATACACAGAAATCTGTGACATTCCTATACAGTAACAATGAACTAGGAGAGAGAGAAATCATGAAAACAATTCCATTCACAGTTGCATCAAAAAGAATAAAATACCTAGGAATACACATAACCAAGAAAGTGAAAGACCTATACTCTGAAAAGTATAAGACACTCATGACAGAAATTAAAGATACCAATAAATGGAAACATATCCCATGCTCATGGATAGGAAGAATTAATATTGTCAAAATGGCCAACCTGCCTAAAGCAATCTATGGCTTCCATGCAATCCCTATCAAAATACCAACAGCATTCTTCAATAAACTAGGGCAAACAGTTCTAAAATTCATATGGAACCACAAAAGACCCCAAATAGCCAAAGCAATTCTGAGAAGGAAGAATAAGGCTGGGAGGATTATGCTCCTGAACTTCAAGCTCTACTACAAAACCACAGTACTCAAGACAATTTGGTACTGGCACAAGAACACACCCATAGACCAATGGAACAGACTAGAGAGCCCAGATATAAACCCAACCATATATAGTCGATTAATGTATGATAAAGGAGCCATGGACATACAGTGGGGAAATGACAGCCTCTTCAACAGCTGGTGTTGGCAAAACTGGACAGCTACATGCAAGAGAATGAAACTGGATTATTGGTTAACCCCATACACAAAAGTAAACTCAAAATGGATCAAAGACTTGAATGTAAGTCATGAAACCATAAAACTCTTAGAAAACGGTTCCGGGAAGATGGCGGTGTGAGCAGGGTGGTGGAAATCTCCTCCCAAAACCATACATATCTATGAAAATACAGCAAACACAACTATTCCTAAAAGAGAAACCAGAATTTACAGGACAGTGCACAGCCTGCATCTGCACCTGAGAGCTCTCGGCACCCCACGAGGCGGGTAAGATACAGAGCCTCGACCTGGCAGGACCCAAGCATTGCCCCACCCCAGCACACCGGTGGGAGGAGAGGATTCAGAGCCGGGAGGGAGTGGAAGTGCAGGCCTGCAAAATAACCAGCCCCGATGATCTGCACCGGGAGCACTGACACACATCGTGCAGTGCATTGGATATTGGAGAGGCAGAAGGTGCAAGTTGTGAACTGGGAACGTGCCCAGGTCTGTGCAGCCGGCACCCTGGGACAAGACAAAAGTGCGTGCTTTTTTTAGCGGTCTTGGAGAGGTGGGGGCCCAGCGAGGGAACACGATCGTCCTGGCATGCTCAGCCCAGCGGGCTGGGAGTACTGACAAATTTTGGACCCCTTGACTGGTGACTGCGAAAAGGTAGCCACACTGAAACTTCACACAGAGAACAACAGCCTCCCATTTGTTCCCACCCCGGCCAGAGCTACAAAGAGCGGCGGGACTGCGGCTGCGGAATAGTGGAGCAACAGCGCCACCTACAGCATCCTTACAGAATCCACTCCCGGTGGATGTTTTTTTTTTCCTTTCTTTTCTTTCTTTTTTTCTCCTTTCTTTCTCTTCCTCCTTTCTGTTTTTCTTTTTGTTTTTGTTTTTTAAAGTCTTAAAGAGCCCAGCTGACATACGTAGCACCTACCAGCGACCACATCTGTCGCCATGAAAAGACAGAGGAATATGGTATAGACAAAGCTCATCCAGATGACACCTGAGAGGGAGCCTGAAGGGATCGAAATGCACAATCTTCCTGAAAAAGAATTCAGAATAAAAGTCATAACCATGCTGATGGATCTACAGAGAAATATGCAAGAGCTGAGGGAGGAAGTGAGGGAAGTCAGGAAAGACAATGCAGAAATGAGACAAGCCATCGACGGGCTTAGCAGCAGACTGGATGAGATGCAAGAGACTGTTAATGGAATAGAAATCAGAGAACATGAATACAGAGCAGCTGAGGCAGAGAGAGATAAAAGGATCTCTAGGAATGAAAGAATATTAAGAGAACTGTGTGACCAATCCAAACGGAACAATATTCGCATTATAGGAATACCAGAGGAAGAAGAGAACAAGGGATAGAAAGTGTCTTTGAAGAAATAATTGCTGAAAACTTCCCCATGCTGGGGAAGGAAATAGTCTCGCAGTCCACGGAAGCCCACAGATCTCCTAACACAAGGGATCAAGGAAGACAACACCAAGACACATAACAATTAAAATGGCAAAGATCAAAGATAAAGACAGTATTAAAAGCAGCTAGAGAGAGAGAAAAAAGATCACCTACAAAGGAAAACCCATCAGACTATCATCAGACTTCTCAATAGAAAACTTACAGGCCAGAAGAGAATGGCATGATATATTTAATGTAATAAAACAGAAGGGCTTCGAACCAAGAATATTGTATCGAGCACGATTATCATTTAAATATGACGAGGGATGAAACACTTTCCAGACAAGCGAAAGTTGAGAGAATTTGGCTCCCTAAACCACCTCTACAGGACATCTTAAAGGAACTGCTCTAGAGGGAAGCACTCCTAAGGCTAAAAAGATGTCACCAGAGAAAATAAAATCATAGCAAAGAAATCAGACCATCCAAATACTAACTAAAGGCAAAGAATAAAACACCTAGCATATAAAGAATGGAGGAGGAAGAATAAGAAGGGAGAGAAATAAAGAAACATCAGACTGTGTTTACAATAACTTAACAAGAAAGTTAAGTTAGATTGTTAGATAGTAAAGAAGCAACACTGGAACCTTTGGTAACCACGAATCTAAAGCCAGGAATGGCAATAGTACATATCTATCGATAATCACCCTAAATGTAAATGGACTGAATGAACAAATCAAAAGACACAGAGTAACAGACAGATAAAAAAGCAAGACCCATCTATATGCTGCCTACAAGAAACTCACCTCAAATCCAAAGATATACACAGACTAAAAGTGAAGGGATGGAAAATGATATTTCATGCAAACAACAAAGAGAAAAAAGCAGGTGTTGCAGTACTTGTATCAGATAAAATACACTTCAAAATGAAGAAAGTAGCAAGAGATAAAGAAGGACATTACATAATGATAAAGGGGTCAATCCAACAAGAGGACATAACCATTATAAATATATATGCACCCAATACGGGAGCGCCGGCATATGTGAAACAAATACTAACAGAATTAAAGGAGGAAATAGACAGCAATGCATTCATTTTAGGTGACTTCAACACACCACTCACTCCAAAGGACAGATGAACCAGACAGAAAATAAGTAAAGACACAGAGGCACTGAACAACACACTAGAACAGATGGACCTAACAGACATCTACAGAACTCTACACCCAAAAGCAACTGGATACACATTCTTCTCAAGTGCACATGGAACATTTTTCAGAATAGACCACATACTAGGCCACAAAAAGAACCTCAGTAAATTCAAAAATATTGAAATCCTACCAACCAACTTCTCAGATCATAAAGGTATAAAACTAGAATTAAATTTTAGAAAGAAAACAAAAAGGCTCACAAATACATGGAGACTTAACAACACTCTCCTAATTAATCAATGGGTTAACGACCAAATCAAAACAGAAATCAAAGAATATATGGAGACTAATGACAACAACAACACAAAGCCACAACTTCTGTGGGACGCAGCAAAGGCAGTTCTAAGAGGAAAGTATATTGCAGTCCAGGCCTATTTAAAGAAGGAAGAACATTCCCAAATGAATAGTCTAAAGACACAATTACTGAAATTGGAAAAAGAAGAACAAATGAGGCCCAAAGTCACCAGAAGGAGGGACATAATAAAGATTAGAGAAGAAACAAATAAAATTGAGAAGAATAAAACAATAGAAAAAAATCAATGAAATCAAGAGCTGGTTCTTTGAAAAAATAAACAAAATAGATAAACCCGTAGCCAGACTTATTAAGAGAAAGAGAATCTACACACATAAACAGAATCAGAAATGAGAAAGGAAAAATCACGACAGACCCCACAGAAATACAAAGAATCATAAGAGAATATTATGAGAATCTATATGCTAACAAGCTGAAAAACCTAGAAGAAATGGACAACTTCTTAGAAAAATACAACCTTCCAAGACTGACCAGGCAAGAAACAGAAAAACTAAATAGACCAATCACGAGCAACGAAATCGAATCACTGATCAAAAAACTACCCAAGGACAAAACCCCCGGACCAGATGGATTCACCTCTGAATTCTACCAGACATATAGAGAAGAAATAACACCCATTCTCCTTAAAGTTTTCCAAAAAATAGAAGAGGAGGGAATACTTCCAAACTCACTCTATGAAGCCAGCATCATTCTAATACCAAAACCGGGAAAAGACCTCACCAAAAAAGAAAATTACAGACCAATAACCCTGATAAACATAGATGCAAAAATACTCAACAAAATATTAGCAAACCGAATTCAAAAATACATCAAGAGGATCATACACCATGATCAAGTGGGATTCATCCCAGGGATGCAAGAATGGTACAACATTCGAAAATCCATCAACATCATCTACCACATCAACAAAAAGAAGAACAAAAACCACATGATCATCTCCATAGATGCTGAAAAAGCATTTGACAAAATTCAACATCCATTCATGATAAAAACCGTCAACAAAATGGGTATAGAGGGCAAGTACCTCAACATCATAAAGGCCATATATGACAAACCCACAGCTAACATCATACTTAACAGCGAGAAACTGAAAGCTTTTCATCTAAGATTGGGAACAAGACAGGGATGCCCACTCTCTCCACTGTGATTCAACATAGTACTGGAGGTCCTAGCTACGGCAATCAGACAAAACAAAGACATACAAGGCATCCAGATTGGTAAAGAAGAAGTCAAATTGTCATTATTTGCAGATAACATGATATTGTACATAAAAAACCTAAAGACTCCACTCCAAAACTACTAGAACTAATATCTGAATTCAGCAAAGTTGCAGGATACAAAATTAACACACAGAAATCTGTTGCTTTCCTATACACTAACAATGAACTAACAAAGAGAAATCAGAAAAACAATTCCATTCACAATTGCATCAAAAAGAATAAAATACCTAGGAATAAACCTAACGAAGGAAGTGAAAGACCTATACTCTGAAAACTACAAGACACTCCTAAGAGAAATTAAAGAGGAAACTAACAAATGGAAATTCATCCCATGGTCTTGGCTAGGAAGAATAAATATTGTCAAAATGGCTATATTACCTAAAGCAATCTACAAATTCAACGTAGTCCCTATCAAAACACCAACAGCTTTCTTCAATGAACTGGAACAAATAATTCTAAAATTCATATGGAACCACAAAAGACCCCGAATAGCCAAAGCAATCCTGAGAAGGAGGAATAAAACAGGGGAAATTACGCTCCCTGACTTCAAGCTCTACTACAAAGCCACAGTAATCAAGACAATTTGGTAATGGCACAAAAACAGACCTACAGACCAGTGGAACAGAATAGGAAATCCAAACATTAACCCAAACATATACAGTCAACTAATATTTGATAAAGAAGCCTTGGATATACAATGGGGAGATGACAGCCTCTTCAGCAGCTGGTGTTGGCAAAACTGGACAGCTACATGTAAGAGAATGAAACTGGACTACTGTCTAACCGCATACACAAAAGTAAACTCAAAATGGATCAAAGACCTGAATATAAGTCATGAAACCATAAAACTCTTAGAAAAAAACATAGGCAAAAATTTCTTGGACATAAACATGAGTGACTTCTTTATGAACATATCTCCCCAAGCAAGGGAAGCAAAAGCAAAAATGAACAAGTGGGACTATATCAAGCTGTAAAACTTCTGTACAGCAAAGAACACCATAAGTAGAACAAAAAAAATCCTACAGTATGGGAGAATATATTCATAAATGACATATCCGATAAGGGGTTGACATCCAAAATATATAAAGAACTTGCACACCTCAACAAACAAAAAACAAATAATCCAATTAGGAAATGGGCGGAGGACATGAATAGACACTTCTCTAAAGAAGAAATTCAGATGGCCAGCAGGCATATGAAAAGATGTTCCACATTGCTAATCATCAGAGAAAGGCAAATTAAAACCACAATGAGATATCACCTCACACCAGTAAGGATGGCCAGCATCCAAAAGACTAAGAACAACAAATGCTGGCAAGGATGCAGAGAAAGGGGATCCCTCCTACACTGCTGGTGGAAATGTAAGCTAGTTCAACCATTGTGGAAAGCAATATGGAGGTTCCTCAAAAAACTAAAAATAGAAATACCATTTGACCCGTGAATCCCACTCCTTGGAATTTACCCAAAGAATACATCTTCTCAGATTCAAAAAGACATATGCACCCCTATGTTTATAGCAGCACTTTTTACCATAGCCAAGTTATGGAAGCAACCTAAGTGTCCATCAGTAGATGAATGGATAAAGAAGAGGTGGTACATATACACAGTGGAATAGTATTCAGCCATAAGAAAGAAACAAATCCTGCCATTTGCAACAACATGGATGGAGCTGGAGGATATTATGCTCAGTGAAATAAGCCAGGCGGAGAAGACAAGTGCGAAATGATTTCCCTCATTTGTGGAGTATAACAATGAAGCAAAACTGAAGGAACAAAATAGCAGCAGATTCGGAGACTCCAAGAAGGAACTAGTGGTTACCAAAGGGGAGGGGTGTGGGAAGGTGGGTGGGGACGAGGGAGAAGGGGATTGAGGGGTATTATGTTTAGTACACATGGTGTGGGGGATCATGGGGAAAACAGTGTAGCACAGAGAAGGCAAATAGTGAATCTGTGGCATCTTACTACACTGATGGACAGTGACTGCATTGGGGTATGGGTGGGGACTTGATAATATGGGTAAATGCAGTAACCACATTGTTTTTTCATGTGAAACCTTCATGAGAGTGTATATCAATAATACCTTAATAAAAAAATAATTAAAAAAATAAAATAAAAAATAGAACTCATGATGTGGCAAAGCTATAATTTGAACCCAAGGCTATTTGACTCCTTCCAATTCTTATTCAATCAAAGGCTTACAGACCTGCCATGCCTGACCCTGTGCTTGGTCCTAAGGAATGCAGCAGTGAACTGAGTACTGGGGGCTGAGGCAAAGAGTATTTCACAGAAGAAACAGTCTGTGCAAAGGCCTGGAGGTGAGTAAGGAGAACTGTAAGGAGAAGGTGAACCAGAAGATAAGGGATGCAAGTCTTTCCTCAGGAAATGTGTTAGGAAACTGGGACCTCAGAGAAATGCGGATGAAGACCACAGTGGGGTGCTATTTTACACCCACCTGATAGGCAAAAAGTCGTTGAGTCTGGTAGTACCAAGTAGAAGAGAGGCTCTGAGCAACAGAGTCTGCCACACACTGCTTGCGGGGTTACTACTAGTCTATCACTCTGGAAACCAGCTGAGCATTACCTTGTAAAGGTGACCTCACGTGCCCTTCAGCCCATGGATCCCACACCTCCCTGATACTGAAGAACACTGGTTAGCACAGTGGGGTCCGCGGACCACAGAAACCAGACAACACTACAGTCAGGGCTTTTTGTCCTCCAGAGAGCCAGTTGTTAAAAGCTTGCTAGCATACTACTGGATATAACCTATATAAGCAAAAGGTCTTTAGGAGTCCTCAAGAATCTTTAAAAGTGTGAAGAGGTTCTCAGATCAGTTTGAGAACTGCTGCCATAAAGAAGCCCTTGCATATGTGCACCAGGAAATGTGTACAGGAATCTGGATGGCAGCACCATTTGTAATAGCAGAAAGAAAACTGGAAACAGGCCAAATGAATGGAGTGGATAACAGCGTTGTATATTCTTGTAAGAGAATGTTACACAACAGTGAAAATGCCTGAACTAGAGGTGTCTGCAATGACCAGTAGCACAATGCTGAATTTAAAAAGTGAGTGGCAGAATATAAATTTGAAATCAATTAAAACTATATATTGTTCAAGCACACATATATATGTATACATGTGATTAAAAAAATTTTCTGATAAGAATTATTAAAAAAAATAGACTAACAAAATTATCTAGTAGATAGGCAGGAATGGAAGAAGTAAAATACATATAAATTAAAAAGAAAGAAGGGAAATTATTACCACAGATGACAATCAGAAATCAAAAAGAATTTAGAAACAAATGATCACCATTATTAAGTGAAAGTCAGTATACGTATGGCGAATATTCAAAAATCAATCGCTTACCTATCTGCAATAAACAAAAAAACATTTCTGACATGATAATATCAAAATACATAAAATACTTAAAGATAAATCTAACATAAGATGTGCAAGACCCCTACATAGAAAATTACAGAAGATTATTGAAAGAAAATAAAGAAGACCAAACTGAACTTAGGGATACACATATTCATGGGTCAAAAGATTCCAAAGGTGAATTTGGAAATTTCAAATTTAACTTCTCAAGTTAATCTAGAGATTCAATGCAATCCAAATCAAAATCCCAGCAGGTTCAAATTACCAAGCTAATTCTAAAATTTATGTGAAAATTAAAATAGCCAAGAACAGCCAGAGCAATACTAAAATAGAATGAAGGGGAAGAACCTCCACTACCACACTAGATATCAAGGCTTATTATAAAAATGCAACAATTAAGACTGAAATTGGCCCAAAGATAAACAAATAGACCAACAGTACAGAACAGAAAATTCAGAAATAGACCCAGCAATTTAACTGGTTTAAGGCAAAAAAGAGTGGAGAAAGGACAGTGTGTTCAATAAAAGCTGCTTACTCAATCACATTCTATCATTTAAAAAAAACTTGCTTAACAAAGTGGGTATAGAAGGATGTACCTTAACATAATAAAGGCCGCATTTGACAAGTCCACAGCTAACATCATACTCAACAGTGAAAAGCTGAAAGCTTTTTCTCTAGGATCAGAAAGAAGACAAAGATACCCACTCTTTCATTCAACATAGTTTTGGAAGTCATAACAATTAGGCAGCAAAAAAAAGAGTTAAAAGGCATCCAAATTGGAAAGGAAAAGTAAAACTGTCACTATCTGCAGACGACATGATACTATAATAACCCTAAAGACTCCATCAAGAAACTGTTAGAATTAATAAACAAATTCAGTAAAGGTACAGGATATAAAATCACAACACAAAAATCTGTTGCATTTCTATACACTAACAATGAACTATCAGGAAAAGAGAAATTAAGAAAATAATCCATGTACATTACATCAGAAACCAAGGAATAAGCTTAACCAAAGAGGTGAAGGACCTGTGTACTGAAAACTAAAAGCCATTAATGAAAGTAATTGAAGATACAAATAAATGGAAAATATCTCATGCTCATGGACTGGAGAATTAAAGCTGCTAAAATGTCCACACTACTCATAGCAATATGCAGATTCAATGCAATCCCTATCAAAATTCCAATGGCATTTTTCAAGAAAATATAATAAACAATCCTGAAATCTGCACGGAACCATAAAGAATCCTGAATAGCCAAAGTAATGTTGAGAAAGGGAATAAAGCAGGAGGTATACATGCCTGGATTTCAAACTGTGTTATAAATCTGTAGTAATCAAAACAGTATGGTGTTGCCATAAAAACAGACATATAGATCAATGGAACAGAATGACAGTCCAGAAATAAACCCATATATATATATGGTCAATTAATTTACAACAAAGGAGCCAGTAACTTGCAATTGGAAAAGTACAGTGTCTTCAGTAAATGGTGCTGAGAAAATTGGACGGCCACACACAAGAGTGAAACTAGATCATTATCTGACACCATACATAATATGAACTCAAAGTGGATTAAAGACTTGAACATAAGGCCTGAAACCATAAAACTCCTAGAAGAAAACAGAGATGGTAAGCTCCTTGACATAGGTCTTAGTGATGATTTTTGGAATCCGACACCAAAAGCAAAAGCAACAGAAGCAAAAATAAACAAGTGGGACTACATTAAACTAAAAAAAGCTTCTGCACAGCAAAGGAAACTATCAACAAAATGAAAAGGTAACCTAGTGGATGGGAAAAAAATATTTGCAAATCATGTATCTGATAAGGGGCTAATAATCCAAAATATGTAAAGAACTCATACAGCTCAACACACACACACACACATACACTCCAATTAAAAAATAGGTAGAAGATCTGAACAGACATTTTTCCAAAGAAGACATACAGATGGACAACAGATACTTGAAAAGATGTTCTACATCATTAATCATCAGAGAAATGTAAATCAAACCACAATGATATTATCACTGTACACCTGTTAGAATTGCTAATATCAAAAAGACTAGAAATAACAAGTGTTGGTGAGGATGTGGAGAAAACCCTTGTATGCTATGGGTGGGAATGTAAATTGGTGTAGCCACTAGGGAAAACAGTATGGAGGTTCCTCAAAAATTAAAAATAAAACTACCACATGATCCAGCAATTCCATCTTTATTCAAAGAAAATGAAAACACTAATTCAAAAAGATATCTGCACCCCCATGTTCACTGCAACATTATTTACAATAAATAGCAAGACATGGAAACAACCTAAGTGTCTATCAATGGATATGTGGATAAAGAAATTGTGGTGTATACACACACACGAGCATGTACACACACACATACACACACACGCACACACACACACACACAAAATCATCTGGAATATTATTCAGCCATAAAAAGGAATGAAATCTTGCCATTTGCAACAACATATATGGACCTCAAGGGCATTATGCTGAATGAAATAAGTCAGAGAAAGACAAATACCATACAATCTCAGTTATATGTGGAATCTAAAAAGAAAAGAAAAGAAAATCAAGCTCACAGATAGAACAGATGGGTGATTGCCAGAGGCAGGGGGTGGGAGAAATGGGTAAACTGTTTTTGTTTTTGTTTTGTTTTTAATTTTTGAAAAATAAAAAAAGAAACTTGCCCCCTGTGACACACCACACAGGAAAATCAGACCCAGATGGATCATAGATCTAAATATGAAGTGTAAAACAACCAAGCCTCAAGAACAAAATGCAGAAGACTATTTTCACTATTTGAGGCAGCCAAAGATTCCTTAAATAGGACACAAGAAGCACTAACCATAAAAATAAGGATTAAAAGGTTGACTATTTTTAAATTAAGAACTTCTACTCACCAAAACACACCATGAGTAGAGGAAAAGGACAAGCCACAGAGGGGGAAAAATACTGATAGCGTGGCAGACTGACAGGGGGCTAAGGTCTAGAATAAAGATCTTCTACACATAAAAAGGCAAATAATCCAAAAAAAAAAAAGACTTGAATAAGCACCACACAGAAAAAGAGTATTTGATGGTCAAGAAACTTAAGAAATGGTGCTTGATATAAGTATCAGAAAAATGCAAATCAAAGCCACAGTAAGGTACCACCACATTCCCACTACAATGGCTAAAATCTAAAAGACAAGCAACCCCAAGTGTTAGCAAGGATGATGACCAATGAAATTCTGCTACTCCCTGGTGGGAGCATGAAGGTGCAGTCACTCTGGAAAACTATATTGCATGAAAAATGAACATACCCATATCAAAGAGTTCAGCAAACTCCATTCTACACATACACTCAACAAAAGCACAAGGATAGATACATTGAAAGTAATATTACTCAAATGTTTGAAGAGGGAAACAACCCAAATGTTCACCAGCAGTGGAAAAGATCAATAAACTATAATATTACACATCAGTGAAAATGAATAAACCATAGCTACACAGCAACATAAACAAATTTCCGAAACATGATGTTGGGTAAAAGCAGCTAAGACACAAGACAGTATATACAATATGACCCAAGCTGTATAAAATTCAAATACAAGCCAAACCAGTCTGCGGTGCTTGAAGGCAAGCCTGTGGTTACAGGGGGAAGGAGGCAAGGAATAGACACTGAAAGGAGGCATGAGTGGGACATTCCTGGGGTAATGGTAATATTCTATTTCTTGATCTATGTATCATCTTACTGTTATGTTTACATTGTGATAGTCACCAGACTGTACAGTTAATGATTTTTGTATTTTTTTAGGATATGAGTTACTTTAATAAAAAGTATAATTAAAATAACAAGAACAAAATTCAGTAAAGTTGTTACCTCCAGCTGGGAGGCAGGGAGGCCAGATAGGGGACAGAACAGAGGTAAATGTATTTTCTTGTTAGTGTTCAAAAGGAGAGGGGAGATGAGAGGGGGAGGGGGAAAGAGATGTGAAGAGAGAGAGGTGGGCACATTAATGGACTAAAGAAGACAGTGACACAAGCCAATAATGGTGTTTAATCCAGTTCTGTGCATTTAAGATTAAAGACATAAATACATAAAAAGGGCCACACTCCAAGAAATCATTGGAATGAGAGCACCTCCACCTCCCTCACAGGGTCATGAGACAAGTAAGTGGTGTAGCTCTTTCTCAAAGTCAGAATAAAATAGATATTGCTTTCTTGGTTTGTATTCAGCATGTACAAGGCAGATCTCCAATAAATAACTACTGAATGAAGAGATGGATATTCCAGTTATAAGACAGATAAGTCCTAGGGATGTGATGTACAGCATGGTGACTACAGTTAATATCTTATTGCATATTTGAAAGTTGCTGAGAGAGTAGATCTTAAAAAGTTCTCATCACAAGAAAAAAACTTGTTAACTATGTGAGGTGAAAGATATTAACTAAAATTATTGTAAAGATCATTTCACAGTATAGAGATGTATCAAACCATGTTGTACACCTTAAATGTATACAGTGTTATATGTCAACTATATCTCAATAAAACTAGGCAAAAAGGAGAGATGGCAGGACAAATAGGTGAAACAGGTCATGTCCTCAGTGCTCCTCCCACACTGTCCCTCCACCGACATCTTCTTGCCATGCTTATGGTTCTTTCTGGCTGGCCTTGGCCTAATTAACACAGCCTCTATTAAAACCCCCTCACCACCCTCTCTCCAGCATCGCACATTGGCCCAGGGAGCCCTGGATGTTGGGCCAAATGAGTTAACAATTTCCTTTCAGCCCTATGGCGTTTCTCAAATGGTAGTCCATTTTTTCACAGCCTGAAAGAGCCAGAGTCTTTTTTAACAGTCCAGTTCTGGGCTGGATCTGTCACCACGACAGTAAAAAATAAAAATTAAAACAAAAGTTTAAGTGCATCGTGTGCTTATAATAAATAGTTTGCACAAAATTATTCATTCCACATATGGGCAGAGCGATGCCTTTAATGTGCACATTGTTTGTGGAGAGCCCATAACCGAGGCTGTTACTAGGCAGAATGTGGAAGTCGTTTTCTACTATTAAATAAGGGAAACAAGGTTCTCATTTTAAAATTAATTCAATGAAAACTATTAAGCAGTTGGCTGTGAATGCCTCAGTATTTTTTCCACACTGATACTAATAAGGGCTCCCACTCCCAGCCATGCCTAAACAAAAACACAAAATTAACCACATAATTTCCAAGACCATTTTCCCAGTGTTGTTCTGAAACATGTAACCAGGAGAAGGGTGCACATACCTCCAGCACCGAGACCCTAGTCCCTGTGGCGCTGTTCTAGGGTGGGTCTGGGTGGGGCAGCTGCCTCTTGGGTGCCCCGGGGCTGGTGAGCCGAGCGCTAGTACCCCTCAGCTCACCAAGCGCACACATGTGGCACACCGCTCCCTGGATTCCAGCCAGGTATTGAGGGGCAGGAGGGACTCAGGGTGACTGAGACAAACGCACGTCCCCGAGGCCTCTCCAGAGAAACGTGGTCAGCAAAGAACTGACAGTGCACCCATAGTGGGGCAGCTGGGGAAGAGGAGAGACTGCAGGGCTGGACGTCAGACAGGCATAGATTTAAATCCCAGACCTGCCACTTCCCAGCTCAATGGTTTCAGTGCCTTCATCTGTAAAATGGGGCTGTTCTATGAATCCAATATGGCCTTGTACATAAGGAGTGCAGCAGCTGGTTGTCTGATGTTAGACCCCTCTCTCCTCTGTGCCAGCTCTGTGCTCAGGATGCAGAGACTAGAGTCGGCCACAGCTCCAGCCCATGAGAGCAGGAGGTGTGCAGCATGCTGTGGGAGCTCAGGGGCCCAGGAGTGGGTCCCACATGTGCCATTCCTGAAGGGGGTGTCCTTAGCTGCTGGCCGCTCAGACCAGTGCGGACCAGGAAACAGGGTGGCAGGCACAGCTGAGGAGGCCAAGCCAGGATAACCTGGCTAAGGACTCTCTGGGAACCCCAGACTATCCTGAGACGGACGGTTTTATGTCCATGTCCCCCACGGCCCTGTGACTGTCAGCCTCCCAAGGGCAAGGAGAGAGAAGAGCCCAGCCAGGCTAGGAACAGACCCGAAATCAGTGAAGGTTACTGATAAACAAATGAATCCTCAACATCTTCGTTGTTTCCTGTGGTTCCAGAAGGAGGTCATCCTGGGTGGAAGCCCTGATCCCTGAGCTCCCTGGTCACCCCTCTCAAAACTGAGGTCCACGGTGTCACAAAGAGCCCAGACTCTGGGACCAGTCCTAGGATGCTGTGAGGACAGGATAAGGTCTCCATAAAGGACGGAGGGGAGGGCCTCACTGAGTTCTCACTTCCTCATCTGTGAGGACGATGAAGCAGCAATCCTGCTGCCCAGAGAGGATCAAACGACAGAACAGATGGGGATGGGAAGGGCTGATGCACGGGAGGTTGGCTAATTCTCTCTCTGCTGTCTCTGTCTCTATCTCTCAGCAGATTTCACCTGTGCCCCTACGGCGGGCAAGACTCTGTGGCCTGCAGGGATGAGCCCAGGCTGGAGGTCAGGCTGGAGGTGAGTGCGGGGGTGCTGAGCATCACTAAGGCTGCAAGAGGCAGAGGGGAAAGAAAAGGCAGCCATAGACACAGTGCCAGCTCCAATGGGGGCTTAGCCAATGTTGGACTGGCGGACAGACGGAAGGGTGGACATATGGACAGGGACAAAGGAATGAACAAAGGAGTGGGTAAGACTCAAACCTCTAGTGTCTGGTTGCTCCCTGCTTCTCACAGGAGGCAGCTTGCTGTGCTCTGTCCCGAGCACCCGTGCCCAGACCCACACTCTTCTTCTGGTACCCCCTCTCCAAGGAGGTCCCTGTGAACAGTGTGCATCACGCCGACGGTTCATGTCAAAGGCCCTGCCCAAGTCTCTGTGCTCCCACTCTGTCTCCTTTTGTCTCTTCCTGGACATCTCTCTGTTCTCTTTCAGTCTATTTTTCAAGGTCTCTGACTTTCTCCATCTCATTCTGTTTTTCTCCATCTCTCTTGGTGTCTTGGCCTCTTTCTTTTTTGGCCTTCTTCCCCTCGGCTCATCACCCAGCTGCCTTCCCAGTTCCCGAGTGGGCTTCTGCCAGCACAGGTGCGCCAGCGGATGTTTTATCCAGGGAGGCACTGCTTCTAAGCAGTGAGAGACTCAGGGTGAAAGGCATCCCTGCTGGAAGGGGCTGGAACCCAAAGCCCAGCTGTGCCCCAGGTCACAGGCAGGGAAGACCAGTGTCCCCACCAGAGCATCACAACTCCTCCCCACCCAGCCCTCTCTTGGCCCAGCCCTCCCGGCTGCCAGCAGTAGATGAGGAGGAAGGAGGATGCCCAAGGGTGAGGTCTCCACTGCACCTGACCCTCATGAACAGGTGCCATGGAACCACTGGCTTGGTTTCACTAAGGGGCTCACAGCCAAAGTCCTGTCACCACACCACAGCACAGAAGCAGGAGGGTCCTTCTGTGAGGGACAGCACCAAATTCTACCTGGCTTTGCGCTGGGACCAAGACATGCAAGACACCTAGGCACAACAGCAGTGCTGGGCACCTGCACACCTGGGCCCAGCACTTAATAGTTTCCAAGGTCCTGACACCTTGTCCATCCATGCAACAGATACTTACCGAGCACTGCTCTGTGCCAGGCATGGTTCTAGATCCTGAAGCTAGATAGAGTGGGCACGAGTTAGACAAAAGCCTCTTCCCATATGGAGCTGATGTTCCAGGGGAGGGATGGACAGTAAGCATCATGCCTAACCAGAACACGAAGGATGGTGATGATGGAGCTGCCATTCCTGTGAAAGGCGCAGGTCTGCGGGCCAGAGTAACCCCAGCTCAGTTGGACCCCACTGAGTCTGGGGCACCACCTGGACCCACATGGAGATGCAGGGAAGGCAGCTAGATATATAAGTCTGAGTTCCAGGGGAAGGGCTAGGCTGGGCATACAAACCGAGGGTCATCAACAAATGGACGTTCTTCAAAGCCACAGCCTGGGTGAGATGATGAGGAAGGTTGTTGAGATGAGGCAGACCCAGGGAAAGGGCCGGAGGAGCAGAGAACTAGGGGATCAGGAGTGTGGAATCAGCAAGGGGGGCGTGAGCACAGGGCAGTGTTGCTGAGGTGCAGAGGAAGTAAGTGATGACAGCAGCCTGGGTGACATGGAGGTCCCTGGGCCCGCCACAGGGACAGTCAATGAAGCTGCGCGCATGAAAGCCTAGCGTGGGCTCAGAAGAGAAAGGCAGGGAAACGGGACAGAAAGTACAGGTGACTCTTTGAAAGAGCTTTTCTCTGAAGAAAAGGAAAGAATTGAGGTGGTATCCGAAGAGGGAAGTGGGCTGTTTTGTTTTGTAATAAGGCAGGACTCCCAGCTCGCTCCTAGGGGGATGGGAGTGACTCAGCAGAAAGGAAGGGCTGATGCTGCAGGAACAGGCGGGCAGCTGGGCTCGTCCTCGAGCAGGTGAGGGTCGCCTAGTGCATGATCCACACAGTGACCCACACCTCAGAGGCTCACCGGCAGGGGGCCTGTCCTCATTTTTCAATCATGAACACTGACTGCAGCTGAAAATGGCTGATGGGCGATTCCATCCTCACCTGCCTGCTGCCTCCTGCCCCACCCAAGCAAGGCAGGGCAGGAATCTGCATTTTAGCCTATTCACACGAAAGTTTGATAGTCACTGCTCTAGACGAGTAGTGTCCAAGCTTTCTTGATCTCATGTCACTATCAGGAGAAAACATACCCACTTGTAAGTCAGACACAAACTGCTATTCTCATACACGTCAAGAACGCTACACCACATGCCAGCACACAGCCTTGGGAGAGATGACCAAGGGACTCTCTGGCCTTGGCTTTCCTCATCTGTAAAATGGGAGATGAAAGGGCCACCCACCTCATACAGCAGCTGTGAAGACCGCCTGGATTAAAGACCCATGCAGTGCTTAGAGCAGTGCCTGACACACAGGACCACCACCACCATCACCACCCCGAAAATGAGCCAAGTCATAAATATAAACCACCTTCTGACATTTCACCCCACAGATGGTCGTGGCACCCTACTCCAGTGATCGCTGGTCCACAGGTGAGGTCCTTAAGGACAAGGACCACATGTTTCTTACTCATCCTTTTATTTCCAATGGCTTGCAGAGGGCCTGGTGCACAGCAGGTGGACAATAAAACTATTGCTGAAATAAGAAGCCACCATTTGGTGAGGCCCCACCATGAGCCACACATCACTTAATCCTTGCAACAACCCCTGAGGTGGGGATCAATATTCTATTTTACAATGGGAGAAACTGGGGCTCTGAGGGGAAAAGTGATTTAAGGTCGTAGAACAAGTTATGGCAGAGCTGAGGCCCACTATGGGGTGGTTGGATGCCTAGTCCTATGGCTAATGGCCTCTCCCATCACCAAGGCCGCAGCAGAATATACTGGGATCTGGCTTCTTGGGGCAGGGGTTGTCTCTTAGCTTGAAAGTCCCTCGGCTCCCAGGACAAGAGGAAGGATTAGGTGGGCAAAGGCACATCCATCTCATCATTAGCAAGACTCAGAGGAAAACTGAGCCCTGGTATAGGCAGGAAAAGTGGGCGGGGCAAAGCCCCTAACCTGGGGGCCCCACCCCATCCCCCAGAGCTGAGCCCAGCCTGACAGAGACGCTGGCTGCCATTTGGGAATCTGCACCTTCCCCTCACCTCACGCCTCCCTCCAGGCCAAGCTGCAGATCGCTGGCGACGTTACGTTAATGGATTTCTGAAATATCACCAAGAACAAAGCTCCCCTTTCTGCCAGCCCCTAGTATTTACAAGCAAGCACAAATCTGTGAGAAAATTCAATTGAACGCAGATGGCAGGAAATTCCTCTAAAATGACAGTGGCCAAATTCAAACCACAAGACATGAAAATAACCCAACATACTAGACATGAAGAACATATCTTATAGACTTCTCCTCATGCTATTTGCAATCTGTGATTGATTACCAGGAAGACAGACTGCAGATTTATTGGACTTCTGTAGAACACGGATTCCATTTGCAACAATTAAACCTTCCATGATTGAGAAAGGGGCTGGAGGGGGCTAGAGGGAGATGAAGTCAAGGAATGTGGTGTGAGGCTGATAAAGGCTGGTGTTAGCACTCATAGAACTGGGTGTCTGTCCAGCTCAGGTATGAGCTGGCAGGGGAGGGTCTGGATCTGCTGGTGTATCCAAAACCCAGATACAAGATATTGGGCTGGAGGTCCCCTGGTGGCAGGGGGTTGGGGGCAGAGGCATGCTGACAGGCTTCTGAATGGACAGGTATGTGCAAATCTGCTGGCCCTCTGGGTATACATGGTTAGACTAGAGCTGTGGAGGGATCCTTACAATGGCAGTGGTCCGGGAGGTGCTGAGGGCGAAGACGACAACAGAATCAGTGAGTTGAAGGATGGTGATACGGCCTCTCCCCATGCCTTGGACAAAGCAGACATCACTAACAGATTATACCATCTCTTTCCTGCTAAGCTCAGAATCCTTACAACACAATTCTCCAGGCAGCACTAGCATGTGGCCAAAGCTGAGCTAAGCACGGAATCTGCTTGCCAGCCCTGGGCTCATGCATTATGGGGCCTTGTGGTGTGTGCTGACGGCTGGAGCACCACTAGTGTGCTCTGACATTGAAAGAAACAGGTGTGTATTAAACTCTTAAGGATCCTGATGTATGCTAATAAGCTAGAGGCTTAGATGTGTGTAATGTGTCAGTAGTTGAGGGGCATGCTGATAGGTCACAGATTCAAATCTGTGATGGAGCTGTTTCTTTAACAAGCGGCTGATCCTCAGCAACTGTGAGAACTCACCTCTCTCTGAGGGAGATGGGGGTGGGGTTGCATGTGAAATTAAAGAAGGCCACAAATTCTTTGACAGTCCTCCCACTGAGGGGGGTCTGTGACCCCTCTGAGTCTGGACTGGCCTGTGACCACCGTGACAAGTGCAGCCTGGTGGAGGTGGCGCTGTGCCTGTGTATGAGCCTGCCTTTCTAAGGGCTGGCACCTTCCTTCTTGGTCTCCTGTAGCCTGAGCCACCCCATAAGATGTCTGACTACCCTGCTGGGGACACCCCCTGGAGACTACATGGAGGGGAGGGCCCAGCCTGCCAACCTCACCCATGTAGCACCACACAGTCAGTCTGCCCTGGACTCTGCAGTCAGACACCTGCTGACTGGACACTGCCAAGGTGATCCTAGTTGAGCACCCAAAAGAGTCACCCAGAAGAGCCTTGCCCCAAATTCCTGACCCATGATACTGTGAGACGTGGGGAAACGTTTGGAGATTTAAGCTGTTAAGTCTTAGGGTAGTTGTTATGCAGGTCCTCATCCATCCTTGCCCCCTTTTTCCCCATCCTCACTGCTCCTTCCCTTTCAGCATCATCACCTCAGCCTGGAGGACCACCCTGGCCTGGGTTCCCAGCTTCCCCTCTGACTGCCCACACTCTCCTGGGCCTCCAGTAACATTGCTAAGCTGAAACTATGATGGCACCTGACCTTAAAGCCCTGTGGGGTCTTTTTTTTTTTGGTATCATTAATCTACAGTTACATGTGCAATATTATGGTTATTAAACTACCCCCTTCATCAGGTCCCCCCCACCAACCCCATTACAGTCACTGTCCATCGGTGTAGTGAGAGAGTCACTATTTGTCTTCTCTGAGTCGTACAGCCCTCCCCGTGCCCCCCCAACATTACATCTGCTAATCATGATGCCCCCTTTTCCCCTTATCCCTCCCTTCCCACCCATCTTCCCCAGTCCTTTTCCCTTTGGTAACTATTAGTCTGTTCTTGGGTTCTGTGAGTCTGCTGCTGTTTTGTTCCTTCAGTTTTTTTCTTTGTTCTTATGCTCCACATATGAGTGAAATCATTTGATACTTGTCTTTTTCGGCTTGGCTTATTTCACTGAGCATAATACCCTCTAGCTCCATCCATGTTGTTGCAAATGGTAGGATTTGTTTTCTTCTTATGGCTGAATAATATTCCATTGTGTATATGTACCACATCTTCTTTACCCATTCATCTACTGATGGACACTTAGGTTGCTTCCATTTCTTGGCTATTGTAAATAGTGCTGCGATAAACATAGGGGTGCATCTGTCCTTTTCAAACTGGGCTGCTGCATTCTTAGGGTAAATTCCTAGGAGTGGAATTCCTGGGTCAAATGGTATTTCTGTTTTGAGTTTTTTGAGGAACCTCCATACTGCTTTCCACAATGGTTGAACTAGTTTACATTCCTACCAGCAGTGTAGGAGGGCTCCCCTTTCTCTGCATCCTCGCCAGCATTTGTTGTTGTTTGCCCTGTTGGGTCTTGATCACCTCTCCAGCCACCTTGCCCGTCACTCCCCTTCCACCCCCTATGCTCACTATTCCTCAGATGGAGTACATTCTTGAAAGGCCCCTGTGCTGTTGTACATGCTGTTCCCGCTAATTACCTCTTCCCTGTTGTCTGTTTGGCAAACTCCTGTTCATCCTTCAGTGCCCAGCTCAAATCCCAGACATCTGTTGGCTCCATCCTCTGGGTTTTTTTAGCCTTCACCATCCTGTATTTTCATTATATACTAGACTGGGAAGCAGCTTGAAGAGAGGATAACTCTTGAGTTTTTGTCTGCCCAGTGCTAACATGGTCTCTAGCTGTCATAGAGTCTAACAGAGTTTTAATGAATAAGTTAATAGAACCACAAATACATGATGCAGGAAATTCAGCGCAGGTCCTGGCCATAAACTGTTTATAGGAAAAGAAAATAGGAAAAGTTGAATTCCAGCAAAGAATTCTGACAAGCAGCACAGCAGTTATGGGCTCAAGGTCAGAGAAGAGAAAAGCCACTGGGGCCTGAGTAGTCAGGGACGGCTTCCTGGAAGAGGAGGACCATGCTGGTGCCAGAATCTCCTCCTCCAGGAGCTCTCCCAGAGTGCTCTGGGCCGAGGCTGCCCTTTGCACTCCCACTACTGCACCACTGGCTGCAACACAGCTGCCGCTCACATGTCCTGCTCCCCAAGCACTGCTGCATCCACAGTGCCCAGCCAGCGGGGTCAGAGACAAGCTGACCTCTATCATGACATCATAACTGAGTTCTGTCTCTCCTCTCTCTGAGAGACAGGGCCCAGCACAGGTTCCCATTCGGAGCAGGCATGAAGAAGTTAGTTGTCAAAGTCAGTGAAGGGGAGGTGAGGGAGGCACCATGCTCAGGAGGAAGCTCAGAGGCTCGGAGGACCCGCCAAGGAGCTGCAGGGCCCTGAGTGCGCTGCTGCCCTGGCCACACCGGCCCGCAGCTTGCCCTCTGTGGGTGGGGAGTGTGGCCAGGCGAGTGTGTGAAGTGCCTGGCACAGAGTGCTGTGTACTGAGGCCCAGGAAATGGGAGTCTGGGCCTCGGGGCCTCAGGGGGATGACTCCAGGACCTGAAGGCCTCTTGGTGCTCTGACCCTGGAGAAGGCCCCTAGAAGGGAAAGAAACGTTCCCAAAGAAGCAGCAAGGGCCAGGCCTAGGCTTGGCTACCACACTTGGGGAGGGAGCACTGGAGGAGGGGAACCAGGAGAACAGGTGGCAGAGAAACTCTTGAGCATTCAGCGATGTCTGGAGGAGAGCTGTGTGGAGGAGAGCCGTCCAGCACTGGGATGGGCTGACTACACAGGTAATAAGCTGCCATCACAAGGCACTCAGCAACTGGGTAACCTCTTAGAATGGAGAATGTTAGGGCTGGAGAGTCTTTTAGTCTTCCTCATTGTACACATGGGGAAACTGAGGTTTATGTGAGGATTAACAGGACAAAAGAAAAAGCACAGAGAACAGGCCTGCTATGTTGCAAAGGCTCAATAAATGTCAGTTGTTGGCCTTTTTTTTTTTAACCATTGGAGGTGCTGCAACAGAAAGGAACCAGCTCTGCTCGCTTCTGGCAGGGTGGCCTTGGGGAGGGTTTTTTTGCTCTCTGATTTCCCTCTGCCTTTTCTGAAGTGAGTAATTTAGCTAAGTGATGGCAAAGGTCCTGGCCAGCTCAAAAGTTCCTCACTTCAGGTTTTCCCGGACATGCTCCCTCCGAGTTAGGGAGCCATCTCATTAGCATAGGAGAAGCCTCACCCCTTTTTCAAACCCCTCAGGTGGGGGAACATCCCAAAGGCATCAGGGCCTTCCATGGGGAGCCAGGTACCCACTGCCCCATTTCCACCTTCTGGGCCTCTGGCTCCTTTTACCCCACCCCTGCACCTCTCTCCCCAAAGTCCTCCTCCTCCCTTTTCAGCAGGGGGCTGATTTCTCATAAATGGAGTAAGGAGGGCTAACGTTTATTCAGCACCTACTATGCGCTAGGTAGGGCACTGGCCCTTCACCTATGTAATCTCATCTAGATACCCCAGCACCTGAGGCATGGGGACAGCATACCCATTTGTGCCCAAGGAAACCAGCCAGAGTGGGAAGTGACTGGCCCCTGGTCACACAGATATGGGGCAGAAAAGAGACTGGTGCACAAGCCCACACTCTACCCTCAGGGGCCTTACGGGGACCCTAGGCTGAGGAAGGGAGGAGGAGGGAGATAGCCTAGACCACACTGTCTCCATGAACCTGCCAGCCTGGGTGGAGCAGGGAGAGGGGAAAAGCACAGTGGGGCCGCATGAAGATTCAGACCCCTGAGAGGAGCCCAGCCTAGACATTCCTCCTTCTTGTCTTCTCATCGGGCTGGACAGGGGAGGTGGGAGCTCTCTGCAGTGCTCAGGTTTACAGGAATGTGTCCCCCAGGGCTCGGTGGGGAGGAGCAACTACAAAGAGAGCAGTGGGTCACTGCAAATCAAAGCACCGTCTGCCAGCAAGCACGCTCTCCCAGCTGGGCAGGGAAGACCACCACTGGCAGCTGCAGCGGGACCCACTGTAGGGGTGGCCAGGTGGAGTGGAATCCGTGTTGGCAGACCCAAGTTTGAATCGTGGTTCTATGTCCTGTCGACTGAGTGGCCTTGGGCAATGCCCACTCCACAGAGTTGTAGGATTGAGCAAGGAGAGATATATTTGTGTGTACATATAGGTATGTCTATCTCAGCTACACATGAAATATACATGTATGGGTGGCCCCATCATAGGCCGGCCCTCCCTTCTCACTCACTTCCCCTTTGCCTTCCCCTGTCCAGAGACAGACACACCATCGGTAGAGGAGCAGAGTGGGAAATGCTAACACCTTTTGGGAATTAGGGACAAGGCTGAGGTCCCTGCCTGTTGGGAAGACAAGAAAGCAAATGGTTGGTGACAGAGAGATGCCTGAGGCCTGCAGAAGCCCAGAAAAGCCCCTTCATTCATTCAAGAAATTCAGAGAAGGCTTCCTGGAGGAGAAGGTATTGGAGCTGGGCAGGAAGGTAGGGGTGGGAACACTTAGGGTAGCGCATTTGGGACAGAGGGGCAAAGAAAGGGTTGCAGAGGCAGGCTGGGCCCACCACAGACGGCTTGCTTGCTCAGCTATGCACTTGGGCTTTGTCCTGGAACAATATTCCCAAAAAAGTTTAATTTGCTTTCATCAAGTCCCCCAATACCAACACCCCCCTCAAATGCCTGGTTTTCCAGACACCCCTAGACCACTCCACATAGGCCACACAGTTGGAAGGACCTTAAAGAGGAGGGTCTGGGGAGGACATGACTGAGTTTCAGGGCCACTAAGGAGCCTTAAAGACCTTATTCTAGGAGGCCTAGGAAGGCGCTGATTTGTCGCAGCCAACTGGAGCCCAGAGCCCCAGAAGCCCAGCGCAAAGCTCCTCCTTTCCACTCGCCATGTGGTTGCTCTTTTCCCCCTTTCTGGGGCAGCCCCAGAATGTGCCCTAATGGAGGGCAAGATAGCAGGGACAGTGGGATAGACACAACATGAAAATGAGGACTAAGCTGGCTTTGGAGGGGAGGGGAGTGTCCTGGACACCACCTGGTCATCTGAAAAGTCATTCAGCCCAGGGCTGCACATCAGGGAGAGCAAGCTCCTATCCTGATGTCTCAGTCATGTTGTGCATCACCAGACCACACAGCTAGGACCAGTAGAAGGGACAGAGAGCCATCGATTGGGAGGCAGACTGAGGTAATGAGCTTCCCATCCCTGGAAGTAAGTAATCAAACTGCTGAGCTGCTCCTGCAGAAGGGAGGTCTGCTGTATGTGGAAAGCTAAACTGAAAATGATGACCCCGTAAGCCCCTCATTCTACCATTTAACTCCCAACCTCACAAGCTGAGACATTTCAAGCAAGTCACTGGAATTCTCAAGGGGGACTTCAGATTTTTCTTGTCAAATGGAATGTTCATTCCTGGTTCATGAGCCTTGTGAGAAGCCATGGTGAGGGCCAAATGCAAGCATGGATGTGGGGGCACTCTGCAAAGCACAGAGCACTATAAAAATGCACGGCATCATTATCATTTGAAACAGACATTCAGAGGCGTGGGCCCCGCAGGACCCAAGAGAAATGCATCCTTTGCCTTCTATCGGAACCATGTGTTCCCAATGAGGTAATGGCTGGGACAGCACTTCGCAAAATGTAAACCCCCACACAAATGGTAGTTATCATTGCCATTACCACGATGATAGTGGTGCTTGTGATGATGGTGGCTCTGGCTGTTCCCCATCTCCTCCACGGGGACCCCAAGTGGCCAAAGATAATCAACCTGTAGATCCTGAAGAAAGACCTGTCACCTGTGGGGCCTTCAGCCTCCTGGTTTGGAGGTGGCTGGGAAGCAGTTTCTGACAGGCCTGGCCAACCCCAGAAGGGCCTCCACATCTCCCTGGATGTGCCCCAGGTACCCTGGATTCAGCCAATCTCCCCAACTCCACGCCAACATCTGCTGCTCCTTTCCCACCTCCAGATACTCAGTCCGTTATCCTGGATGCTTCCCTCTGTCCTGGTCACCCATCCGATCAGTCACCAGTAATGACAGCTAGTGTTTACTGAGCACCACATATATGCTAAGACGGTTCTAAGGGCTTTTCAAGTCTCTCCCTCCTAGCCCATAAAGAAAAAAAAACTGTTAATACCCCTATTTTTTAGATGAGAAACTGAGGGACAGAAAGAGTAAGTAGCCTGCCCAAGGTCACACAGCTGGTAAATACTGAAGCCACAGTTTGAACTGCCTCTAATGTCTCTCACATATCTCTACTCTGCTCTGTGACACCTGCCACCACCTTAGTCCAGGCCACCAGCACATCTCAGACCATCCGATTACCTGTCTGCTCCACCCAAGTAACCCAAGGACTTGGACATGTCTGGTTCTTTTCTAGGCTTCTAAATTCTGGCACTGGGCTGGGCCCAAAGCAGGCAGAGTACACCGAACCCAACCCAAACCACTCAGGGGCCCTGAGGGCTGCTGAGGCTGCTGAGGGGGGCCTTGGGCAGTGAACGGATGGCTCCTGGGTGCCAGGACAGTCTGAGCACTTTCCATGTGTTATCCCGTTTCAGCCACAAGGGCCCCTCCTGGCACAACTGTACCACTCAACAGATCAAGGTTCCTTCCACTCCACCAGCTGGAGAGTTCTTGTCTAGAATGCAGAGGTGAGCAGTGGGCATGATTTCAGATGGGAGATGAGGCTGACCTTTGTGCCTCTGCTTCACTGCTTTTCACTGTTCTGTGCGTCAGTTTCTTTGTCTGTCCCGTGCAGCAAGCCATCCCTTCCTGGCAGAGTGGTCTGGCAGCTGGAGGAGTGAACATCAGTGAATCACTGGCCCACCTCTGGCGTGTAACTGGAACTCAAAAAAACACTAGCTAGCCATGCTCTGTGAAGGTCTGTCTCAGCAGGACAAAACATTCTGAGGCTGAGCTGTGGCTCCCTCTGGGTCAGCAGCTGGGTGGCTCCAGGCACTGGCCTTTATAAGAAGCCACAATTTATGAGCTTGCAATGTCGGAAAAGCTTCCTCTGATGTGGCTCCAGACACCTCTTAAAGTAGCCGGGAGCACAGTGCAAGACTAGCCCAGGTGGCCCCATCCCAGGCTGGCCCTCCCTTTTCACTCACTTCACCTTTGCCTTCTCCTGTCTAGTTGATTAGGAAGGCGGCAGGGAAGCCAGCTCAAAAAGAAGGGCAACTCGGAATATGCTCTTCACTGTGTTGACCCCTTCCAGCCAGAGAGTCTGAAATGACCCTGACAGGATCCACACAGTACCCATTCCAGGGAGAGCCCAGCTCCACCAGATATTCTGGTGTGCGGCCACTGGACGTTCTGAGCAGAGAAGTGATACCATTGGGCTTATGTCAGAACAGGACCTTGGCTGCAGGGAGGCCAAGTGGAAGCAGCAAGCCATAGAGGAGGCAACCACAATAATCCACATGAGAATGATGGTGGTGTGGGTCAGGATGACAGCAGGGAAAGGATGAAAAGGGTCAGATTCTGCACACGTGCAGAAGGTAGACCCCACAAGATTTGGGGATGGATTTGAGGTGGGATGTGGGAAAGAGAAGAGAGAAGTGGACTCCTAGGCTCGGTGCCTGAGCAGCTAGTAGGAAAATGGGGGAGAGTGGAGATCTGTTGCAGGGCTGTTAGGAAGAGCTCAGCTGTGGGCATGCGAGGTCTGAGACCTCTCTTAGTAGATACTCAGCTGAAAACCCAGCAGTCTGGAGTTCAGAGGTGAGGTCCAGGCTGGGAGTATAAATTTGGAATTCACCAGAAGACATATTTAAAGCTATGAGCATGGAGATCACCAAGAGAATGAATGTGGACAGAGACAAAAACCTTTTGGCACATGGACATTCAGATGAGGAGGAGGAGGAACCAACCAGAGCAAGGGAGGAAGAGCCACCAGGAAGGCGGGAGGAGACCCAAGAGGTGTCCTCAAAGCAAGTGAAGAAGAGTTTCAAGGAGAAGGAGTGAGCAACTGTTCTGGACTGGACACTGCTGAAAGGTCAGAAACAATGAGGCCTACTAACTGACCCCTGGATCCAGCAACACAGAGGGCACTGGCAACTGATCTGGGTGACCCCCACGATGGGGGTCAGAGTCTGAGTGGAGAAGATTCAAGGGAGAATGGGAAGAGAGAAAGTGGGTATTAACTCATTTAATAACAACAATCCTATTAGGTCAGTATGACTTTTCTCACAGGTACAAATTTAAAACAAAACAAAAAAGACACAGAGAGGGCTAATTTGTGCTCAAGGTTGCACAGCCAGCAAGTGATAAAGCCAGGCTTTGAATGTGGGCAGGCCAGTGCTGGGGTCTCTCATCTCAACCACTTTGCTCTGCTGTCCTTGACTCTGATGTACATATAGCCACCTGTTTACTGAGCACCTGCCAGAACTAGCTCTTCATAAATACCACTGGACAGCATTGCATCTCCCTTAACCAACTACAGGCTGGTTGTCATTTCCCTACATTGCAGATAAGAAAACATGGGTTTGGAGTTAAGAAGAGGTAAGACCAGCATTTGAACCCAGGTCAAAGTGACTCTGATGTCTGTGCCCTTAATTGATAGCTTCCAGGAAGGTATCCCAGGTCCCACTGGATTGGATGCTCTGCTTAGGCAGGGAATTGGGCCAACTGCTCTGACTTGGGGGTCACTAAATCCCACCAGTTGGCAAAGAACGCAAGCACCATGGGCAGCTCTTGGGTCTTCGTGGAGCTTGTCCAACGCATTGTAGAACATAAGACAATGCCAAGGCTCACTATACATACACAGTCTTGCATCCTCTCCAGCTTCATCTTCTGCTCCTACCTCCCACCCCAGTGCAGTCATCCCTAGGGATCTAAGTCCTAGTCTGGCAAAATTAAAGCCCAGCATAGAGAGGCACAGAGGCAGGCAGAAAGAATCATGTACACCCTCCATGCCCATTGGTATGGCACTTTACCAACCCCCTCCCCCTCTGCTGATTTTGGGCCAGGGTGGGGAGCCACAGGGCAGGGGTGATGAAGTCAGACTCTGCGTCACTTCCCACACCTCCACCCTGTGACCCTGCCTCTCGCTGCAAGCTCAGCCTGCCCAGGGCCAGGGACCACCCCTCTCCTAAGATGTGGCTCAGTTTTGCCTTTGTCCTCAGAGCTGTCACCTCCTTTCATGAGCATTTACCGTGCTGCTCCCCCTACACTATACCCAGCCATTCTCGCCAGGGAACCTTCTTCCCCTGCTCTGGGCTCAGTTTCTCACTGGGATAATGTGAATATTGTAATGTACATGCCTTAGCATTGCGATGATGATAAAACAGATTAAAGGGGCTCGAAGCACTTTGTAAACTATGCACGTGCGGGTGCCGTGGTTCAGGCTCTGGTGTCTTTGGCCTGGCCTGGGTCCTGCTGGTTGGGCCCGGTGGTCAGTTCTCAACACTGTTAACCTGAGTAAGGCTTCAAAACACCTTCTCCCCTGTCTTCTCCAGACTCATCCATGGGTCTCTGCTGTCTTTGGGTAAAATTCCAACTCATCAGCATGGCCCTTGCAGCCCACTGAGCTCTGGCCTCATCCCCCTCCACCCACACCTCTTTGTTACCCATACCTGCTCCGCACTGCAACGTCCTCTCCATGGTGCTGCCCAGAGGAGCAGTAATCATGCTATCAGTGATCTTCCCAGTTACCAAAGCTGAGCTTCTCCAGCCTCAGATCTCCTGGTATTCTGGGTCAAAGAAGTCTGTTTGTGAGGTTTCCCCTGTGCATTGTATGACTATAAGCCGCACCAAGGCTTATCATATATATGTGATGACAAAATCTAGGTTCAGGTCCGGGTGCCCTCAGCACCCCTCATTCCTAATGACACACTACATTTTACAAGATGTTTTCATAACCAACATCTCCTTTGACCCTCCTCACACCCCTTTGAGGTATCCCACATTGTAGATGAGGAAACTGAGGGATGTGAACTGTCCAAAGTCACATAGCTGGTCAGGGGAAGAACCAGGACTTGACCTAGATATTCTCCCAGACAATCTTCAGCTAAAACTAGCCCTTCCTCGCTCAGGGCTTCAGTAGCTGTTTTTCTGGGCCTCCTTTCACTTGTTCACGATGGGCCTTGAACATGTCGTCTGTCCTGGCCCTGTGCCTGGGTTCTTCCCTGTCCTGAAGGAGCTCTAGGTGAGTGGAATGGACCCAGAGACATGCACTGAAGTGTAGTGGAGGCTATGATGAGGGACCCTCAGGAATGAGGTGGATGTGAACAGAGCTCCACATCCTCCTCCCTAGGGCCTATGAGCCCCCCTGTATACACAGTTACCAGCACAGGGCCTGGATCCCAGCAGGTGCTCAGTAAGGGATAGACGGGAGAAAAGAGAGGGAGGGAGGGAGGAAAATTTTTTTCTACCAGGTATGACTGGATGATGACTGATTCTGCCTCTACCCTCATTCCCAGGCTGGGTTAGGTACTCCCTAGTCATTCATCTCACAAATACTTACTGAGCATCTACTCGGTACCAGGCAGCATGCTAGGTGCCAGAGATGCTGGAGAGAACAAGCCAGACACAACCCAGCCCCCAGGAGTCCTACTGGCTGCCAGAGTGTTTAGGCATCACAGCCTCCATGCTTCCCCCAAGCTTCTCCTACCACGTGGCCACTACCTGTAGTGTATCTGCCTACATAGACCAAGAGCTCCTCAGAGGCAGTGGCCAGGTCTAACTCCTCCTGTGTCCCCATACCCAGCACCCAGCACAAGCCTGGCCCTGAGTGGACCATATGCTGGTTGAATTGAATAAATGGTGTGTCCAAGGACTGGGGTGAGGGGTGTTCTGTCTGCTTTAGAGAGGACTACCTAAGCAGGGCAGCTGGCAGCCTAGCATTGTTCTATCAGACTAGCAGCAGACACTGGAAGTTGCACAGCCTCCATGACAACACATGGAGATACTGGTCCGGCTTTTTATCTGCTTTTATCTAAGTGATGCAAAGCATAAAACAAAAGTGACTCAGCAGCTACAGCCCAGGTGGATATCTTATTTCTGAACTGGATCTCTGTCTGGATTCAATATTCAACAGGCTCTGGCCAAGATTGTCTCAGCTAACAGGAACTGAGTGTTCTCCTGGCCGAACCCACATCTTCAGTGAGGGGAGATGGCTTTCGGAATCACACCGCACCTGGCCAAACAGAGACAGAACAACTCGGGTGGCAGTGAGGCAATGACTCTTTAGACTCTAAATCCCCAAAAAGTGAGATTCCTTCCCTCAAACCCCAGTCCAGCACCTCCCTTTTCTATCCCTCTAACTTCTTAATATGTCATCTTGGGTGACCACATTGTTTGAATAATAAGATTGTTGAAGATTCAAAGACAGGGATGAGTCTCACTCACTTCTCTGCTTCAGATCCTAGTACACAGAAGTACTTAATAAAAATTTATGGCTTACACATCTTAACAATTCTCTAAAAAGAATACACCTTCCATCCAACCCTTCAGACACCAGCCAAAAGATAAATGTCAACTCTTGGAGTGAGGTTCAAATTACATGCTGGGCATCTGAGTCTTCCAAGCAGAGCTCCAGCCTCTGCGTAAACTCCCAGCAGAGAGCCAACCAGACTCTGGTCTAATCACTTGTTCACTTGTCCATCTCCCTGACTGTTCATCTCTGCTCTCCAGTGCCCAGCACATAGCACATCACCTGGCCCATAGCAGGAGCTTACTGGTCCTTGTTAAATGAAGATCTCATCACATTATTATTTACAATAGTGAGTTTAAAGTAGGAAGTAATAGTGGATTTGTGAAAGAATGCACCTCATTTTGAAGTAGCTGTTGCTATAGCATTATCAAGGAAGAATTAAAAAAAAATAATTTACAGAAGAACAGGAATGTAGAGACCTATCTTAATAGCAGAGGATGTTTGTAAAAGATAGAGGGTTTTGAAGGATGGAGATGTTTGTATACACTGAGTCAACAAGTTGATGAGATCTCAAGCTGCATATGCCAGGAATGATCAAAGGTTTAAGAACTCCTCTCCTGTGCCCAGCTAGCTAGGTCACACCTAGGGTACCAGGCTCAGCTCCTGGCACCAAGTTCTAAAAGGAGTTTGGGCACCCAACTTTCTGAGAGGAGTGCCGGGGCTGACAGCCCAGGGACATGGCTCCTAGATAAGAGAAGGCTCACCAGCTTCCAGTGCCTGAGGCCTCACTGAGTAGAACCAGGATCAATGGGGGAAGTTACAAGGAACCAGCTTTCACTCAGTACAAGAACTGTCTTGAAAGTAGAGAGCTTTCTGTCATGAGGAATACTCAGAGACAGACTGGAGACCTTCCATCGGGAATATTTTAGGGATATAGGCAGATGAATTTCATGTACAATGGAAAATGGAACGTATATTTATTAAGCACCTATATAAATTGAAATGTGCTTTAAATGTATATCATTCCACCGAATCTTCATAAGTTTTTGCAGATGAGAAACCTGAAACTTAGGAAGGTGATATGGTTTGCTTGAGCTTTCAAAGGCAGCTGAGGCAGAACAGGAATTTAAACTCCTAATCTGCCCAACTCTAAAGCTCCTGCCCCTCACTACCAACTTTTAACTTCTTATGTATTTTACATTAGCAAGAAGAGACCCTGAATCCTAATTCAGACTTCTTCCTACTGTAGGATGAGGAAATTCTCAACTTCTCCATCTGTGACCTCTGGCCTGGGGAACACAGCCTGGACAAGCTGGTGGTGGTCCACCTGCCAGGTAGGAGGGCCAAGGCCAGCAGAGTCAAACCCTGAAGTCACCCTGCCCAATCATTCTCACTAGTCCAGGCGCTAAAGCACATCCTAAGCCTTCCCAGGGCTCCTGCACCACAGGTGCCTGACAGTGGACTTAAGAGTAGTGCGGGGCAGTAGGCAGAACACAGGATGAAGCATCAGGAGGAGGCCTGGCCCCCATCACCTTGGGCAAGCCATTCCACCTTCCTAAGCCTGGCTTTCCTTTGCAGAAAATGGAACTTTTCTACCCACCTGGCCAGCTCAGAGCTCTGCCCGCAATGCCCTCTCACCAACCTGTCTGTGAACTCCTACACATCCTTCAAATCCCATCCTCAATGTTACCTACTCTGTGAAGCCTTTCCTGATCACCTACTATCCCTGGGCCTACAGTGAGTTACTCTGTGTTTCTCTAGCATTCAGAATGTCCCCTTTCTTTGGGCTATTCATTTGACTATAGGCCTTGGAGGAGGTGCCATGTGTCCAGCTGCACAGGCTGGTGAGCTGGTCTGACAACAAGGCCTCCCTGCCAACCCAAAACCAATGTGTCCTTGAAGGTCCTGCATTTGCAGAGCTCTGTGAAGCCTGCCTGCAGCCTCTGGGAGGTTTTCCACCTGCTCCTCTCATCTTACCTCCTCCCACACACACCTGTTTCTCTCTCCTTCCTATGCCCCATAGTACCTAACTCAGAGCCAGGCCCATAATAGGGCCACGCCTCCCCAAATCTATCTGTCCACAGCAGCAAGAGTGCCCTGGAGCTGCTGCAGCCCCACCCCACTCTCTGCTGGATCTGGCCACTTGGCCTTTGGCCACTCCTTCCCCCAGTGCAGGGCCTTTCCCCAGGAACAGCCTAGCTACACTGTCCTCAGGTCTCTGCCCAGCCAGGTCACACCAGTGTCGGGTACATTATTCCCTGAGCTGGCAAGCACACCACATTCCCCACAATCTTCTGCTATAAAGGCTAGAGTGGCGCCAGTGGTCACAGAAGCCTCATTCCAGCCTGGGGCCCCACAAGGCCCCTCTGTCTCTGAGCCCACACTCAGTTTAGGACATAAGTGTTATGTCTTTAACCTCCTGTCCACACCATCCCCACAGAATTTTTTTATTAGTGGGACATTGGAGTGGGTTAGAGATAGCAGTGATAAAATGACTCTGAAAGGGCCTAGATTAATATCGGAGCCACTTGCCCAGGGAAAACCCAGCCTCAGATATAGAGGAAAAACAAAATAAATCCATGCTTCCAGTTAGACCATGTTGAGAAAATGAGCCAAAAGCACTTTATAGAGAGACAGCACAGGATGGCGGAGACCTGGCTTCAAGCCCTGATTCTATACTT
Organism: Smutsia gigantea; assembly: GCA_032199065.1. NCBI lineage: Eukaryota > Metazoa > Chordata > Mammalia > Pholidota > Manidae > Smutsia > Smutsia gigantea. The sequence continues at coordinate 55,841 of JAVSCE010015360.1, forward strand.
ATCAACCGTGTGGTCTTGAACAAGTCACCTCCTTTAGGGAGCCTTCTCTGATTTCCCCCTTGGCCCCTACCTAGGGGCACCCACTGTTCCTTGAGCTTCCCATGCATCTCTTACTGTAGTGGGATTTCTTTACAGTCAGACGCACCCAGCTCAGGGCCAGGAGCAAAAGAGCTCCAGTGAGCATTTGTTGGATGGACAGATGGATAGGAAAACAAAAGAACAAACAAATGTCAATTCTCTGGGCCTGTTTTTTTTATCTTTAGGACAAAAATTAAGCCTCATTCCACTATAACCCTAGTGCCAAGCACAATGCCTGGCATGAGGTACATGCTGATGACTGACTGAGGCAAGAATGATGGAAGCCTGTACAGCCTGCCTGCTCAGGGCTGCGGTTAGCATCAGCCGCAGTGGGGGTGAAAACGGCAGACACCTTGAGGGAGGGTGGTTTGGGTGGGGGCTACCAAAGTATGGGCCACAGTCCAGTGGCTTCAGCTTTACCTGGGAACTTGCTAGAAATGCAAATTCCCAGGCCCCACCCCAGACCTATTCAAATAGCTTCTCTGCATAGGCCCCAGAATCGGATTTTTAACAAGCCTGTCTGGTGACTTTTCCGCACAGGAAAGTTGAGAAATACTGGTTTTGGTCATAGATCTAAGTTACTTAAGTTCTCTGTGCCGGTCACCACCTCTGCAAAATGGGAACAACACGTGCAAATGTGCTTAGGAGAGTCACAGGCATACTGTTACCTAGTGTCTACCAGGGAGCCCAGCTTGCGAGAGACACTAGGAGGCGCACACACAGCAGACACAGCCCTCCAGAGTAATGTTATCGAGAGTTCAGGCTGGGGATAAAGGCATATTACATCCAGGGTTGGGGGCTGGGAGCTGGTAAATGACATGCTTCATGATGTGGCTGGGGTCATGTAAGTGGACCTTATGGCTGACCCAGAGGCCCCTGGGACTGAGCTGAAGCAATCTCCCTAAGGGATGCTAGGAACCTATACTAACCTACAAGTTCCATTTTATACAGGAGGAAACTGAGGCCAAAGAAGGGCAAGACTGGCCTGAGGTCACCCAGCCAGTGTGGGTAAGCCAAGACTAGAATGCAGGGAGATTCAAGGAGAAACACCCACTGCAGGTCCCCTCGCTCACCTTGGCCCAAGAACACTGGGTACAGGCTGCCTGTTCACAGTAGAAGCCGAATGAGTACTCCTAACTCACCCCTGGCCGGGTGCCTCAGATGGGCTGACGTTCAAGGTGAGGAGCCACAGTGTCTGGCCTGGTGACATTTGGTTCTCTCAGGCCCCTGCTTTGCAGGACTGAAGTTAAAGGTGGGAGTCTGGGTGACTCCAGCAACCTAGAATTCCTCAAAGCAGCCCCTTTCCCCAACCCTTGCTCTTAAACTCACATTCATTTACTTATTTGACAGATACTCTCTGAGCACCTCCTGTGAGCCAGACTCCAGGCAGATGGCTTCAATCCCAGCAGGATAAGAACATTGTTCATGATGATTATTATTCTGCTTTTAGAAATGAGGTTACATGACCTGCCTGTGGTCACACAGCTCAAGAGAGACAGAGTAGGGTGGTCTGACATCAGAGCTCATGCCTGCCTGTGCTCTTGCCATTTCCCTGCATTAGAAGCTTAGATGTGTGCCTGGCTTAGCCCCAAACTAGGTCCCATGTTAGGCAAGTCACAGCCCCACTCTGAGTGAGCCCAGATTCCCCAAAGTCAGTGGGGAATATATCCTCTCTCTCTCAGGAGTGTCTGGAGAAATCTAACAAGAGAATGGAAACAAGGACGTGTGCAAACATGTGGTCACACTGTCTGGTCACCTCTCACCCCTGGCTGCAAGGCACAGGCACTTTCAGGGGATAGTTCTACAAGCCTGCAAGCAAAGGGATTGTTTTCCTCATTTTCACAGAGGTTAGAGATGTGTAGCTCTCACAACAGCAAGCTGAACTTGAACCCAGGTTCTCTGGCTCCTGGCCATGGCCCCTTGCATCGGGCTTCCCACTGTCCTGCCACCTCTTCCACCACACCTCCTCCTGCAACCACTCCCCAGGAGTGGCCCTCCCCACCCACCCATTCCACCTCCTCTTTCTCCCGGGCCCAGAGAGTCCAGTCTGGAGCCAGCAGTCACCAGAACACTGTCCAAGAATCCCCAGGCAAAAGCAGAAGGGGAAAAAGGGCCACAGTTAAGATGTAAAACTCTTTGAACAGAATCTTCTTTTATTTTGAGGAAGAAACCATAGACTTGGTTCACTGTTCAGGAAAAAAAAAATCCTTGGGTTCAGTTTGGGATTCAGCAAATTAGCACCGTTTGCTCTGGTTTGGGGTTTGAGGTTTTGGTCAAGTCTGTGGGAAGCAACAATCTAGGGACACCTCATTCACAGACCCCAAAGGCAGCAGCTTCAGTGGCTCCACCTGAAGGACAGGGAATAAGAAAAAAACGTTCAGGCAGGAGTCCTGGTTCTCCCTAATGCTCTGAGAACAGTTGACCCAGGACTGGACTCAGAAGCTCCCTCCTTGCCCAGCTCCATCTCCTCCTCCAGCCTGGCTAAGTGCTGGTCCCCTGGCAGCAAGGCCGAGAGCCCCCTGCTCTCCGAAACCCTGGCACAGCCACCCAATTTGGAACCTCTGAGCCTGAGGTTCCAACCACCTCCCCCTCAGCCCACCCTGGTCTCTCAGACAATCCTTCACTTCCCCACTACACTGGGGACTCTGTGAGCAGGTCCCCATAATAGGCAAAGGCCTGACCAGAAGAGGCCCTCAGTCAGAAATCATCTACTCACCGGGCCTGTCACAGACACATTCCTTAAGAAAAATCAGACTGAAACAGGCAAGGCACCCAGTCCTTCTCCCACCCTTTGCCAAGCCTTCCGTTTTTGGTGTTTATGTCCTGGGGCCAGAAGTGCCATCCCTCCTGACACCCCTCAGAGTGCCCTGTAGCGCCCTCTAGGGCTGAGCCGTGGCTGTATCCCCCTCCTCAGCCTCATTTAGGAGTTGGAAGCTGTAATAACCACATAAAGTTACAAAAATTTCTCTCTCACTCTTGCCTCATACCAGAAGCATGGGCTTTGGACAAACATGCCTTCAATCCCACTTCCAGTCATGCAGCCTTGATAAGGTCTCTCTCCGAGCCTTACCTGCAAAGTAGAAATATCACTAATACCTATTTTGCAGGGTCTCAAGGATTAAATGATGTGACATCACTTAAATGATAGCACTAGCAGATCAACTGGATCACGATAGATAGCCAAGGAAGCCAAGTTCTCCTTCCTCCCCTCCCCACTCCCAGGGTGCAGTCCTTGTTTCCCGCTGTGGGGAGGGGCACAGAGATACCCACAGCTCCTAATTACAAATGCAAGTTAGGGGTATAGTAAGCTTCACGTTGGGGTTAATGGTTCCACCAATAGAGTGCAGTTTATAGATTAGTTATAATGAGAGTTAACGATCGCTGAAACTGCTTTTCACCAACAAACAGGATTGGTGGCACCAGACAGTTTCCTTCCATGCAGGACGCACGATCCTCCCCATCTTCCAGGTGAGAACAGGGAGGCACAAAGGAGCCAAGTAACTTGCTAAAATCACACAACCAGCAGCGCCAGGGCTGGGCCTGGAATTCAGGTCTGCTGACGCTGTGACCCACTGGGGAGAAACACCCTTGCAAATGACAGCCTTGCCTCACCAACACCTCACTGTGTTCCCAAAAGTTCTGTCCCAGGCCTGGCTATTCAGTGCAAGCCGGCCGGCCGGAGGAAAAACAGTTCAGTTTGGAAGGCAATAAAAATGTGTTTTTCCTTGCTAAACAAATTAGTTTACATCTGGTGATGTACAAATAAATAGAGGGGACTCAGCCAGGCCCAGACCAGACGTCTCCCAGGGCCTGGAATCCAATCCAACTGGATCTGGCCCCGGGCACACTGCAGAGCACCCCAAGTTCTCACTTGCTCTCACGCCATCTCTGGGATCTACCACACCCCCTCATTTCCACTCCTCCTTCTCTGTCGTCACCTTAAGAACTGCCTGTCTGTGGGGTTCCTTCAGTCCTCCCCAGACTAGGAGAGAAGCAAGGTCTCTGGCATTTGCCTCCTACCTCCCTGCAGCGAGGCTTCAGGGCATTTCTTTCCCCAAGCCTCAGTCTCTTCCTAACGGTGTCTTCCTGCCAGAGCTGTTATGAGAAAATACCCAAAGTCCCTACCATCATGCTTGGCACCAAGGAAGCAGCCTCCGAGTGTGGGATCCCTCTGTTGCTCCCTGGCCCCCGCCACTCCTTGGAAGCCCCACTGAGCTTGGTCCTCCCGTGCCCCTAAGACAGTGAGTGACCCCTGCACTCCCAACTCTGCTCCCCATCAGACTAGGCGTGGAGCCACCCTGCCACCCCTTCCACCAGCAGAGTGTGCCCTCTCAGGGAGCCTGTCGCCAGGAAGTGTACTGCAGAGCCGTCCACAAACACCGACACTGAAGCTCAGGTCTCTGGAGCTCAGGAGATGCTGCCTTGAAAAGGGCCAAGGCTGCTCCCTCTACCCAGGGAAGTGAAGGCACTTGCCTGGCATCATGCAGAAACCCAGGTCTCCAGATTCCCAGTCCCAGTATCTCCTAATTCAACGCCCATGAGAAAAAGCTGGTACCTGCCACCTCAAGCCCTGATGGGGAGGCCACTGCAGGAATGCGCGAATGGCACAGAAGCATCAGCCCATAGCTTGTCCAGGTACTAACACCCGCTGCAGGTGCCCAGGTCCCTTGGGACTTCAAGGCTTCTGACTTCCAGAGCCACTGATTTAAATGGAACGTCACTGAAGGTGTGTGTGGGTGCGGAGAGGGGTGCCATACCTGGTACTCCCAGCCGGATCACAGACAGGATTTGCTGGGGGCACAGCCAGAGTGATACCTCTGGGTCTGGGGGAAGTGAGGGAGGGGAAGCAAGCCCCTCCAATTCTGGACCTCAGTCTCCTTAGCTGTAGGAGGAAAGCACTGGAGAAGATGACCCTCAGGGTCTCTTCCTAGCCAGAAAGTCTGACTTATTTGAACCCAACTTTCAGCCCATTTCTGCTGTACAGTACCTGTGGTCATGGTAACCAGAGTGTGAACCTACAAGCAGGCCCCACAGGCTGCTCCTTCCCCAGATCCCTCCTCAGCCTGGGAGGTCATCCCCCGACCTCCATGTCTTCCTCTCACCAGGCCCAGATCCAAAGCCAGCCTCTTGGGAGTCTTAGAGCAGGTCGATGTGGAAGGAAGCTTTACACTTCACTTTATCACCCTCCACTACCTCCAGGCCACCCTGGGCCTCTGGTGGACAGGGAAGGGGTCCATGGTGGGAGGAGAGAGGTGGCAGCCATGAATGCCCTGAGCAGCAACCAGATGAATGTGGGAGCTGGGCCCACAATTAAAATAAACCCCCAAACAGCCTTAAAATAACTACAAGGCATTTCAAGAAGATTGTGTTGTTAATTTACTGTTTGTTTACTGAGACAATCCGTGTTGGGTTTCAGATGAAAGGAGGAGGGAGACCAGATGTGAGGCTGAACGTCTGACCTGCACCATCTGCTGCTCCATCAGGAGCCCTGGCACACTTGGGGGGAGGGGCCGCCTAGGGCAAGATGATGAAGACCCAGAGACCCGGACCACTGCCCACACCACAGGCTGGCCAGCCTCTCCCCTCAGGGCACAGAAGGCCAGCAGGTTACCTCCCTTTGTCAACTTCCCCCATTTCCGCAGAGGGCTACTAAGCAGCAAGGCATCCCAGAAAGAAGCCTGGGCTTCAGAATCACAGAGATGAAAGGTCAAATGCCAGCTGTGCAGCCCTGGGCAAGTCACTGTGCTACTCTGAGCCTTTCCTCAGCTGTAAGACCAGGACAGCGCATGCCTGCCTCCTGCACTTCTGTGGGGAAGAGTGGGAGGGGGTCCGGAAAGCCCCTGGCACAGGGCTGGCCTAGGGGAACTCCATGATGGTCAGGCCAACCTCTCCTCTACTTCTCTCCTCAGTTTGTCAGTCTTTTCTTATAAAGAGCAACACCCAGGCTGCCTACCTGAGGCACCCTGGGCTGGGGAGGCCACCCCCATGTTATGTGAACTTCTCAAGGTTGGTACCAGTTCAGATTCTCTGGGTCCTCAATGCCCAGCCTAGAGCTGGGCACAGAGCAATGGTTCCCAGACATCTGTTGAAGCGGAGAGGAAAATGGCAGGGAGAGAGGGAGGCCTGCATTCATTCCAGGAAGGGTCTGACAGGAACAGACTGTCCATCATTTCTCAGCTAATAGCTTTAAAACCTTTTCAGATCAAATACAGCATTTGTCCTTAAAGTCCTCAAAAGGAAAGGCAAGGAGAGAGATTTCCTTCACACTGATTTCATAGACCGAAATACTGAGATCCAAACAGATTAAGAAAAGTTCCTTATCCACAAATCCCTGTTCTATCAGTGTCATGAGCACGAGGCCTGCCACCCAGTGATACCAGTACCAAACTGGGGCCCTGGAAGGAGAAGGAACAGTCACAGACCTCTGCTACCGACAGAGCTGTGTCACCTTGGGCAAGAGATTTAGCTCTGAGGTTCAGTTGCATTCTCTTACAAAACAGAGATAATAAACCCTTCACCTTACAAACATTAAATGAAATAATGGAAGGGAAAGTGTCCTGTGAACTGTAAACAACATGGAAATGTGAGGGATTATCATCCTGTTGTGATCAGAGAAGGTTTTGAAACTCATGTGGTCAGAAATAAAATCAATCCCATATGGCGTGGGGTTAGGTATAGGCAAGTGAGTGTGTGAGGTCCCTGATACGTGCTGAATGAATGAACGAATGGCATTCCAAAAGCAAAGTTGTCCAGGCCATTTGAATGTATTCTAGGACTAATCCACCCTAATGACTAAGCAGTAAGAATAAGAAATATTAGACCCGATTCCACAGCTATTTAAAAGAGCAGAGTGTGACATGTTTGACAATTTGGAATTGACTATGGGCAAGAGCTTACACCTCATAGCCAAGGTGAACTTCAAAAGATGGCACACACATCTGCCAACTGACACTTCCATCATGTAGAGATATTGGCCAAATTATCTCAACTCTGGACACAGCTGGGTAAATGTTTCCTGGGCCTGGAGCCTGACTATGCTGATATGATCTGCCAGTGTCAGAGGGGGGAGGCATGCAGGCCCCTCTTTCCCAGCTTTGAGCCTACACAAGCCTCCAAGTCTCCTAAATTAAGACAAAAAGGAAAATTAAGCACTCTTCCAACTTCCCTGGGATCTAAACTGGTGCCAGGAAAGCAGGGTTCTCTTCTGGGTTTGTGGCTGCATGAAGATGTGTGCCCAGCTAGACTGGGTGATGGGCACGTAGCATGCTCTCCACCAGAACCAGGAATACAACCCACAGTGGGCAAAGCTCTGCCCTCATCAAGGCAGAGCTTCAGGGCCCTGTTGCCTCTTGTCTGGGCTGTTGCGATAGCCCCTCACTGGCCTCACAGCTCCAGGGATGATGCCGAGTGGGGTGGAATATGCTGGTCAGAGCCAGGAGAGGGGCCTGGACCCAAGAAGAGACTGGGGAGAATTCATGTAGAACTGTGAGCAAAATGAGA
>JAVSCE010015361.1:0-220908 GCA_032199065.1 Smutsia gigantea
GGTAAAAGTTGTATACTTGCCAACAGGGCATCCTCAGTTAACCACTAACTGATAAGTGCCACCTGCTCACTCTCCTTACCCGGCATGGTTTTAATTAGCCAAGGGCAATTAAGATTTAACCATGGGACTTTAACTCATTAGCAGCCTCTAGAGCTACTGGCTTAACAGGAATGGACACCATTCCTGCACCAAGGTGGTGCCTGAATATGGAGAGCCTAAAGGTGCCACCTCATTCTGCTGGACCACGCACTACCCACGCACCTACTGTGTGCAAAGGGCTAACTGGTCTAATCTAGGGCAGCTGCCACTTAGCCAGCACCTGCTGTGAGCTGTTGTCCTTGTTTTACTGAGAAGGAAGCAAACAGTATGAGAAAAATCTCTCTCACAAGGTCACATAGCTGTCAAGTGGCCCAGACACTCTAACACCAGAGTCTCTAATCTTGGTCACTAGGACATAAGTCATTATTTTAAATTATATGAAGTAACTTGATTTTTTTCAAACAGTCCCTAAATTTGCAGTAATGTCATTAAAATAGTTTGCCAATTTCCACATTATAGAAACTTTTCCTAACTCTAAAACAAAGCCTTACATGCCCTTGGATGTCAACAATCCATTCTAAAAAGCATTCTGGAGTCTTCATATAGAAGTCTGTGAAGAGGGAACAACAAATGCTGGCGAGGATGTGGAGAAAGGGAACCCTCCTACACTGCTGGTGGGAATGTAAACTAGTTCAACCATTGTGGAAAGCAGTATGGAGGTTCCTCAAAAAACTCAAAATAGAAATACCATTTGACCCAGGAATTCCACTCCTAGGAATTTACCCTAAGAATGCAGCAGCCCAGTTTGAAAAAGACATAATGCATCCCTATGTTTATCACAGCACTATTTACAATGGCCAAGAAATGGAAGCAATCTAAGTGTCTGTCAGTAGATGAATGGATAAAGATGATGTGGTACATATACACAATGGAATATTATTCAGCCATAAGAAGAAAACAAATCCTACCATTTGCAACAACATGGATGGAGGTAGAGGGTATTATGCTCAGTGAAATAAGCCAGGTAGAGAAAGACAAGTACCAAATGATTTCACTCATCTGTGGAGCACAAGAACAAAGCAAAACTGAAGGAACAAAACAGCAGCAGACCCACAGAACCTAAGAATGGACTAACAGTTGCCAAAGGGAAAGAGACTGGGGGGCATGGGGGGCTTGGAAGAGAGGGAGAAGGGGAATAAGGGGCATTATGATTAGCACACATAATGTGGGGGAGGGCACGGGGAAGGCAGTATAGCACAGAGAAGACAAGTAGTGACTCCACAGCATCTTACTATGCTGATGGAGAGTGACTGTAATGGGGTATGTGATGGGGACTTGATAATGTACCACAGTGTTGCTCATGTAATTGTATATTATTGATACCAAAATAAATGCATAGCTCATTAAAAAAAAAAAGTCTGTGAGGAGGCCTGGCACTCAAGTAGTTAAGGAAATGGCAATTTCTACAGATTTCTGCAAGGCTCCTTTATTGATGGCCCAGCAGGTGTTTCTTCCATTAAAAAACAGAATATTAATGGGACTCTTGATTTACATTCTAAACTTGATTTATATGATGGTTTTGTTATGCACCAGCCTTTGTCCCCAAGTATTAATTCTGCTAAATATTTCCCACTAGTTGTTTCTAGATCTCCCCAAGGAATGAGCAATGATAATACAGCCTGTACCTGTTATTTTGCCAGCATCCTCATTTCATCAATTTATGGCAAGAGGTAACTTTGGCAAGTTCAGGAAGGAGAAAGCAAGGTACACGGTTTGAACATTTCTGTCTTTCCTCTAAGGAGATGGAAACATTCCACAGACGTTTCTTAATTCCTGCTTGTGGCATTCCACAGGAAGGTTGCAAAGCATCATACCAAGAAAACAAGACCCAGCTCTCGATAAAGTTAACAGCAGAACCTGAGCTCCCAATGGGGGCATCTCCTAAGTCTTCTGGTGTGAAGGAAGTGTTTCCTGAGAGCACCCTAAAGGTTATGCATTTCATATAACTTCAGCCAAACCCTGGAGGGCAAGTAGTTTGGCTAAGGTCACATCCCTAGTAAATGGTAGATCGAGGATTATGTCTCTTCAAAGTTCTGATCTTTCCACCAAATTATACTGCCCTGGCTACTAGGAGAAACACTGGCTTAGTAATCAGGACACACAGGTTTCAGTTCAGTGTGACCTTGTGCCAATCACCGTACTTCCTGTATTTGTCTCCCTTGGAGAAGAGAAGACAGGTACCTGTTTCACACCTACAAGGCTTTTTTAGCTCAAAGGCTAATCCAGCCAGACTTCTCCTAATGCAACAAAATCCATCCTAAGTAGCCTAATTTAGGGGATGGAGCACCTGGCTTGCAAACGAGTGTTTGGCCATTCAGCTGGAATGTGCCAGGCTAATTCCCACTCCAGGCCTGTTTTCCTTCTGTTAAAGGGTTTCATAGGCAGGTTCCATGTTCTCCTGTTCTAGAGTCCCATGATTCTATAGCATCCTCAAATCATTCTGTAACTTGCATATTTCTAAAGAGTTAAAAATTAATTTTCTATTCCGGGAATCTGATTTTTTTAAATGCTTACATTAGGTTAGCCTTCCATAAGTACACTTATGGAACACAAGTTTAAAATAAAGAAAAAAGCACCCATTGACACAAATTTTAACTTCTCATCTACTTTAGGCTAACTTGATTAGACAGCCGTAAATACTCGGTTTATTTCTTGAAATCACTTTTGCCTAGGCAGAGGCCATGTAGTACAGTGGGAAGGGCATGGTTTGGGTCAACACTTAGATTCTGTCTCTGACATTCGATAGCTGTGCATTCTTGAATAAGTTGCTTAAACAGAGCTTCAGGTTTCTGTGAATTGAGAATAGCAGCACCTTACCAGTTTTAAGGTCTGAAAATGGCATATGGCAGGCCCTCAACAAATAAACAACTATTAAAAACATCTCACATCAGTCTGATAATGTACAACTAAAATTACTCAAATACTGAAATACAAAGTGGGCTCAGAGAAGGTGGCTACCTGTACACCAGGAGCTCACAATTGACTGTGCATCAGAACCACCCGAGAGCTTTAAAATTCTGATGCCCCTGCCATACCCCAGACCATAACCAGAATTTCTGGTGGGACCTTGGTGACTCCAGTGTGCAGCCGAGGGGAAGATCTCCTGCCTTACAATCCAGCCTTTCTAGATTTGCTCTCAGAATCCACATGTCCTGGCCTGAATGCTGGGACCAGAGCTCCAGCAGGAGGTCTGGGAGTCATTAGGACTTGGTATAGACGTTACAGGTACACCTCATTTACTTTATTGTGCTTTGCAGATCCTTGTGTCTTTCACAAGTTGAAGGTTTGTGGCGACCCTGCGTCTAGCAAATCTATCGGCCCAATTTCTCCAACAGCATTCGCTCACTTCATGTCTCTGTGTCACACTATGGTAATTCTTACAATATTTCAAACTTTTTCATTAATATTCTTATTTTTTTATGTGATCAGTGATCTTTGATGTTACCATTGTTGATTTTCTTCATGGGCCACCACAAACCAAGCCCCAAAAAAGATGGTAGGTAAATACTGTGTGTGTGCTGACTACTCCACTGGCCGTTTCCCCATCTCCCACCCTCTCCTCAGGCCTCCCTTTTCCCTAAGACACAATATTGAAATTAGGCCAATTAATAACCTTATGATGGCCTCTTAAGTGTTAAGGTGAAAGGAAGAGTCACTGTCTTCCACTTTAAATCAAAAGCTAGAAATGATCAAGCTTAGTAAAGAAGGCATGTTGAAAGCCAAGACAGGCTGAAAGCTGGGCCTCCTGCATCAAACAGCCAAGTTGTGAATGCAAAAGAAAAGTTCTTGAAGGGAATTAATAGTGCCTCTCTGGTGAACAAACAAATGATAAGTGGAACAGTCTTACTGCTAATATGGAGAAAGGTTTAGGCATCTGGATAGAAGATCCAATCAGCTACTACATTCCCTTAAAGCAAAGCCTAATCCAGAACAAGGCCCTAAATCCCCTCAATTCTATGAAGGCTGAGAGAGGTGAGGAAGCTGCAGAAGAAAAGTGTGAAGCTAGTAGAGGTTGGTTCATGAGGCTTAAGGACAGAAGCCATCTCTGTAACATAAAAGTGTAAGGGGAAGCAGCAAGTGCTGATGGGGAAGCTGCAGCAAGTTACCCAGGAAATTTAGCTACAATCATTAATGAAGGTGGCTACACTAAACAACAAATTATCAATGTAGGTGATACAGCCTTTTCTTAGAAGATGCTATCTAGGGCTCTCATAGCTAGAGAGAAGTCAGTACTCACTTCAAAAGGACAGGCAGACTTCCTACTAGGGGCTAATGCAGTTAGTGACTGTAAGTTGAAGCCACTGCTTATTTACTACTCTGAAAATCCTAGGGCCCTTCAAAATTATGCTAAGTCTACTCTGCCTGTGCTCTATAAATGGAACAACAAAGCCTGGATGACAGCACATCTGTTAAAAACATGGTTTACTGAATATCTTAAGCCCATTGTTGACCTTCTACTCAGGAAAAAGTATTCCTTTCAAAATATGACTGCTGACAATGCACCTGGTCACCCAAGGGCTTTGATGGAGATGCACAATGAGATTCATGTTATTTTCATGTCTGCGAACACAACATCCATTCTGCAGTCCATGGGTGAAGAAGTCATTTCAACTTTAAGTCTTGTTATTCAAAACACACATTTCATAAGGGTATAGCTGCCATAGATAGTGATTCCTCTGATGGATTTGGGCAAAGTAAATTAAAACTCTTCTGGAAGGATTCCCATTCTAGATGCCATTAAAAAAATTCATGATTTGAACAGGTAAAAATATCAGCATTAATGGGAGTTTGGAAGAAGTTGATTCCAACCCTCATGGATGACTTTGAGGGGTTCAAGACTTAGGAGGGAGGAGAAAGTAACTGCAGATGTGGTGGAAACAGTGAGAACTAGAATTACAAGTGGAGCCTGAATTGCTGCAACCTCACAAAACTTTTAAAATGGATGAGCAGTTGCTTCTTATGGATGAGCAAAGAGTGGTTTCTTGAGATGGAATCTACTCCTGGTGAAGATGCTGTGAAGATTTTTGAAATGACAAAGGATTTAAAATATTATGTAAACTTAGTTGAAAAAGCAACAGCAGGGTTTAAGAGGCTTGACTCCAATTTTGAAAGAAGCTCTATGGTAGGTAAAGTGCTATCAAATCGTATCAAATGCTAGAGAAATCATTCATGAAGGGGAGTCAATTCATACAGCAAACTTCATTCTTATTTAAGAAATTGTCACAGGCACCCCAACCTTCAGCAACCACAACCCTGATCAGTCAGCAACCATCAACATCAAGGCAGGACCCTCTGCCAGCAAAAGGATTAGGACTCACTGAAGGCTCAGATGATGGTCAGCATTTTTTAGCAATATATTTTAATTAAGGTATGTACATTGTTTTTTAGGTATTATGCTACTGCACACTTATACACTATAGCGTAAACATAACTTTTATATGCACTGGGAAACCAAAAAATATTCTTAATTGAGGTGGTCTGGAACCAAACCTGCAGTATCTCTGAGGTCTGCCTGTAGGTAGGACCCCTGATGGTGTGTGCTTGGAGGTGGGGTGACTCTAGGAGGCACAGTAGCAGTAACAAGCTGCTGTGAAAACGTCTGGCAGGTGGAACAGTTGGCCAAGACAAGAAGTGCAGTGTACTAGGACTTAGCCTAGGCCCCTGGGCTGACCATCAACTACCAGAGACTGGCTCACCAAACAATGAGCCATGTGCGCACCAAGCACAAAGGAATGCTATGAGCGCTGAATGCTGGAGTGCTGGCAGAGCCAGAGAGAAAACCACTTCCAAGAGCTGTCAGGCATGTTTTTAGGAGGGGGTGGGTTTAAGCTTGCCCCGATAAAAGAGTCTTGTTAGATTTGGCCATGTTGAGACCCTAATCTGGTGAGCAGGTGTCATGAAAGCAGGCCGCATCTCTGTGGCGGCTCAAGTCTGAGCCCAGCTTTCCGTGGGATTCAGGCAGATACCTCCTCTTAATATTCACTCCCTGTCATGGCTCAAGGACCCAACTCTGCAGCTAGAACAAGGTCACCAGACACTTATAGCCTGCTGCCCCTGATACTGTGGGAAAAGATGGTTTAAAACTCATTTTCCCAGCCACCCAAGTTTCTTTTCTGAGTTGAGAGTAGAATTGGTAGAAAAAGGAAAGAATCTCAAAAGACAGGAAGCTGCTGCACTGTTAAAACAGTGTTACCGCTGTTTCTAATTACAATGCAAGGCTCCTCTCAACAGTTTGACTTTATTCAATCACTACAACATGATCAGTGTTAAGCCATCTCAATAGGACCAGGTCTCTAGAGGTGATGTCTGGGCCATTACTAATTATATTAACTTTCTGGGAGGCTAAGATGATGGAGAATCAGAGGATCCAGCCCTGCCTGTTGTGAACCTCTCACGGAACCAAAGTGATGGCTATAAGGACTTTACAGATCTAGTTCTATTTCCTCATGGCTCAGATGGGGAAACTGAGGCCCCAGCAGGGGAAGGGCTGTGTCCAAGTCACCAATGAGTAGGTGGCAGTCAGGTCTCCTGATTCTCTTCCCCACAACCTCAGCCAAACTTCTCAGTGGAGGATGCTGGCAGTCTGTCGCCTACTGAACGCAACAAGAAGGCCGTGGTCGCACTGTCGGAGGCAGGAGCCTTGGCCATCAGCCACTCCCAACCTACATGTGGAAGGTCAGCTGAGAGAAGGGAAGTGACCTGCCTGAGGGCCAAGATGAGAATTCAGCTCTTTCTTTCCTCTCTGTCTCTTAATAGTAGCCTCCACAATGGAATCTAAAAGAAATGGTATATGGCAGCATGAAGTCAAGAGAAAAGGATCAACTACCAGCTTTAAATACAAATAGTCTGAACAAATGACTGGATAAAAATTGGTTTCCCTAACACGGTCTCACCTTCCATGAGCAGCCCTGTTTCTGGAGAGACCAGCCCCAGAAAAGAGGGCAGGAAAAGGCAGAGTTAGAGTGAACAGTGAGGCTGCGAGATGAGGCAGGGGCGCACTGGGGGGCATTAAACCACCTGCACTTGGCTCAGTAATTCTATGACTCCTTCCCTGGTGAGGAAGACCACCTCGCTGGTGTTCTGGCACCAAACCTCAAAATGTGCAGGGTCCTCCAGGGCCTTCCTGCCAGCAATGATCACAAAGGGGTAGCCAAACTTGTTGGCATCCTTCAGTCTGTTTCCAATGGTCAGTTGGGTCCTGTCATCTAGCAGGACCTCCCCACGAAGCTGCGGCACCACCTCTGTGATGTGGTCATACAGGTGCCCCACAAGCTCCTCAGCCACCTCCTCCCTACTGCCCTTCTTCGGGGGGATGAGGCAGGCTTGGTAAGGGGCCAGGAGGCCAGGCCAGCGAATACAGTCTTCTGTAGAGAGAACTTCAATGGCAGCGGCCAAGATCCGTGTCACACCCAAGCCATAGCAGCCCATTTCAGCCAGGGCTAGCTTGCCGTGGATGTTGATAAACTGGGCATTGAAAATAGAGGAGTACTTGGTGCCCAGGTAAAACGTGTGTCCCACCTCAATACCTTTGGTTTCAGTCAGAGGTCCCTGGCAAGCCGGGCAGTTTGTTTGTGACAAGTCTAGTGTCTCTACATTGGCAGAGAACCTACAGCTGGGACAGAGTGCAAACCTGTCCTCTCCGATATCCACTGGTAGCTGGAACTCATGAGACATGGTGCCCCCAATGCTGCCCACGTCTGCTTGGACCTTGACACACTGCAGCCCCAGCCTGTCAAACAGGCTGCTGTAGGCATCACACACCAGGTTGTAGGTCTGCCAGGCAGTCTCTGGGGAAGAGTCAAACGTGTACATGTCCTTCATGTAAAACTCTCTGCTTCGCAGCAGACCAAAGCGGGGCCTGGGCTCATCCCGAAACTTCCTTGTCACCTGGTACAGCAGGAGTGGAAGCTGCCTGTAGGACAGTGTCTTCTGGGAGGCGACCAAGGCTGTAATGGCTTCCTCGTGAGTTGGTCCTAAGCAGTATTCCTTGTCGTGTCTGTCTTGAAGTCTCAGCAGCTCCTTGCCCAGCAAGTCCCACCGGTTGCTGGCTTGCCAGAGGTCTGCTGAGCAAAGGCTGGGCATGTTGACCTTCTGCCCCCCAATGGCCTGCATCTCCTGGTCTATCACTCGCATGAGCTTCTCCATGGCACGGACAGCATAAGGCAGGAGGTGGTAACAGCCCGGGCTTGCTTGGTGGATCAGGCCCACCTGCAGCATCAGCCGCTGGCTCCTACAGGTCAGGCTGCCAGATTTGCCTTCAGGAGAGAGCACCTGGTCTTCCCGAAGGTTCTGGGGCTGGAACATACGAGAGAGCACCAAGCGCTTCCCTCTCCCTGGGGCACAGTAGTGAAACCTGTGAGGAATGTACCCAGGGAGCTGGTGGCTGCAGATGGCCAGGGTAGGCAGTGCTCTGCATCCTGTCAGCAGCCCTTCCATGACTCGCCCGCACAGGGAAGCACTTGTGTCTGGAGAAAAATGAGCCGGGCAGAAAATAAGGGTTAACTGTGTTCTTACACCATGAAGTGGCCAGCTCAGTCTGGTCTCCAACAGCCGCCTGTGACAGCCACTGGTTTTGCAGACGCAAATCCTCTCATTTCTGATGCCCTAGCAGATCAAAGTACCACTTCTATTGCCTCTTACTGCTCTTGAAAAAAAAATCAGTATTTTTCAATTTATAAACATATGACAGCATACTGTGGAGAGAGACCGTTGTGTGGTGACTGCATGAGCTCTAGAATCAGGCAGCCTGGATTCTAGGCAGCCTTCTTGCTGACTGTACCCTGTACCTTAGGGCGTGTGATTTAACCCCTCTATGCTCAGTTTCTTCATGTAATACAAGAAGACCACTCTTGTAGGATTATTGTGGGACTTTAGAAGAGTTATAAAAAGTTATTAGAACAAAAAAAAGAAAAGAAAAAAAGATAAAAAAGTTATTAGAACAATATATGGCACATTCTATGAGCTCAATTGATGTTTACTATTGATAAAGAAAACTGGGAAAAGAACAGAAACAAATAAAAAAGGAAATCAATGATAATCCCTTGGCCCAAAGACAACTGCTACCGCCAATCCCTTGTCTCGTTTGCCAGCCCTGTCCTTTGCCTACACCTCCCCTCCGCCACCTTATATGTTGTGTACCCCTTTCCTCCTCACAGCACATGCTCCCCTGGTCAGGCCACATGCTCATGACCCTGAGTCAACACTCCATATGTGTCTCTTGAGCTTCAAATATACCTATTCAACTGCCTCCTGAAGACACACCTGAAGACACGGGTATTTCAAACTCAGCACCACAGAAGGAACTCAGCAATTCACCCCAAACCCGCTCCCCATCCACTGCTGCCTATCACTCTGAATGGTGCCTATCACTGCAAGCTGCCCTTTGCCTACACTAGAAACCTGGGTTCATCAATTCCATGCTCCCCACAGGCACCAACCCTCAGCCCTGCCATTTCAACTCTTTGCTTGCTGTTGAACCTTTCCCCCGCTCCTACCTCCACAGCCTCCACCCAGGACCAGGCCAGCATCATCTCTTACCTGGGCTACTGCAACAGCCTCCTCGCTGGGCTCCTGGCTTCCAGCCCTGCCCTTCTCCAATCCATTCTCCACACTGCAGCCACAAGGGCCGCTTCCAAAACACACGTGGTAACGAGTTTTTCTTGCTTCAAGTCCTCCACCAGCTTCCTGCTACCCTTAGAGTCAGGTCTAAGCCTCTGACCCTCACAGCTGGCAGGTGAGCTGGCTGTGGCCCCTCCCAGCCTCTCCATGTTCCAGCTGCACCACATTCACTCTCAGATACACTGTGCCCTTTGCATACCAGTATCTGCTCATCCTCTAGGCCTCAGGATTACCAGCCTGTCCTCCAGCATGCCTTCCTTGTCCCATTCCCATACCCCAAAGACCAGCGGCTCACAGCAGCCACCTGTTCCCTAAGAAACCCCAATCACTCTTTGAAGTGACTGCTCATCTGTCTGCCCATTGACCCCGGGGCACTCAGCTCTGTGGAGGCAAGGACCGTATCTAACGTGCTCGCCACCTGGCTGGTGGCAGGGGCTCACTGGACATTGTCTCTTGAATGAGCACGCATGTTTCTGATTTTACATATTCTTAATGGTAGTAAAACATTCCATTGCTTGACTATATCATCTTTTACCACCAATCGTCAGTTTTCTCTATTACACAATCTACAATGAACAGAAGGCTTTTTTCTGTTCTGTTATATATTTGGGAGAGATTTTTCAGGAATGTAATTATGAGTCAAAGGTTCTTTGACTAATTTATTATTTTTTATTTTATTTTTGACTAATTAATTTAAGGTTCTTGAAATAAACTATTTCAAGATTCTTGATTTATGTTGCCAAGGTTTGGTGAGCACGTCTGCTTATCCCGTGGAGCAAAGCTCCCGTGCAGGATTCTGAGACTGGGGTGCTGACTCCTCTCAACTCTGGGAAGCTGGAACCTCATGCAGTTCCCTCTAGTTCTCAGCAGCCTCATCCATTTCCTTTGTGCACAAGTATTATCACTTCCTGTGTGGCCCACGGCCTGAGGAAGGTTGGGAGCCACTGCCACAGATCCCTAGAGTGAATCCGTGGAAAAGTGCAGGTCTGGGAGGCAAGCAAGGCCCATGTGATTCACACCTGGCTCCATCACTTACTTGAGGCCCCACCTCAGGCCAGTGGCCTGTACCAGAAACTCCTTCGCCTTGACTCCTCCTAAAGCAAATGAGCCCATCTCCAAGATTTCTCTCCTGTCCATCCCCTCCTCTCTGATCCTTACCGCTTCAAACTTGGGTTAGCCTCCCCATCCACTTGCTATATTACAGTAGCCCAGTGAAATTTCAGTGAGCACCAGAATCACCTGGAGAGCTCGTGAAACACTGTGGGGCCTCACTCCCAAAGCTTCTGACTCAGTAGGTCTGGGGTATGGGCAGAAAACCTGTATTTCTCACAAGTTCCCAGGAGATGCTGATGCTGCTGGTCCAGGGACCACACTGAGGGAACCACTGTAAACTCCCTGTGGGCCGTCACCACGTTTGTTTTATTGCATGTTGGATCCACAGCATGCAACACAGTGCTTGGACACAGTGGATACTCAATAAATGTCTATCAATGTGTGAACTGAATGATTCCTGACCCCTGTCTATTCAGTCTCCATATTACAGCTAAAAAGATAGTTAACTCAATCACTCCCCTGCTTATAATCCATTAATGGCTCCCCATTATAATTTTCTCAGGATAGTACCAAAGCCTCTTCATATTTTGATCCCAAGACCCAACACACCTCTTCCAGCTGCTCGTCCTACCATTTCTATAACACGCCCCCGATTGATCAACATTCCTGGAATAGGCCAACTTCCCCCAGCAACTCCCAGTTTGTCACTCAAGGTTCCCTTATCATAAGAAGCCTTCCCCAACTCCTCCAAACACAGACAGTAACTTCCTTTTCTGTGCTCGCATTTATTTATATACCTATTTATAGTTTACTGTATTGGAGTAAATTTCAGAAATGTTTTTGAGAAACTGATGTGTGAAGGCATTGGGAGTGAATGATTTTTCACATCCTATTATCCATTTAAACTATGAGTTCATGAGGTTTTCTGCATTTTTAGATTTCAGGGCCTAGCATAATGCCTAATACTTAGGATATTATTATTATTTACTGATCAAATATAGTAGTAAATGAAGAACAAAGTAAAGGGCTGCAATGTGATAATTATCTGGATAATTTAAGTAAGAGCCTTAGGTCCTCTAATACCCTCCCCACCACCACCAAATGTGTGCCTGTCCTCAGACCCCTCAGCTTACACAAATAGAATACATTATCTTACTTTTTCAAGGTTATCTTCAGGCAATACCTCAAAAGCAGTATAGTAACTAATGTGTCCTATACTTCAGATTCTGAAAGTGAGCCTCTAGTCATTCAATCATTCAATAAATTTTTTATGGCCAATGATTCTGTAACATCTTCCTATGTTTACTGACAGTAACTGCACTAGTTGGGGTGAGGATTCAATAAAGTGGGTAACTCTTGAACCACTGTGTTGTAAACTTGAAACTAACATAAGACTGTCTATCAATTAAAAAAACACAGACGTTTTTTACAGAACATGTACT
This sequence comes from Smutsia gigantea, assembly GCA_032199065.1. Lineage (NCBI taxonomy): Eukaryota > Metazoa > Chordata > Mammalia > Pholidota > Manidae > Smutsia > Smutsia gigantea. Next base: position 12,213 of record JAVSCE010015361.1, read on the forward strand.
CTATTCCTCCGACACAGGCCTTTTTAATGGTTCTTTGATTCATAATGGCCCGGCAATGCAATCAGGAGAGCTGTGCAAAAAGTGCTTAAAACAGAGCCTGGTATATGGTAAGAACCATACTGTTTGCTATTATTATCATTATGAACAACTCACAGAAGACGTAGGCTCAAGAGATGTGAGGTCATTTGTGACAAGCGACTCAACAGATGAGCACAGAGCCCCACCTGGAAGGCTAGGTCCCCGCTCCCAATTCCCGGTAAGTTTCCATCTCATACAAATATTTTTACACAAATATCATTTCCTGTGTGGCCCAGGACTTGAAAAAGGTTGGGAGGCACTGCCATGCTGCATAAAACAATGGAACCCATACCTAGTTCTATGAGCTGGCTTTGCCTGCACTGGCTGGGTGACTCTGGTCAAATGAATCCCCTTTCTGGACCTCCATTTTCCTTTACAAGAAATGGGAAGGTTGCCTGAGCCGCCAGGGAGGGCCTCTCCAGGACTGGCACTTCTAGGGACACGGTGACACTCAAAATACGACCGGAGGTGGCAAGGGAGGAAGTCCTGCCCTCATTTTACAACGAAGGAAACGACTAGGAGAGCCTAGAGTTTAGGTGATTGTGACCCCGCCCCAATCCGAGGAGGGATGCACGTGGGAGAACGGACCCAGGGTCCTGAGGTTCAGCACTCAGGACCGAGCACTCTCCGCTCCGCCGTCCCCATCCAGTCCCTCAGCCCTCGCTGCCACCCTCGCTCACCAACAGAAGTCCCAGGCAACGCCACCCGCGAAATCGCCGCGCCGGGCCGAGAGGCTGCGCCAGAGTCGTGCCCGCCCCAAGCACCGCCCCCTATCCGTCTCGCCAATCACAAAGCCGCGCTCGCGGGGACTGGCTCCTTCCCAACTTAGACACCAGTGAGAGGTTTTCCGGAAGCTTGGCCTAGGAGAGAGGACCCGGCTCGCACTCAAGATCATAGATTGGCCTGGGCAGCAAAAAGTAAATCACCGTTCCGGAAGTGCCCTCTAGGATTAAGGAGGTGTAACTCTATGATCAACGCCTAACTTTTGAGCCTGGAGTTCCCTCCCACTGCCTGGGCCCGCCTCATTCTCCAAACAGAAGTCTGGCGATAGTGTAACCATGACATTAGTGGTTCGTGGACAATGCAGTTTTGAGTCTACCCTACTATATTACAGACTTTCAATTTAAATACATTTAGCATTTTTAAACAATTGTAAAATGGCACCTTTATTACAAAGTCCAAGACAGTCTTTAAGACACTAAATCAAACTTTCATTCACAAAATATTTTTTGAGCAGCTACTATGTATCGATCACTATTGTAAAAGCTAGGAATAGTGAACAAAACAGACAAAACAATATTCCCTGCGTTCAATGTAGCTTACATCTAGGGAGAAGTGACAGTCAGTAAACCCATACAGTGAAATTTAAGGAGGCATGGGGTGGGCCAAGAACGCAGCATTCAAGGTAAGTAGTGTTTTTATGCAATTAATTAAATAAACCACAAAATTAATGCAAAAACCCATGGTTCACAAAATAATCAAAATTTTAAATAAAAGACAGGATCCATTAGTCAGATAGTGTTAAACGCTATGAGAGAAAAATTAACTATGAAAGGGAAATGGGTTGGAGGTGGAATGATTGTAGTTTAAAATGGGGTGATCAGGGAAAGCCTGTGACATTTTAGCAAAGGCCTGTAGGTCAGAGAGCCTTGCAAATATCTGGGGAAAGGATGTTCTAGACACAGGGAACAAGAGCAAACGTCCTGAGGCAAGAGCTGCATATCATGTAACTCTATCTAACTAATAACAGCTGTAGAGTTGAGTGCCTAAAATGTACCAGACCCAGTGCAAGACACTCGGGTGATACTGTCCCCAAGAAACTCAGCCCACCAAGATCTGACGGGAACAACAGTGTGATTGACAAGTGATATAATGGGGGCTGAGAAAAGTCCTGTGGGAGTGCAGGGAAGGAGGGCATCAAAGATGAGCTTTGAGCTAAACCTGAAGAATGAGTGGGGTTTAACCAGGGCAAGAATGGCAGTGGGAGTGGAGTGGAGTGTCCAGGCACTAGGGACTAGGACACTCACAGACTTGGAATCAGGAAATAATGAGCCAGTGTTAGGGAAACCTGAGTGTGGTAGAGCTTACACCTTAATTTCCCACCACTGCTAACACAGTGCTTGACACACAGACAAGAGCAGTGGTTCTCACACTTGACTGCCCTGGAAGCACCATGTACTTCCTACACCCAGCCCAGAGATGCTTGGTTATCAATCTGGGGTGGGCCAGAGTATTAATATTTTATAGTATCCCAGGTGATGCTAATGTGCAGCCTGGGCAAGATCTGCTGGCCTAGAGGAAAGGCCTGCCTCCCAAGGGGGTTGTGACAACCTTGTAGGTGGTGGAGCTGAGGAGACTAGATGCATTTCATCATCCCAACCTCACAGTTGAAGAAAACACAGCTCGGGTAGACCACACAACTGGCATCTGCCCACCAGCTAGGAGGCAGGGCAGGGCTGGGCTGGACCTGAGCTCTTTTGCTCTAAGAGCATCACTCAGCCTTTGCAGCCCAGCACTGGGGTCAAGGCTTTCTCCAAGGAGTGCAGTCCCAAAAGTTTTACTGAGGCAATATTCCCCACACCTCCTCTCTGGGGGCAGGAGGTGAATAATCTTCAGTATATTTTGGGATCCAAATTAGCCTTATATTTCTCCCTACTCCCTATTCATGTTATTACCTCCCTTCCAATGCTGGAAAAGCCAAGCATCCGTCCTCTGCACCCTGAGGTGTTAATTATTTCTCAATTAGCAGTTCCCAGGCTGGATAGCATGGTAGTGTGGAGAGGCCTAATGACTCGCCATGTTTATACACCCTCACATCTTCAGAGCACTTTACCAATGGTAACCAATTAATGCTCACGACCCCCTTGAGAGGCAGGCCAAGAACTGCAGCATTTTACTTGGAGTTTTCAGAAGGCTCTGCAGCCTAGAGCTGCAAAATCTGCACAAGACAGCTATCATCTCTATTGAGAAAGTCAGTGTGATAGAGACCCAGAATCTAGCCATATAGATGCTAGCAACTTCCCGTGTGAGCTTCAATCAATCAGTTGATCAGCCATGTATTGGATGCCTTGATTCACAGAGTTCATTCATGCTTAAAACCGGAAAAAACTCACAGAAAAAATTCATTCATTGTCATCAAAAACAAAACAAAAGGACCCCACATTCCACACCTGTCTTGCTGCCCTACAGCCCTGGGGACACACCATGCATGTAGTGGTTTCCACTGGGCACTGGCCAGACTGGGACCTCCTTGGAGGGCAGGCATAGGTTTTGCTCTTTCCTGTATCCTTAACCTTGAGCAGAGAACCTGGCCTATCTGGGGATTAGCAAGTGTTTTATCTTTTGTGTGTTAACACATCAATCAATACGTGAATGAATGGTTTGTCTCCGTTGGAGCTCCTCCTTCGGGGAGTCACTCTTGCATCCAGAGCCCATGGCCTGGCAGAGGGGCTCTAAGCGTGTGTTGATTGAACAAGTGAAGGCAGTTTATGGTGAATTCCCTGAACTCAGGTTGCTCATAATCTCCTGGAGAGGCTGCCTCTCAGATGGTGGTCCCAACACCCTGTGGTAAGACGCTATAAAGAGAAAGAGCAGCATTGTAAGGGAGTGGGGGTCAGGGAGGGCTTTTTGGAGGAGGGAACATAGAATTGAAATTTAATGGATAACCAGGAGCTTCCCAGGCTGGAAAGGGGGGATGGAAAGACACTAGTCAGAGGGCCTTAAGTCACGACTGGCTGTAAGGAAAAAGGCTTAAAGATAGTTTGGCTGGAGCACAGAGCTCACCCAGGCATATAGAAACACCTATGGAAAGGCAGTGGGTGCCAGCGTGCCAGGGCCTGCTCGTCCAGACTATTTTCTCTTCATCTTTGAGGCCAATGAAACATTTTCTGTGAAGAATGATACTCCCTTCCCCACCAACATATACACATCTGTTTTTGAGGCTTACCCCAAAACAACTCCTCCTCTGAGAAAAAAAATCCCTGGGCATTCTGCACTCCATCCATGGCATCTATTTGTTATAATTTTAAAACAAACACAACTGTTACTCCAAGAAGATGACTGCCTCCTCTGCTGAGGATGCCGGCCACATGAGAAGCAGGCCTGTGGGCAATGGCAGGGCTTTACAACAGGGAAGGGCATGATCTGCTGTGTTTCTTTGCCTGAATGAGGTGTGAACTCAGACTGGAGGAAGAGGATTTAGAGAGAGGCCAGTCGGGAGATTCCTGTAGTGGCCCAGGCTGGGGTGGTGGGTTGGGGAGGAGGGGACAGACTCCAGAGAACCATCAGGACAGCTCACCTGGTGGACTCCTGAGCCACCCTGCTTCCCCGTTAGCCCAGCCCAGCCCAGTCAGCCTCTTCCAAGCTATGATCTTAAGCCAGATGCTTCTTCATTTTTTCATCAGTAACACAGAACTGTAATACTACCACATAGGAGCATTGTGAAGGCTCAGTGAGAGATGTAATAGCAAGCACCAGCTCCTCCTTCAACCCGTTCCAACTCTGGGGACCCCATGGTCCTCTCGCCCACCATAAAGAGAGACCCATCAATCTGCTGCTGTCTGTTTTCTTCAGACACCCTGCTGCTGCCACTGCATGGGACACCCGTCCCCTTCTGTCTTCAGGGGTCTCTTCTCAAGACCCAGAGCACATCACTTGCTCATTCACTCAGTACCTAAGACTGGATGATTAAAGACCAGAAAGGGGCTGGGAAGGTGGGCTCCTTATTTTAACCAAGATTCCTCAGAATTGAAGAGTGTAGCCACCAATCATCATTGTCATCATTATCATTGTTCCCATTTACAGAGATCTTGCTATGTGCCAGGGACAGTATGGAACACTTCACACCCATGTCTGATGATTTCCCTACAATGACCCCATGAGGTATAAATATCACTGTTATGTCCATTTTACAGATGAGGCAACCCAGACTTGCCCATGGTCAACACAACTCGTAGAAGGGGAGAAAGGATTCATCACCAGGCCTGTTTGACGCACAGCCTGATCTCCACACTTACAGCCTCCGGTGACAATATATTTGTGTCAAAAATGTCCTGACCTATAAGCAGAGGTGTGGGAGGAACAACCCAAACAGACCCTTTCTGGATCCCCTCTGTCTGGACTCCCTCCCTTCAGGGCTCAGTTCAATGGCGTCCTGTTTAGGAACCCTTCTCTGAAGCCCCCACTCCCTGTCTTGAGACCCCTCAGAGTTTTTTCTGAGTCTCTCAGCTGGCCTCTTCTCTCTCTGGAGGTGTTACAGCTGAGTGTGTACATACAGTGCGGCAAGCAGACCTGAGTGCAAATCCTCGCTTTGTCACCTACTTACTATGTGCCTATGGTTGAGACAGTCAACCTCCCTGAGGCTCAGATGCTGCAACCTTAAAACAGGAGTGACATTTCCCCGCGGAGTTGTCATGAGGATGCAAGGGGCCAGCCCATGTGAAGGGCTTAACACAGTGCCTTGCACATGGCCTGGGTTCAATAGTTTTTGCTATGATGATGATTATTATTACTGATGAAAGTGCCCTGGCTGTCACCGTGCGTGGCACACAGTAGATCTTGTAGCACATGCAAAAAGTTCACCTCTTCACCCCAACAAGGCTGCGAGCTTCCATAGGGGAGAACCTTTGTCCTGTTCAGCTCTAGCCCTGCCTTAGTAAATCTGTTTACTACATTAAGAGTTTTGTAACACAGTAAATCTCAATAGTTTTGCTCATAGCAAATCTCAATGCATATTTTCTGAATTAATGTCTTTCTAAACAACAACCTCAACTCATAAAAATGCCTTGCTAAACATGTAATGAAACAAAATCTCAGCAATAGTTAATCTGTCAACCAATAACTCCTTTTTGAGTCCCTGCTTGTGAAATAGCTCTACAGAGCACCGGGCATAGTCAGCAATCTGGGCCTTGGTGTTGGGGCCCCAGGACAGAGGGAATAATCAATTAATGTCTGTGAGTTCTGGGTGTAATTCCAACAGTTTATCTGGTCACTCTCATCTGGAAGTATGATGGGAATTGAATTCCTTTCAGTAAGCCTTTGCCTTTTCTCTTTGGTGTGGTTTGGGTTAGGTATGAGTAGAACTAAGTGGAATTCATGCCTTGCAGAGTTGGTAGCTTAGAGAAAGGAACAGGGCATCTGGGTCCAAAAAGACCTGGGTTTGCTTTCCAGCTTCAGCACTTACTGGCTGTGTGACTTGGGGCAAGGGACTTGACCTTGCTGGCCTCTGGATATACTACAATGGGGCCTCCTTGAAATGTTGTGAGAAGCAAGCAAACAACATTACAAAACAACTTTGTAAACTGAATATTCAGTATAAATATTAGTAAGAGAAATATATTCACAACATCCTTTTGTAAGATTAAGTATGTAATGAGATGATGATTTTAAATAAGTGAGATAATGTATGTAAAGTACTTGAAGGGTGCCTGGTACACAGTGCTCAACATAGGATTAACTACTGTCAATACTCCAATCTAGCCCTTGCATCTGCTCCTCCTCTAACACAGTGGCTCTTTCCCGCCACATCCACATGGCTCACTCCTTCATTTCCTTCAGCTCAAATGTCACTTTGACAAACAGGACTTCCTGACATCCTTATTTTCACTGTGATCCCCACTGCTGCACCCCATCACTCCTGACACTCTCTGTCTTGCCAGTGGGTTTCAGCTCCGGTCAAGTTCACTGTGGATTCAGTGAGACTGAAAAATGACAGTGGAACGTTCTTGGGGAGAAAGGGTTTATACCCAACTTTATTCCCATGGTGGCAGGTCAATCACCAGAATCCTGTCCAGTCAGAGCGAGTCTCTGTGCAGCAAGCTGGTCTCTGCCTCTGGGCCTCTCTTCCCCTGCAGCCGTCTCAGTCACTGTCCTCAGCGCTGCTACCATTCCAGTCTCTGCTCTCCTGCAGCTGTGCAGCCCTGTGGCCATGCCACGTGTCGCCCAGAGCACTGGGTGGAGCTCTTTATATAGAGTCAGTAACAATGGATTGTCCACATGTGTGTAGTGAGTAAGCCGACCAGGGCCAGGTGAGAATCCTGGCCATTGGAACCTTCATTTTATCCACACCCTTCCTGACCTTTTTCCTCTACCATTTATACCATTTAATATAGTAAATATGTTACCTAGTTTATAGTTTGTTTGCCTAGACCTGGGGACAGCAAACTCTTTCTGTAAAGGACCAGTCAATAAATATTTTATGCTTTCCAGACCATATCATCTCTGTTACAACTACTCAACCCTATTGTTATAACAAGAAAGCAGCCATACAAATAGAAATATGTTAACAAATGAGCATGGCTGTGTTCCAATAAAACTTGGAACAAAAACAAATTTGGCCTGTGGGTCATAGTTTGCCAGTTCCTGCCTAGTCATTGCCTGGCACATTGTAAATGCTCATAAATATTTGTTGAATGAATTAATTGGTGAATAAATGAATGAATGGGTACAAGACACCTGGTACAGTGCCTGGTGCATAATTGGTACTCAGTAAATACACACTTATTCCTATTTTATACTTAATAAATACAGCAAGATAGGCCATGGTGTATTGTATTAGAGGTACAAAGTGTCGTGGGAGAATTGAGGTGCCAGAGTTCTCCTATTGGGATGAGGGAGGATTTCAAGAGTATCTAAAGCTGGGCTCCCCAAGAAGCAGACCTTGAGTCAAGGACAAGTCCTTACTTGGGAGGTGATCCCATGAAGCCCTGGAAGAGGAGAGGAAAGTGGGAGGGAAGGACCCAAAAGAATACAGGGGGTGGTAAGGAATGAGCAGGTTACTGCTTTGGGTAAGTAGGCATCAATCCCAATGGGACATTGGGAAGACAGTGTGGAACGTGCCTCAGAATTACCTAATCCGCCCACCCCCACTGCAGTTTATGAGGCTGGTGTTGTTCCCTCCCTGCTTCTGACCCACAGATAAGGGAGGAGACACGATGAGATATGGAAGATCTGAAAGGACCAGCCAGGGGACTCGAGGCTTAACAGCGCAAGAGTGGTGCTGAGAGGGCACCTCTCATATTTATGGATCAAATGGTTGTTAACAACAATAGAATTCTGCATAGGGGACTCAATACACAATCATTAATCAACCCCAAGCCTAACTCTCAACAGTCTCCAATCTTCTGGAGCATGACGAACAAGTTCTTACATGGTGAGCAAGCTCCTACATGGTGAACAAGTTCCTACGTGGTGAACAAGTTCCTACATGGTGAACAAGCTCCTACGTGGTGAACGAGCTCCTACGTGGTGAACGAGCTCCTACGTGGTGAACGAGCTCCTACGTGGTGAACAAGTTCTTACATGGTGAACAATGCAAGGGCAGTCATATCACAGAAACTGTTTCGGTTTTGATCACACATCATGAACTATGAACAATCAAGTCAGATATGATTATTCATTCTATTTCTATACTTGATTTATATGTTAATCCCACATTTCCCCCTTATTTTTTTAATAAAATGCTGAAGTAGTAGGTAGATGTAAGATAAAGATAGAAAGCATAGTTTAGTGCTATAAGAAGACAAGTGTAGATGGTCAGGTCTGTGCCTATAGATTAGGTATTAATCCGAGCTAGACAAAGGCAACGAAACATCCACGGGTGCAGAAGATTTCTCTCAAAACTGGGGGGATGAGGTTCTAAGCCTCACCTCTTTTGACCCCCAATTTCTCACCTGATGGCCCCCCTGGGACTGTGCGTGTCTTAGGTTGTTCCTCCCTTGAGGAATCTTGCCCGTCTCTGGCTAACCAGCCATCTTCTGGGGCCATTCAGGGAGATGTGCAGTTGGTAAGTGAGAGAGAAGTACTATTCTTTGAAAAGGTTAGTTTTCTACTTCTTTGCAGATTTATACCCTGTGGCCTGTATACTTGTCTTGAGGTATCTTTGCTAGCTGAAAGGATTATGATACACAGTAATTTTAAGTATGAGGCACGAATTCTAGTAAAGAGCTGTATTTAGGAAGGAAGAAGAAAAGCTATAGAAGTAGCAGATGAAAGAAAATATGAGAAGACTGATTATTTCTTTGACATAACTTCTTGTAGAGTAACGTAAGCATGTGTAGGTTTTAACAAACTACTGATTAAATTACGTACACACATTAACAGAACAGGAATACAGATACATAACAAAAGCAGACCTACAATTACCGGCCATATCCAATGAAACCAAGAAAACCAGTCAGGTAACCCAGGCATTTGTGAAAACTTATCAATAACATGATGGATATCATCTAGTTGATTTTGAATAGTCTGAGAAAAATCAGACAAATTAAAACAGCACATTCCTGGAAACTGTTCACATTCCATACGTTCTTTTAACAGCAGATAATCTATAGTAGCGTGATTTTGAAGTGCTGCAACTCGTACTTCTCCTAGTTCTTGGTTGAGTTCAGATAATATAGAAGCAGTCAAATTTGTTGTCTTACTGTACACACAACTAAGGCCAGCTTAGATATCTCTTTTTGCATTCTGCCGACAAGTCCAGGAACTGGCAGGAGGAATGCCACTGCAACTGCAACAGAGGCGGGATCTAAAAGCTTCAAGTTGTCATCACAATCAGATGGCAGAGCTAGGAGAAGTCTTTTGTGCTTATATCCAGGATGATCTATTAGAGCAGGAAGAATGCGTCCCACACCACAAACACCTCGATAATGTGAAGAGAGGGCTTGATACATTTTGTTATTACACAAAAATACCCAACCATTTGGAAGTCTATATCCAGAAGACTATTTTACATTGATTGTAGAATTACAATAAGAAGGTACATGAGTACAATTAATACATACACAGTCGGTAATTATAGTAGTACTAACAGGTAAATTTAATTGAGCATCAGAAGTAAGAGTCTTATGAAGAAGAGTGATATTTATGCCTGATATGTTAATAAACACCGTAAGAGGAAGTCCTATGCCTGTTAAATTCTTTTCAACAGTCCATTAATAGAGGAATCTCCTGTTACACAAAAAAATGACTTGTGCAACCCTTGGCTCATGAGTTGTAACCACAAGTTAGGTGAGAAAAAATTATTTTCTAGAATGAGTGATATATTTAAATACACATAACTACTTTTATATAACATGTCAGGAGTTCCCTTTTGAAACTTCTCAGAGGTATAATTGCCAATATCTTCCTGAGTCAAAACTGCTTTATAAATATCATAATGATTATTATCTCTAACAGATTGATCAGTAATATTACTTCATCCAAGTTTTCCTCCGTTCTTTTGTCTATATATTTCTTCACCATTCTTTTTCCATACTATAGAGCCCACAGGAGTGGAGCAAGTAGATAAGCAATGAAGAACTACACCATGGCCTAAATAAGGGGGGTTACTTACACTTGCTGTTATAATGCAAGCTTGTGTAGTGTGTATATGCATAAGTGCCATTATCGGGAATAATAAAAACAAAGGTATTATTATTTGATAGGCTTCAATTTTCTGTTGAAGTTTCTTGATGGTCATCTTCTGGAATGACTCTTCCGGAGGATGTTGAGGTTGGAAGTTCTTCTTCATATCGTATCTTGATTCATTTTCTGGGTAGTCAAATCAGGTGTTGATCCTCTGTCACAACACAAACAAATCCTTTGCCCCACACTTTGATATGACCTTTACACCATTGTGAAGAATCTATTGGAGACCACCACACAGGAACTGCTGTTGATCCAGAAAAAGAAATATTATCAGAAAAATGCACTTCCATAGCTGGTTGTCCATCACCCTTTAAAAGATCAAAATTAAGGATATGTAAAGCATGCATTAATTGTTGATTTGCAATTAATTTTATCATATCGGGGAGTAATCCCCCTTTTTGTTTTAATAAATAATGCTTAAGAGTAAGATGATGATGTTCAGTTAGAGCTTGACCTGTAGAATTGTAAGGAATGCCTGTTTTATGATATTATATTTAAAAAAATTTCTTAGCATAGAGGAGAGGTAAACTGGAGCATTGTCAGTTTTTATGGTGGCAGGAACGCCTAGTACTGCAAATGCTTGTAAAAGATGAGTAATAACATGATGAGATCATTTTCCTGTTAAAGTTGTGGCCCATGAAGCAGAAGAATAAGTATCAGTGGAAACATGAACATGTTTGAGAGTCTTAAATTCAGGAACAATAGTAACATCCATTTGCCATAAGGCATTAGGATGTTCCCCTGGGAACGGTTCCAGCTTGTAAATGAGGAGAATTAATCTGAGAACGGATGGACAAGAATTTAAGGTATTTTGAGCTTCAGATACAGAGAGAGAAAAACGTTTTTGTTAAGGTGAAGGAGGGAGCATGAGTCAGGTCATGATAGCGTTGAGCTGGTGAGTAACTAAAGAAACAAGCTTGCCTATTTTATCATTATAATATGATAAAGGACCTGGTAAATTAGAGTGTGATCGTATATGAGTGATAAAGTAGGGGTGTAGATGTTGACGGATGCATGTCTGTAATTGAGAAAATAAAGTGTTAATAGGGGATTGTATGGTGCCCAACGTCGCAGTTTCTAATAGAGGAACAGAAAAGGCAGCATAAGCAGAGTCAGTAACAATGTTGAGAGGACCTGGAAAATCTTGCAGAGCTTGTAATACAGCATATAACTCATTTTGTTGTGAAGAAGTAAAAGACGTTTGAAAAGTTTTTGACAAACCAGAACAAGTTGTATAGGCTGTTTTAAACGATTTTGTACCATCTGTAAAACAGGTAACAACATTTAATAATGGATTAAGAGAACCTTTTTCAGGAAGGATCCTTTGATGGTGCTGAAAAAAGGAAAATAATTTATTCTTAGAGTAATGACAGTCAATATCTCCTAAAAAATCAGAAAGTGTAATTTGCCAATGAGTATTTTCTTGAAATACTTGTATAATATTTTGTTTAGACAATGGGAGAATAATGGAGTGAGGATCTTGACCAATCATCTGTCTTAATCTCTGTCGTCCTTTAAGAATAATGGAGGCTACTTTGTCAATGTAAGGTTATAATGAGGGTTTAGTTTGTTACTGTAAAAATATCCATTCTAAGCAACCACCACATTGACAGAGAAATCCTGTGGGAGAATGGGGAGTAAAGTAAATTAATAAAAGTAAGGGTCTGTGTGAGTCAATTTTTGATAATTGAGCTTTTTGAATGTGTTGTTTTATCCACTTGAATTCTTTTTCAGCTTTTGAGTTAAGTCTCTAGGACTATTAAGATCTGGGGGTCCATTCAAGGTATTGAAAAGATGTTGTAGTTAATAAGTAGGAATTCCTAATAACGGCCGGATCCAATTGATATCTCCTAAGAGCTTTTGAAAATCATTTAAAGTTTTAAGATGATCTCTCCTTATCTGAATTTTCTGAGGGATTATTGAATTTTCTTGAATTTTATTCCCATAGTAATTCATTGAGTATTGTATTTGTATTTTATCAGGGGCTATTTGTAAGCCCTATTTAAAAAAATTTTTTTGTTTTGCTATTATTAATGTACAATTACATGAGCAATATTATAGTTACTAGACTCCCCCTATTATCAAGTCCCCACCACATACCCCATTGCAGTCACTGTCCCTCAGTGTAGTAAGATGCTATAGAATCACTACTTGTCTTCCCTGTGTTATACTGCCTTCCCCATATCCCCCCCATGCTGCTAGATTATGTGTGCTAATCGTAATAACCCTTTTTCCCCCTTATCTCTACCGTCGCACCCATCATTTCCAGTCTCTTTGCCTTTGGTAACTGGTAGTCCATTCTTGGGTTCTGTGAATCTGCTGCTGTTTTATTCCTTCAGTTTTTTCTTTGTTCTTATACTCCACAGATGAGTGAAATCATCTGATATTTGTCTTTCTCCGCATGGCTTATTTCACTGAGCATAATACCCTCTAGCTCCATCCATGTTGTTGCAAATGGTAGGACTTGTTTTCTTCTTATGGCTGAATAATATTCCATTGTGTAATATGTACCACATCTTCTTTATCCATTCATCTACTGATGGACACTTAAGTTGCTTCCATTTCTTGGCCATTGTAAATAGTGCTGTGATAAAATAGAGGTGCATATGTCTTTTTCAAACTGGGCTGCTGCATTCTTAGGGTAAATTCCTAGGAGTGGAATTCCTGGGTCAAATGGTATTTCTATTTTGAGTTTTTTGAGGAACCTCCATACTGCTTTCCACAATGGTTGAACTAATTTGCATTCCCACCAGCAGTGTAGGAGGGTTCCCCTTTCTCCACATCCTCGCCAACATTTGTTGTTGTTTGTGTTTTGGATGGTGGCCATCCTCACTGGTGTGAGGTGATATCTCATTGTGGTTTTAATCTGCACTTCTCTGATGATTAGCGATGTGGAGCATCTTTTCATGTGCCTGTTGGCCATCTGAATTTCTTCTTTGGAGAAGTGTCTGTTCACCTCCTCTGCCCATTTTTTAATTGGCTTATTTGCTTTTTGTTTGTTGAGGTGAGTGAGCTCTTTATATAATTTGGATGTCAGCCCCTTATTGGATATATTTCTGAATATATTCTCCCATTCTGTAGGATGTCTTTTTGTTCTACTGATGGTGTCCTGAACCGTGTTCTTTTGACATTTCATATTTCTGTGTGGTGCCCACTAGTGTGCAGAAACTCCAGTCTCTGGAGCTGCTCAGCCCCTAGAGTGAGGCTGGGGGTCATAGGGGAGTGGAGCTGGTGCCTGGGCTGAGGAAAGAACTGTTTCCTGAATCTCGTGTACCCTGCCTGTCTCCAGTATCAGAGCCAGTGGGCTGAGTACATAGGTGTAAGCCTCTGTGCTTGGCATCTCTAGCTGTTGTAGGGGAGGCCTCCCTCTGGCTGGCCTGATGCCAGAGCAGTGACTGCCAGTTTGTGAGCCTGTGCCGGCAGGCCAGGAGGAAGGCTGGGCAGACTGAGAGTCACAATGGGGGGCCTCAGAGCTGAGTAGCCAGCCAGGGGGGTGGAGCACCCGAAGCTCCCCAAAGTTCCCAATCTGCTGGGCAGAGCATGCCCAGACAACCTTGTCCCCCTAACCCTTCTCCTGCGCAGCAAGCTCCATGTAAACCCTGCCTCTTCAGCAGCCCTCTCGCTGCTAGGAAGCCTCTCAGACTGCCAGCCTTTCCCTTGTCCCAGAGCAGCCGGGTGTGAATCCTGTCCTCTGCAAATGGCTGGAATCTGTTTCTCAAGCACTCTGCCTGTCCCAGCTCCCCATCCTCCAGAGCACCACACAATGTGGGTTTCTGCTTGCAAAGCAGATCTCCAGGGCTAGGTGTTCAGCAGTCCCAGGCTTCCATCCCCTCCCCCGCTCCATTTCTCTTCCTCCCACCAGGTGAGCTGGGGTGGGGAAAGGGCTCAAGTGCTGCCAGATCAAGGCTTTGGTACGTCACCCTGTTTTGTGAGGTCTGCTCTGTTCATGAGGTCTGTATGCAGTCTGGTGGAGCCTTCTTTCCTGTTACTGTTTTAGGGTTAGTTGTATTAACTATATTTTCACACTATCTGTGGTTTTGGGAGGAGTTCTCTGTCTCACCTCTCATGCCACCATTTTGGCCTCTGAAGTAGTCAGCCCTAGTCTTTTAATTCAGCTGCAGCCTCATTAAGAGTAGTAGTAAGAGATAGATATTTTAGGTAGGGCTATGAGAATATCATCCATATAATGAATGATATAAGCTAAGGGCCATTTTTCACATATAGGCTGAAGAGCCTGTGTGCATAATTTTGACAAATTGTAAGGCTGTTTAACATTCCTTGAGGAAGTACTTTCCATTGAAATCTTTCTGAAGGGGCCTGCAAGTTTAAGGAAGGGACAGTGAAAGCAAACATTTCCCTGTCTGTTATAGCTAAAGGAATAGTAAAAAAACAATCTTTAAGATCAATGATAGCCATGTTCCAACTTTTTGGAATCATAGCTGGAGAAGGGAGACTTGTTGTAAAGGTCCCATAGGTTTAAGAACTGCATTAATTTGTCTTAAATCATGTAAGAGTCTCCAGTTTCCTGACTTCTTTTTTATAACAAATACAGGGGAATTCTATGGGCTTGTGGAAAATTCTAATCTATCTAGCTGAAGTTGTTCTTGAACTAATGTGTGTAAGGCTGCCAGTTTTTCTTTATTGAGGGGCCATTGATCCACCCAAACAAGTGTTTGAGTGGTCCACTGTAATGGTATAGGAGCTGGCAGCCGTGTGTCAATGACCCCTAAGAAAAAGACTGAACTAATGAAGGTTCGTCAAAAGACAGTGTAGTATGCCATTGCTGCATCAGGTCTCGTCCCCAGAGACTAATTGCTACATCAACAATTAAAGGTTTCAATAAAGCTAATTGTTTTTCAGGGCTTAGACAACATAAGGTAAGCTGAACTCTGCCATACTTGAGAGGCTATATCAATGCCTGAAACTTGAATGTGCTTTTCTTGTTTGGGCCAATTTTTTGGCCAATGTTTAAGAGCAATTACAGACACATCAGCCCCTGTGTCTAACAATCCTGTAAAAGACTTGCCTTGAATACGGACCTTACATTGAGGTCTGTCAGATGTGATTTTTGTATTAGCCATATTTGTTTATTTGTACTTCCAAATCCACCTTGTCCCCTTTCATAAGGTGCTGTCGAAGGTGGGAGATAGGGAAGTAAAAGTAATTGGGCAATTCTTTCTCCCTGAGGTACATATGATTCTTTCTCAGATGACACCATTATTTCAGTCTCACCCATATAATCTTGATCAGGAACTCCAGGTCTTACTATTCATCCTTTCAGTGTCCAACCACTGCGGCCTAAAAGTAATCCTACGGAAGTGGCTGGTAAAGGGCCAAAAATTCCCGTACTAGGTAATTGGACTTCTTGTGATGGGTGTAAATATACAGACTGAGAAGAGGCAAGATCTACAGCGGCACTTCCTTTAGTGGCTGCTTGTAAATCATGCCATGTTCTTTTAACTGGAGAAGATGCCTCTGTGTTATTTTCTAGGGCCTCAGAGGCTGGCTCGGTTGAAGGTTTAAAGGCTGAGACTGATTGATAGGATTACCATCTTTATCAAATTTTGAATGACATTCATTAGACCAATGTCTCCCTTTTTTACATTTTGGGCAAACAGACGGCAGTTTATTTTTGAAATTTGGCTCTTTTGTCTTCTTTTGTGATCGGCAGTCTTTTTTCATATGTTCTTGTTTGCCACAACCAAAACATTTCAAATTTTTTGAATTTCCCCTCGACTTTCCCGTCATAGCGGTTGCTAGTAAATTAGCTTGATCTGTAGGGGAACCTACATCTGCATAGGCCTTGATATAATCTTCCATTCCAGCTCCCGCAGCTTTTAAAGGTCTAGGAACTCTTTGGCACTCTGTATTTGCATTATCATAGGCTAACATCTGCAATAACAGGTCTCTCAAATCTGGATGTGCTACTGTCCTTAAATTATCTTGCAATCTCGCAACAAAGTCAACATATGGTTCATTAATTCCCTGTTTAAGTTTACTAAATGGTAAGTCAGGCTTTCCAGCTGCTTGTATTTTTTCCCAGGCTTTTAGGCAACACAAACATACTTGTGTTACTGCCGTGTCATTGTACCCAGCTTGTCTTTCTAACTGCAGCCAATCTCCTTGTCCTGCTAGTTGTTCAGCAGTTATAAGAATTGGAGGATTGGCATGCTGATTTCTCAAAGCTTGTGCTTTTGCTTCTTCATACCACCACGTTTTAAATTGTAAAAAACCAGAAGAGTTTAGACAAGTACGAGCCAATAAATCCCAATCCTGAGGAATCATCCTTTCCTGTTCTGCCACCCCCCTCAAGAGGCCCACAATGTATGGAGAATTAGTACCATAAGAGGAAATGGCCTGTTTAAAATCTTTTAATGTCTTGTAAGGAACAGGTGTATGAAGTGCTTTGACCCCTCCTTGTAGAAAATCAGGATCCTCATCTGGCCCAAAAGGAGTTAAATTAACTAGTGCCACTAAGGGTGTCAGATAAGCATCTATATCACCCTCCCTCTGGGCTTTGCGTATTCCTGCTCTGAAGGCAGATGCAGCAGGAACTGGAGCTGAGGGTTTTTTATGATGAGAGGAACCAATAGAACTCTCATCGTCAGTCTCTGAAGAAGAGGAAGAGGAGGATGAAGAAGAGTCAGACGAATGTGGAGATGAAGATCGTTTACTTGATTTCACCACATCGTCTAAGAATTCTCTCTCACGCTCGTGTGTGTCTGATCTGGTTTCAGACAGTGGGGGAGTTTGCAAAGGTTGTAAAGCGAGAGTGATCAAATTATATAAAGACCAAACAGGCGCAGGGATTACATTTCCCTGTCTATGAGCCTTTTAAAAGTCTCTTAATACATTATCCCAATCAGCTTGTTTAAGGGTTCCCTGTGGGGGCAACCAGTAACAATATTTTTAAATATATTTGTGAAGTTGAGCAAAGTCTTTTTTCGAAGTTTTCACTCCTGATGTTTTTAGGAGGGCATGGAGTAATATTTAATAATCCTTTGGTTTAGCTGCTTTAGTTTCGTTTTGGCCCATTATAGTGTCCCTGACGTCTTGACCCTGTCCCTACGTACACTTTCCCAGGAGTCTTACCGAATCAACGACCTTCAGAGCTTCCCCGCTGAGTTTCAGGGTCCGTTTGGGCGCCACTTGCAGTCCCTCCCTGCTTCTGACCCGCAGATAAGGGAGGAGACACGATGAGATATGGAAGATCTGAAAGGACCAGCCAGGGGACTCGAGGCTTAACAGCGCAAGAGTGGTGCTGAGAGGGCACCTCTCATATTTATGGATCAAATGGTTGTTAACAACAGTAGAATTCTGCATAGGGGACTCAATACACAATCATTAATCAACCCCAAGCCTAACTCTCAACAGTCTCTAATCTTCTGGAGCATGACAAACAAGCTCCTACACGGTGAACAAGCTCCTGCGTGGTGAACGAGCTCCTCCGTGGTGAACGAGCACCTGCGTGGTGAACGAGCTCCTGCGTGGTGAACGAGCTCCTCCGTGGTGAACGAGCTCCTCCGTGGTGAACGAGCTCCTGCGTGGTGAACGAGCTCCTGCGTGGTGAACGAGCTCCTACGTGGTGAACGAGCTCCTGCGTGGTGAACGAGCACCTGCGTGGTGAACGAGCTCCTGCGTGGTGAACGAGCTCCTCCGTGGTGAACGAGCTCCTCCGTGGTGAACGAGCTCCTGCGTGGTGAACGAGCTCATAGGGTGAACGAGCTCCTGCGTGGTGAACGAGCTCCTCCTCCTGCGTGGTGAACGAGCTCCTACGTGGTGAACGAGCTCCTCCGTGGTGAACGAGCACCTGCGTGGTGAACGAGCTCCTGCGTGGTGAACGAGCTCCTCCGTGGTGAACGAGCTCCTCCGTGGTGAACGAGCTCCTGCGTGGTGAACGAGCTCCTGCGTGGTGAACGAGCTCCTGCGTGGTGAACGAGCTCCTCCGTGGTGAACGAGCTCCTGCGTGGTGAACGAGCTCCTCCGTGGTGAACGAGCTCCTGCGTGGTGAACGAGCTCCTGCGTGGTGAACGAGCTCCTCCGTGGTGAACGAGCACCTGCGTGGTGAACGAGCTCCTGCGTGGTGAACGAGCTCCTCCGTGGTGAACGAGCTCCTCCGTGGTGAACGAGCTCCTGCGTGGTGAACGAGCTCCTGCGTGGTGAACGAGCTCCTACGTGGTGAACGAGCTCCTGCGTGGTGAACGAGCACCTGCGTGGTGAACGAGCTCCTGCGTGGTGAACGAGCTCCTCCGTGGTGAACGAGCTCCTCCGTGGTGAACGAGCTCCTGCGTGGTGAACGAGCTCCTGCGTGGTGAACGAGCTCCTCCGTGGTGAACGAGCACCTGCGTGGTGAACGAGCTCCTGCGTGGTGAACGAGCACCTGCGTGGTGAACGAGCTCCTGCGTGGTGAACGAGCTCCTGCGTGGTGAACGAGCACCTGCGTGGTGAACGAGCTCCTGCGTGGTGAACGAGCTCCTGCGTGGTGAACGAGCACCTGCGTGGTGAACGAGCACCTGCGTGGTGAACGAGCTCCTGCGTGGTGAACGAGCTCCTACGTGGTGAACGAGCTCCTACGTGGTGAACGAGCTCCTGCGTGGTGAACGAGCACCTGCGTGGTGAACGAGCTCCTGCGTGGTGAACGAGCACCTGCGTGGTGAACGAGCACCTGCGTGGTGAACAAGTTCTTACATGGTGAACAATGCAAGGGCAGTCATATCACAGAACCTGTTTCGGTTTTGATCACACATCATGAACTATGAACAATCAAGTCAGATATGATTATTCATTCTATTTCTATACTTGATTTATATGTTAATCCTACAGGCTGGGGTATTTATCCTCTAATTTCAATTCCCTATTGATTGACAGCTGCTCCCCTGGGCATCAACTACCCAGTGCTTCCATTCAGGTGGAGGGTCACAGGTGCTTGCAATAGGGTGGCCTTAGCAGGTCCCTGTTGGGTGAGGGGAGAGGGGACATGGTCAGGCGCTGAGTAATACTTGAGTTGTCCTTGCAAGATAAATACATGCCATCTTGTTTAAGATGTTTTCAAGCCTTTGATGCCCATGGCTCCACCTCACCCTAACTGGGATAGTCATTAATAGCTGTTCCAGCATGCAGACAGAGAGCATTTTCTGTTCCTTGCACCCTGATGAAAAAATCTGGGAAAGACTCTGATTGGCCCAACCTGGGTCATATGTCAGAATTTGTGGTGGGATATTATGATTGGCAGCCCTCCTCCACCACTCAGAGAAGAGAAGGAGCAATTAATGGCCCAGGAAGAAGAGGTGCTGCTATTCCCAGCAGAAAGGGGTGCTAGGTAGACAAAACAATAGATCTTCACCACAAGGATTTTTTCATTTCTTTTACTTTGTGGATGACAAATAAAACTCACAGAGGAGTTATAGTTTAATGAAACCATTTACATACCAAAATAGTGCAAGTCCCCACCACAGAGCTATTGACTGGTTTGGAAACATGAACATGAAAAACACATTCAGATTTTGTAAGTGTTCAGTTTACAGAGCAACATATGTGATAGAAGAGAAAGTAATCTAAACCCCAAATAGTTAAAAAGCCATTTATTAGTACTCTTTAACTTGCCTGCCATTCAAGGGAGCCTGGAGCGACCTTGGGAGAGTTATGCAACCTCTCTGAGCCTCAGTTTCCTCATCTGTAAAATGGAGACAATGTGGATATATAACTACTGGGCTTGTGAGGATTAAATGAAGTAAGGCATACAAAGAATGTGCTGCAGTGACTGGCCCATGACAAGTTCTCAGTAAATAGTTTTGATGGTGAGGATGATGGTGATGATTTTCTTTGACCTCCCTGGGGGAACAGTCCCTGCTAGTCATATCATTCTTCTGTGGCCAGCTGGCGCTTTTCCACGGCTCCACAGGAGTTTGTGCTCCTTGCTGCCTTGCCAAGAACCACCTTGTCCTCCTCTCCTCCTCATGTCAAGATTAGACAGGTTGTATTCCATCCAGACCTGAGAGGAAGGAAAGGTGCTCCAGGGAAGTGTAACAGGGTGAGCAGAGGCAAGCAGCGGGAAGTGGGGGCAGCCTGGAGTGGCTCTCTGTGGGGACGAGCGGAGGCAGTAAGAGGGAGCTGGCTGTGAGGGAGCCCCCGAACTCCATCAGCAAGGCTTGCCGGTGGCTTTGGCCCCACAGAGACAGAACCAGAGCGGAGAGGGTTTCTCACTGGAAGCATGCCCACAATGCTGGGGATCTGTTTCCATCTGCTCATTTTACTGCTGAGTTGTAAAGTGCTAAATGTCATTATCCTCCCCTTCCTTAAACAAGAAAAAAAGTTAACAGACTGAGAAAAGGAGATATTTCACTTCATTTGGCATCCAGCCACCATCATCTACACAGGATGCTCTCTTGGGGCCTGATTAGGGCTGGGGAGAAGCCCTGTTCTGTCCACTTTCAGCTGCTAGGACCTGCTCTCTGCAGGCTCCAGGCTGGGTGCTGGCAGCTGGAGGCCCTGTCAGAGCTCCTCCTGGCTGCTGGTGCTAGCTGGCCCCCTGGAACAGCTCAAACCCCATAATAGGGCAACAACGGAAGGAGAATGGGGGCCAAGGGAAGCGACTTGTTCAAGGTCTCTCTGCTTATTAAGGTCTGTTCTCTGTGGCCCCAGGAGATAAACTTGAATCAGGAGATATAAATTATAGATTTCAGCTCAATAAAAGGACATACTCAGAAGACTTAGCCCTGTTGAAAATACATTGCTTCCTTCAAAAGATAGTGAGTTGTGTGTCCACCAGAGGCATGCAAGTGATTTAGACACTCTTTTCAGAGCACTCACTGTTGAGAGGAGTTTTGGTCTAGATGGAGAGGATGAAAGAGGTAATGAGTAAGGTTCTTTCCAACACTGAGATTCTAGAAACCTATAGCCAAAAAATCTCCCCCATTTCCATGATCTTTAACATGCTTTGTTCACGTTATTTATATAGGAGTTCCCAGCTGCTTGATATTGGCTGCTAGACCCAGAGGAAGGAGTGGGCAGGTAGCATAAGGTGTGATTCATCTTCATTATTTCAATTATGGGGTCATTAAGATTTTTGCTCTGCAGTGCTCCCCTAAGGAACTCCTGCTTCAGTTGTGTGACAGACAGTTGTCCTCCCAGCCCCCTGGGGAACAAGGATACTCCATAGCGCTCAAAACTATAATTAGATAAAGATTGCCCACCCACTAGCCTCCTCCTGCCAGGCAGACCTACAGTTTTAGGGGACTTCCAGGCCTGGCCTTAGCAGTGGCTTGCTGAACAGGTGTGGCCAGGGGCCATGCCGCAAGCCCCAGAGACAGACATCTTCTCCTCCCCACTGGGCTTGGGGAAGGCCACTAACACAAGATGAGTGTGGTGTGTAGGGCTGGGGTAGCCGGTTCTGCTAGCTGAAAACTTCGATAGCTTCCCACGGGTCTTGCAAAAGTCCCCACTGTGGCCCACAAGGCCCTATATAACCTGCTTTGTATGGTTGTGGACTGTGAGCTCCCTGGAGGCAAGGGCGGGGTCTATTTGGTTCTCCACTGCAGCCCAGAGCTTGGTGCTAGGCTTGCCACTTAGCTTGCCAAAAGAGTGTCTAAATCACTTGCATGCCTCTAGCAGACACACAACTCACTATCTCTTGAAGGAATCAATCCATTTCAACCTATATCTGAATGAATGAATGGAAGCCCGTGATCCTCCTGTACTTGACAGAAGTAAACCTGGCAGAGGAGGTGGCCCTGAAAGGGCAGGGAACACTGGCCCATGACTCTGGAGGTGGGGTTCAAATGTGTCACTGTCATCAGTCCATTGCCTGACCTCAGTCAAGTCCTGCTCTTTTACCTCAGTTTCCCAACTGCAGAACTGGCCTAAGGCTGGAGTGGAAATGGAAAGGAAGCTCATGCTTTTTGGCTGAGCTCTAGGCCTTAAAGATCTTTGGGCTGCAGATCTGGCCCCCACCGAGGCCCTTGTGGACCTGATGATGGAGTCACCCATTTGGAACTGAGGTAGCCCTGTCACGGATGTGAGTTTTTTCAATTAAATAACCAAAACTTGTGTGTCAAGGTCAGTGCAGGGACATGGGGCTGAATCAGACGTGGTTCCTACTGTAAAGTGTCGAATGGGTGCAACAGACATGTTGGCATGATTATGACCCAAGGAGAAGGGAATCAATATAACACAGTGGGACATAGTGCACTGAGAGCAATCTGTGTGTAAAAGGGTTAATTAATGAAAGCTGGAAGGATTTGGCAAGACTTCCTGGAGGAGGCACCTTTGAACTGAGCACTTGGGATAGAAATTACAGGAAAAAAGCCAGTAGAGGACCAGGCTGTACAAAGGCACAAGAGTAAGGCAGTTTAGGAGCAGAGACACCAGCACACTCTGGGGAGGGAACAGGATAGAGTGACAGACTCTGTTGGTGGTCACAGGCCCAACTCTGGTCCACAGGTGACACATCCCCCAGGAAGGGCTCTGTTCCTAGGGGCAGTAAGGTGGGTTTGTTTCAAATCCTGCATCTTCCCATCCTTACCCATGACCTTGTTCTGTGTCTCAGCGTCCTCGTCTGTAAAATAAGGATAAGGATGCCTGCTTTTTAGGGTTAGTGAGGAATTCGATGAATTTACATGAATGAAGTCCCTTGCAAATAGGCTGCAGTCCCAGATATGGGGTTTCCTTTGTCTTTTTGTCTTTTGGCCAGTTGCAGATACCCCCTGAGAAATGCTCTAGTGGATGGCTGCTAGTCATTTATATAATTTCTGTACATGAAATTATCAGAAAGTAAGTTTATTAAAAAGGTCTGATAGGAAGAGGAGGCAATACAGGGAGAAATGCATGACCTTGGGGACAGGAAAAGCAAGGTAAAGAAACCAGGAAGACTAGAAACAGACAAACTTCACTGACTTCCTGATTTGGCCCACAAACTGCCTTGATATGAGTTTGTTTGTTTGAAGAGGAAGGAGAAGAAAGAGATGGGTTCCCGCCCCAGAGAAGGTTCCAGATCACAGGTGTAGTGGAGAAAGGATGGAGGGAGAAGTAGGGCTGTGTGTGCCACCTACTGTTGAGTCATCTGCTGGACTCTGCTGCAGTGGAGGTGAGAGGAAGGAAGGAGGGGGAGAAGGTCACCACCCAAAGTGGTGAGCCATGATTCAGGGGCCTTAGGGTGGCCTCGCATCAAGGTTTCACGGATCCCTGAAACACCACCATTAGTGTCAGAGCATCATCTCAATGTTTATCAGACTGCCCCATGTGACAGGTGACACAAAAACCCTTAATACGTAAACACTGAAGGCTTTAGTGTTGATCAGTTTATTAGTATTTTTCCAAACCTGAAAAACACTGAAAGTCTGAGGCACACTGGTAGGGAGGCTAGGAAGTGTGACTATGTCCCTTCTAGGGCTCTCAGTCTTCCCATCTGCATGAGAGCATTGGAGCGCATGTTCTCTAAGGACCGCACCTCTCAGTCAGCTCTCCAGCTGTCACTGGAGACATGAAAAGCAATGCAGGGGGACAGGCCCATCCCCAGTATCAAGTGTAGAGAACAGTAGAGTATAACTCTTTAAAGAGAGGGGAAAAAATGCAAAATATATCACAAACCATTGTGCGGGTCTTGCCATTGCAGTTGTGTACAACTAGTGTTCCTGGAGTCTGGCAAAAACTTAATTTGTAATTTTAGGTTAAATTAGGTCTTGTAGGTAGGGCCACAAGAATCCAGCTTGGTCATTCTAAGATTTGCTGGCAATCAGAGCCTAAGTCTCTTTGACAATAAAAGTCCGCATCTGAGATTCTTGACTCTGATTCCAAGAGTCAAGATTTTCTTCACTCTCTTGTAAAAGGTTCAAGATTGGGTGCACATGGCACTTCCTGATGGGTGGGGCCCCTAGGATCCCCCAAGAATAGGGAAGTCAACCTAAGTTTCTATTGATGGGCTTTATTGCAGGGGGGGCTTGGGGTCCTTTCAGATCAAGCTGACTAAGGATAAGGACTGCTGGAAGACCATTACACAGGTAATAAAGAGCTGGCGCAGACAGATGTATATCACTGCCCTGCCCCATACCTGCTCACTGCGCTGCTTTGCCCTCTGCTCTAGCCAAGGCTTTGGGGGCTGCAGGACCTGACACCCACTCCCGTCAACTTAAGGGGCCTTTATTATAAGGATATAGCATGGTTCAGGGACTGGGCATGGATACTAGAAAGCCGCCAAAACAGAGGCAATTATCTTCTGTATATCTTAAAGAGACTCGCAGCCACCTAATTTTCTTTGCATATATTGCACAGTTCTATCCTTCAGTTGGCGGTTTCCCAGCGGCTCTCACGTCTACTCCCAGTATCCCTTGCTTTTCTTAATCAGGTCCTTCTGCCTTCGTGGACGCGTCAGATTGCTCTAGTATCTCAACGTCTCCCTTCCAATTCACCAGAGAATCTAACCGGCTCAAGCGCCGGCCTATGGCAGAGCTGGACAGTCTAGCGCCCAGACCGGGGGGCCAATCAGCTGTAGGCGGGGCCTCAGGCTGGGCCTCGATGGGGCTGGGCCTCGCGGTCCCTCAGAAGGAGAACGCACGGCGGCCGCGCAGCACGCTGACACCCTCGCCCTCGCGCTCCATTGTCTCGAAGAGCAGGCGCACTAGTGCCGGCCGTCCCTGGGTCACCAAGGCCCGGGCCAGCCCCAGCACCTCGCCGGTGTTGCCGCGCCACACGCGTTGCAGCTCCTGGCGCAGGCGCGCCGCCGGGTACTTGCCTTGGGCGCGGCGCAGCCACGCGTCCACCTCGCGGCCCAACTCGCCATCACTCAGCTGCGCCTGGCTCCACTGCGCCAGCAGCGCCTCGAGCAGGCAGCCGAAGCCCTCGGTGTGGCTGGAGCCCGCGTCGTCCAGCTCCACCGCGCGCTTGAAGCAGGCCGCCGCGTTGGCCTCCTCGCCCTTGATGCGCAGGCACTTGCCGCGCAGCAGCTGCAGCTCGGGCAGCGTGGCGCCCAGCTCCGACTCGCCGGCCTTGGCCAGGAAGACCAGCGCCTGGTTCAGCGCCGCCTCGTCCACCGCCAGCAGCTCCTGCACCGCGTCCACGCCCATGTAGTAGTAGACCTGGGGTGGGGGCGGCAGAGTGAGGCTTTATCCCCACCGTCGCTGCTCCCTGCTCACCCCTTCCCCCATTTGCTTTTTAAAAAATGCCATCCATTTATTCCTACCCTCCCTCCTTCAACAATTATTCATTGCAGAATTTGTCTCTGTTCCCTGGAAAAGGAGAGACAGGACTCCCATTCCAGTTGCAGTCCCCCCACTCTTAGCAGTATAACCTTGGTCGAGGCAATTACAGGGCCTCAGTTTTCTCACTGCAGAATTACCATGTTGTCATCTCTTGGTAATCATTCCCTATGCAGAGAAGGCACTTCTGGATAGATAAAGAATAATAGTCCACACTTTCTGAGTGCTTAGAAAGAGCAAGGCCTTGTTCTAAATGCTGTACATGCAATAGCTCATACATGCCTCACTACGCCCTGGGTGGTAGGTACTGTTATCAGGCAGTAAAAGATGCCCCATACTCCTCCCCATGTCTTGTGCCCAGGCCTGCTCTGGCAGAGTAAATAGGTTTTTAGTAAGCCATTGGCTACCCAAGCCAAGAAGCTGCCTTACCTGGCCAATGTCCAGGTAGGTCTTGAGGCCTGGGCACACCTTGACCACTTCCTCTAGGTCAGCCTTGGCACAGGCCAGGTGGCTTCGGTCGGGCATGCCCCCGAGCCCCATCTTGGCTCGTTCCAGGTCGTGCAGGTAGGCTCTGATGTGGATCTGCCGACAGAGAGTCAGTTTAAGGAAGATGCTCCGAGAAAGGGCCCCCACCTTCCTTTCTGCCCTAAATGATGCCAATCTTTTTCTCAGTAGCTACTCAGGGAGGTTCCATAGTGCAGTAGAAAGCTCTGAGTCTGGGACACAGGATTCCTGTGTCCTAGCTCTGTGCCAACATGGGATAGCCACTACCGTTTCTGGGCCTTAGCCCCAATTTATAAGGATCAAATTACAAATATTCCTGACCTTTGCTTTCATTCCCACTTCCTCTTCCCACACTTGGAGCGTTTAGAAACAAAAGGTCAGGAGGGGTGGGGAGGAGTGAAGGAAGAAGTAAGGAAAAGGGGAGCATTGTTACTGAATGTGTTAATGCTTTAGAGCCAACCTGGTATGCTCTGGTTCTAAGATAGCACCATGCGGTGCTGGAAGGGAGATCTCTGGTTTGGAGGGAGTTAGACTTGGCTGAATTCTAGCCCTTGCCCCTTTATTAGTGTGCTGGGGGAAGTTGTTCAACCTCTGTGAGCCTTATTTTGCGTATCTGAAAAATTAATACACTAATATTTTCCTTGAGAGTTACCATGACAATTGCAAGAACATTTCTAGCCAGGACGTAGCATATAGTGAGCGCTCTGTTCATTCATTCCTATTCATCAAGAGCTGCTTTGTGCCAGGTACTGTTCCAGGCACCAGCGA
This sequence comes from Smutsia gigantea, assembly GCA_032199065.1. Lineage (NCBI taxonomy): Eukaryota > Metazoa > Chordata > Mammalia > Pholidota > Manidae > Smutsia > Smutsia gigantea. The sequence goes on from JAVSCE010015361.1 coordinate 39,155, forward strand.
TATAGTAGAGAGCAAAATGACAAAATTCCTTGCCCTCGTGGAGCTTATATTTTAGTGTGGGACAGAGAGACAATAAACATGGTAAATAAGCAAACAGTATGTTACAGGTGATAAATGCCAACAAGAAGAAAGAGTAAACCAAGAAAAACAGACATAAAATTTGGCAAGAGATATTTTCAGTAAGATGGTGCTAGAAGCTGAGGAAAGAAGACATGTGGATACAATGGGAGATAAACCTTCTAGGCAGAGACCCCAAGAACAGCAAGAAGGCCAGTGTGGCTGGGAGAGAGGGAGCTAAGTGAGGGGTGGGCAGGGGAGGTAATGGACCAGGTAGGGCCTTATAGGTCATAGCACAGACTGGGGCCTTTACAGAGAACATGAGTTCCCTTCCCTTCTGTTCCTCCTCCTCCTCCCCTGCTCATCCTGGTGCAGGTCTGGGCATCTGAATAGTAATGTGACCCTTGGAGCTCAGGGTAAGACACAAGCTGGCCATAGGGTGAGGAGAGTCAAGTTTGGATTCCCACTACCAAGGCAGGACCTTGGGGAAGGTCCTTTGCAGAGCTCTGGTGCCTCTTTTGTAGAATGACACACATCTGGCCTCTCTCATGGGACTCTTGTGGAGATTAAGTCACACACTGAACGTGAAAATGTTAGTGAAATAGAGTGTTACAGAAATGTTTTATTTGCTATTATGATTAATATCATTAGTATCAATAATAACCACATCAGCTACAATGAATTAATTTCCTGCCCAGTAACTGCTGGCAAATGATGATGGCACTGAGACCAGGCCCAAAGGAGCAAAAGGTAGTGGAGGAGACAGGGATGGGAGGTGGGGTGGGATGGCTGTTGAGCCTGGAGCAAGGTTAACTGGGACCTCCAGGTCCCCGTCCCCAAGCAGATGGGCTCTGTGGGCAGATGTGGGACCAGTGGGGGAAACCAGAGGGGACAGCCCTCAGCTACATTTGCACTTTGCAATGACCATGTAGTGGACTGTCTCAAGAGACACTGTATCAGTTAAAAAATACACCTAATAATAGCAATCAATCACTTACAAGCTCTTACTATGTATGTGCTCAGAGACTGAGTTTTATATGTGAAATTAACTTCTCAGAACTCTATAAGGTAGATAATGATCATCTCCAGTGTACAGATGAGGAAACTGAGGCTCAGAGTTTGGGCAAGACAGTTTTGTTTATGGTTCCACAGAATGTAAGTGATGCTCTGGGACTTAGCTGTGTTCAGAGCCAGAGCTCTGATCTGCTCTGTAGACTACCTCTAGTAGACCCTACTGCCCTTTAAAGCACCTCCCATGCTCCAGGCACAATGCTTTAGCTGCTATTTCACTTCATCTTCTAATAACCTTTTAAGACAGGTGTTATTCTCCACATCTTACATATTTGGGAACAGAGGTTTGGAGGGGAAGCGGCTTGACTCCAGTCCCAGGTGATAAGTGGAGAGGCCAGACTTCAAGGCAGGCCAGCCTGACTATACTCCGTGCTAATCAAGAAGAAGCTGAAAGCCCAGGTCATTGCAGAAGGTCATCGCCTGCAGTGGGTTGGAGGCACCTTCATTCCTTCACTCAACAGTCTTACAGAACACAGACAGTGTGCCTCAGTGACTCCCAGCTTCTCTCCACCATGAAGGCTCCGAGATGTTTGGGCTCTAGCAGTAGGTTCTGGCCCGGGCCCTTGTACCTGATTCCGATGGCAGGATGAGGCGGAGCTGCAGATCGACTCACCTTGGCCCTTGTGCAGTACGCCTGCCAGTTGAGCTCTGGATCTCGTAGGACATCCAGGGCCATGTTGCAGGTTCCAATGGCCATATCCTGCTTTCCTAGGAAGTGGAAGATTTTGGCCAGGCGATTCAGGATGGGGGGTTGGTCCTTGGCAATCTCGATGGCCTAGGTCAGGGAAGGGTAAGAGCAAACCCTTTATCTGTCTGGTTGTTTGCCAGAACTGGCTGAATAGCGCCTGACCTGTAGAAACCCCATCCCTGGATAGAGCCATGTCACTGCAATGTTTTTATTCCCTATATTCACCTGCCAGTAACTTCAGTCATATCATGGGTACAACTCACTGGCACTCAACTCGTAAGAGCCTGGTTCACTGCCATGCTCTTCACCATGTTCTTATGTCATGTCCAGTGACTCCCCCCAGGCCCCAGGCAAACCCCTCTTGCTCAGACACATCCAGTGTGTGTACTCCCCTGTTTTCCCAGGGCAGGTGGGAGGAGGGGCTAGAATCAGCCTCCACCTTCCCCATGCCTTCCCAGGGCAGTGTTTCTATCTGGGCCACAGCATTCACCCCCTGTATTGTTACTTACTGTTGCCTGTCCTGTTTCTTGCTGCCTCTGAGATAGTGAACTACTGCAGGGCAGGGGCCCCGTCTGTTCACCTCTGTGCCACAGCAGAGTCGGCTCTCAAGGCAGGCGGAGGCAGTATGTTTATTAAATTGGACACAATGTCGGAACACTCAGGAACCAGTGTATATACTCTGCTCTGTTCTAAGATCTCTCATCAAGAAAGTGCTCAGAAATCTACCCACCAACAAATGAGAAGGATGTGCCCCCTGCAGGGCACTGTGTTGAATGCACAGGTGAATGAACGCCACAGAGTCTGTGGTCTCCAGGAAAGACTTCAAAGCTGAGTGAAGTGTGGCTTCTGCCACATAAATGAGGTGCCAAGGACAAGGCTTGAACTGTGTTTACAGTTTACAGTAAACAGTTTTATCTACTACTTCGAGTAGTTCAGTAACGTTGAAGGCGGATCACAAAATTAACAGATAAGGAGGCTCAATGGTGGAAATGATTTGCCTTAGGGTCACTTGGCTCTGGGCAGAGCTGGCATGAGACCCCAGCTAAGCCCATCTTCTTTCCACTATGTCACTGGGGGTGGGCTTGTAGGGGTCAACAAGAACCAAGGCCTGAAGGGGAAAAGTCTGAGGGTGTGTCAGGGAAATTGCTTAGAGCACAAGGCTGGAGAAATGGGCTGGGGCCAGACTGGGCATGGAAGGTCTGAGTCTTAGACAAAGAGTAATCATGCAAGGAAAACTTGTTTGGAATGAAGAGAGGAAGGAAAGAAAGGTCTCGAATAAGGGCATTTCATGAGTGAGCTACATGACAGGGGATCAGGGAGTAACATACCCAGAGAAGCAGCAGGTTTTAGGAAAGGAAGCTGGGGCAACAGGCTCTGGCCCAGTTTGGAGACTGGGTGTGGCTGGGGGCATGTACCTTGCCAAAGCAGTCCAGGGGGTCGGTCCCCGAGTACCCACAGTCGTGCACGCCCATGGGGGTAGTGGAGAAGGTGTCCTTCCTCTCCAGCAGCATTCCGAGGTAGCACCAGGCCAGAGCTGGGGGTGAAGAGTGGGAGATGGGTCTCTGGGAAGCAGTGGGGTGGGGTGTGGTGGGGAGCCATGAGGAGGGAAGGTGTCAGCCCCCAGGAGGACCAGGGAGGCTCGGTGGCGTAAAGACATCGAGGCCCCCCCAGGGCCCAAGAGATACACGAGATGGGGTGATACATATGTCAGTGCCTAGTCTGTGTTTAATGTGTCCCTAGAGGCCTCACTGGAGAGCTCTCTTCTGACTCCAGTTCTTCTGTAGCTCTGTGGCTCTGATCCCTGTTTTATCCATGTGCCCTGTGAAAAATGAATCCTCTCCAACAAAGCCTTGATTCCCATGACCATGAAGTGGGGATAAGGGGCTGAAATCGGGAAAACTGTCTCTGACACTCTAGGTCATGAGACACATACCTGTCAACATGCAGCTGTACTGCTGTGCAGTTGGGGCATTTACCTGTGCAAGGTGTGTGAGCAGCTTGAGATAAACAAAGAAGTACACAGGACAGAGGGTTAGGGAGAGAGGCAGACATGGTCCAAAACTAGGAGGCAGAGCTAGAGGTGGGGACGCCGACAGATGGGTATGGGGAGAGCCAGTCAGGGGTTGCCCTCCCGCCATCCTTGCACCCTTACCTCGGTGGTGCGGGTCCGAGGACTTGACGACTTGCCGGAGCAGAGCCAACGTGCGGTTGAAGGCAGGCAGCCGCTTCTGTTCCTCGCTGCCCAGTTCCAGCAAGATACCATCTAGCCTGTGGCCGAGAAGAGGATGTGGTCAGTCAGCATTGCCTCCCAGCTGCCCCAGTGTGCTGTGAGGCCTCCCCAGGCCCAATGGCAGGCAGGGAAACTTGGGGAGCCCTTGTCATGGAAATAGCTCAGCCACCTCTCCCCTGAGTCCCAGACCACACCTCTCCTTCTCTTCCTCCCCATCATCCCACCTCCTGCTCCCCAGCCTGACCTGATGAAGAGCGTTGCCATGGTGAAGTACCAGCCCCTTTTCTCCTCCTTTGGGATCTAGGAAAGCAGAGAATGGCCCACACTGCTGTTATTCAGGTACTCAGGCCATTGTTCATGGATTCCCATGCCTTCTCTGAACCCCAAGAAGCAGCAAATATAACCTTGATCACCCTGCCGCTCGCTGGCTGGGTGACCTTGGGCAAGTCACTTTACTTCTCTGATCACAGGATTTGATGAGTTAAGCTGTGTGAATACCCCAAGTAAGGTGCCCACCACAGAGCAAGTGTGGAATCTATTTCCTCCCTTCCATCTTGTTTTTCAAGCTGAACTCCCCTCCCCTGGGCTCCCCCACCTGTGCTCTGAGTCCTCCCACTCCAGGGCCCACACACCAGTGGTCACCTTCTCTCTCCCCCACTGTCTGCCTGCTTCTCCTTTTTGGTGCCATCCCTCAGCCTCCCCTGAGGAAAGGCCCTTTGGGCATGTTGAGTGAGTTCAGCTGAAGACCGGGACCCCTGAGCTGCTCTCCCATTGTTATTCTTGCCAACCTTGCCATGCATTTAGACTGACTTGGGCACCAGATAAAATATTTATGCTGTTATTTATGGGAGTAGCTGCTCCTGCCTCGGGAAGGAATTTTAATGAAAACCAATAAAACCCCCAGTGCATATCAGCAGCTCTGCTTCAGTCTCCAGCCCCTCCCTCTGCATTCATCTCCTGTCCTGGATTTCCAGGCTGCATTCTGCATTCACCACCCCCCACCCACTGTGGCCTCCTCAGCTCAGGACCCTCACCATCCCTCCACTCCCACTCCCAGTGAGTGCATTCAGTACAGCCAGGATTTCTGGGCATCTACGATGTGAGGCCCAGTGTCAGGTGCGATGGGAATGTAGGACTGAATGGGATCTGCACCCTGCCTTAATGGGCCCAGAGCCTGGCTAGGGAAGCAGACCCAGGCATAAATAACAGGACTTGACTGAGTGCCTGCCATGTGCCAGGATCCTGACGCCATCATCTCATTCTCACAATAACCTACAAGGTAGATGTCATCTCCATTTTACAGAGGAACATGTTGAGGCTCAGAGAGGTAAAGTGACTTGCCCAAGGTCACACAGCGTGCAAGTGTTAGAGCTGGGATCTGAACCCCCTTTGTTAGTCTCCAAAGTCCATGCTTCTCTCACCACACAGAGTTGCCAATAACTACAGTAAGAGGTGAAGTTTGATCAAGGCCATGAGAGTGATGCAGACAAATGCCATAGGATGGAGATGTCACTCCCAGCCAGAAGACTGACGTCTCACAGAGGATGGTCCGTAAAGTGGGTCTTGAATAGTCATGGTATTTCAAAGTGTAGGATGGAGGGCAGTGAGGGCATTCCAGTGGAAGGGCTCAGCATGGAGATGTGTGGGCATGCTTGGTGAGCATGGGGCCTGGTGTATGTGAATGGGGTATAGGGGGAGGTAACACTGGCAAGTTATGTTGTGGCTGCTTTGGAAAGGCTGTAGATGAACTTGAAGAGAGGATGAGAGGAAGGGGGGACCTGTGATTCAGACCCCATGGAATGGTGTGACTGCCCATCAGGCAGGGTCTTGAGCCAGAGCCCAAGCCACATCACCCAGGGAAGGCCCCACTAGCCACATGTCCTAGCCACTCTTCACCAAGTGTCTTCTCTTTGTGGCCCAGCTGGGCAATGGGGACAGGAGAGGGGAGACAGCTTCCACCTTTAGTATCTCCTGATCTGGTGGGAAAGCCAGACCAAAGACACAATTAGAGCAGAAGCAACACCTGGGCTATAAAAAGAAGTTTCCTACATGATGCAGGAGTACCCCCAAAACTTCCAGAGGAAGACTCACTGGAGCAGAGTTCTCAAGGAAAAGTGGGAACTATCCAGGTGGAAACCGTGAGAAAAGGCATCAGATGGAGGGGACATCATGCAAAAGCTCAGACATGCATGAGTGTGGTGTGCTGCAGGCTGCATGATGCTCCAAATGACTGGACCCCCTGTGGTCAGGTGGTAAGGATGGGGGGTGCGGATGAGCAGGGGCACATCAGGAGGGGCCCCTGGGTGCCAGGCTCAGGACCTGAAGCTCATCTGTGGGGCAATGGGGAGCCACTGAAGGGCTTCACTGGGCAGTGCCAAGATCCAATGGGTTTGTGGTCATGTCACCACGGAGGGTAATTCTGTTACTGAGGTGGGAGTTTATGTATGGGCGTTAGCTGGGAACAGGGCTGTCCGGAGAGAAGAGTGGCAGTTCCCATCCTGGAGAGCTCAGTGGGGAACATTTGCCACAGCAAAAGGCTGGGATGGGCTGCTGGATAATCTTAGCTGCTCTACGTACATAGGAAGTAGGACTCAGATTCATGGAACAGCTACTATTGGCCAAGCTGGCCAAAAACCTGGACATAATTAATATCAGTGCCTGACCGTGTGAAGGAGCAAAGGCATGTGTGCCTCAGGCTCCCTGGCTGCCTGTAGGTGTGATCTCATGACCTCTGGTCTGACACCCACTTTGAGGCTGGCCAAACTGGGTCATGGTGGGGAGAAACACAGCTTGCTTCCGCTTTCAGACTTCTGACGAGGTGATGTGGCCAGGGGCAGGTGTAGTAGACTCAGAGGCTGTACTGCAAAGAGCCGAAGCTTGGGTGGCCAACAGGCCTGGCTATGTGAGGTGGGTGACCTGGGGTGGGTGAGTTATCCTGCATAGGCTGTGTCCTTATCTGCAAAAGGGGATGATAATATAGGCTTGCAGGCATTGTGAGCACAGTGCCTGGCTGGGAGTATGCTTCATAAATTCTGACTCCTTTTTCCTGGTCTAGGTTAGAGCTGAGTGGGGTTAGGGTGCCCAGGAGGCCGCTCTTCCCACTGTGACCTATTAAGTTCCTTTGGGGCAATGAGTCGCAGGCCCTAAAGTCCAGAGGCATCCTGCTTCACCCTATGTACTCCTAGGGCCTCAGATCCCTGTGGTCCCAGGCACCCTTCTTGTCTCCACAGGTCCCCAGTGCTGGAGAGGAATGTGGTATGCTCAGGGCTCTCCCTGGTTCCTAGCCACTGTCACTTGGTATTCATGCTGCAAGAATTTAAGTTATGTGCTCAAACCACAAGTAGTACCTGATGGAGCTGGGAACTAAACTCATGCCTTCACAATCCTAGCTGCCAGCCTTGCGCACAGCACTCTGTTATGTTGACCAATTTCTGAGGACACTGAGACCACCCAGGTGAAGCAGCTTACCCATGGTCACATACTAGTCAGGATCAGGGCTGAAAACCCAGTGGTTTCCCTACCACTCTGATATTCTTGAGTAATTCAAGAGCCTGGTTATGGTTACATTACATAAGCAAGCCTACCCCCTAGTGGCGGTATGCCTGAATTGCAGGGGTAACTCTTCTAAGAGTGAACACTTTTCTCCCTTTCAGCTTGAAGGCTAGGATAGATTTCCAGGAAAGTAGCTAGCCGAGTGACATCTCTACGAAAAACCACAAACATAGTCCCTCCTCAGATCGCACTTGAGAGTGACATGTGCAGGAGGGCTTATGGGGTTGCAGATACTGAATGGAGTTAATGGTGTAAACATCTAGTCTGAGGCTTTGCTATGCCTAAGCTTTAATCCTCTCTCACTGTGATGGAGCTGGTGGAAGCTGTTCAGTGTACTGTGCAATTCTGGCCCTAAAATGGGCTGTCTCTTTAAAAATCCTTCTGGTTTTGACTGAAGCAGTAGCTGAAGCTGTTACCAGGGGCAACCTAGCAAGCCACAGTGCGTTAAATTAAATTAAACAGGCCTCTGACTGCACCCTCCCCTCTGGAAGAAGGGAGGGGCTGCTCCACCTCTCTCCTGGAGAATACAATTGCTGTGAAACCTCTTAGGGTTGCGAGGAATTCACTTCTAGAGTTGATGGCTCCCAGAGGCAAGATGTTTGGAGGCAGCCTGGGAGGGGCTGAAGGACTTCTGCCAGAAGGAGAGTGTTTACTGGGGGCCTGCTGGGCATGGGCTCTGGGCAGGACACACCACCCTTTCTCTGGTTCAATCCTTATCACAACCCCAGGGTTCCCCAGTCTGCAGGAGGCTGGCCAGTGTGTGAGTCAGTTTAGACTTCAAGTTGGAGGGGTCTCATTTAGGCTGCTGCTCCATAGATGATCTGTGGGAGGGGCCTAGGCAAGGCCAGCACTGACCCTCATGTGAAATCCTGAGACCTGGGTACTGAGTGAGGAACAGACCTCAGGCAAGGGGCTCTCGGATATTTCACAACTCCTCTGAGGCCCTATTTCCTTCATTTAAAAAAATGGGGAAACCAAAGCTCAAAGAGGTAGGAGATATGCCTACTTAGGCTGATATGTCGGGCCAGGTCTCTCCTACTTCAAGTTCACGTTCTTCCCAAAATATTTAGCTGCAAGTGTTTATATGGTGCATTTACAAAGTGCACTCACAGATTCCATATGCTCCTCAGAACATCCAGTGTAGAATGTAAAGTGTGTTATCATTGCCCTTTTAATACAGATGGGAACTAAGAGGAGATAAAGTCCTCCAAGCCACACGGCCAACAGGAAAGCCTGGATTGAACCTGGAAATGGTGCCTTTTTTTTGCTACACAAATTTTATTGAATACTTGCTAAACACCAGGCACATAGTTTACATATGTTAACCATTCAACCCTCTCCAGGGTTACCTAAGAGGTAGGGACTATGATTTATCCAAGTTGACAGAAGAGACAGCATTGGCCCAAGTGGCACAGCTATGAGGGAGCAGAGTTGGGAACTCAGAAGCTGAGCCTGAACCCTGCACCTTACTACTCTAGCCTAGTGGTCCTCAAAGTGTGGTCCCCTGGCCAGCAGCCGAAACATCACCTGGAAATGTGGTAGAAATGCAGATTCTTGGCTCACTGAATCAGAAAGTCTGGGGTGGGCCCCAGCAACCTGTGTTTTGCAGACCTCCTGGTGCACACTCAGGTGTGAGAGGTGCTGCCCTAGATGCCTGCAGTGCCGTACTTAGGGGCAGAGTGAAATGGGGTGGCCCATTGATCTCTCTTTAAATGAGCAAAAGGATCAAAAATTGTGATCCTCAGGGAAGCCTGAAGATCCAAGTTGCTACAGCTGGATGGTTAAGTGACAAAAGTGGGTGATCTGGCAGAATGGGCACAGTAGTATCTTGAATAAGCCATTACAGAGATGTTTGCATTAACTTTATAAAAGGATAGATCTTGACCTTTCCATTTACTTCAAAAGGTGGCCCCCAAGGAAGGACTGTTGGGGGCACTTGGCCATTTTAAAGGATTTCAATAGAAGATCTTTTAATATACCAATGATTTAAAAACCTATAAGGTGTTTGAAAAGGCTGTACCGAGACCTTGGCTGGTTCTTAAGGATTGAGTGCCTTGCAATTCGAATTTACCCAGTCATGTTGTGCTCTACATTTCCTTCGGTTCCTGGGAGTTGACTAATTCTCTCTCAGGAGAGGGGGAATGAGAAAGAGAAAGAACACGAACATTTCTAGAGCATCAGCTATTCACTGGGCACTGAATCCTCACAGCAGCCTGAGAAAGTGTAATACATCCTTCTCCTTTACAGCTAAGGAAACAGAAGCTAATAAAAAGCCACGGCCCAGACCCAGAGCCAGGGTGGAAATGCCAGGATTCAAGTTCAGATCTGCTTCCCTCCAACGCCCGTGTTCTTTCCACCTCATCACACTGACCCTGTGAAGGCTGATGCTGCAGAAACCAAAGTCACAAGGTGGCAGGCCTCAGGAATGTGTTCTTCCTGCACAACTGGAATGTCCTCTGTGATGACACAGAGCAGCCTCCTCCCGACACACCTGCGCCAGCCCTGCTCCTGGGGGTGCATGCACCAGAAGGGCAAGGGCAAGGGTTTATCCTCCCCAACCTGGCTCCCACCTCAGCAGGAGTGGGGAGTGGATGGAGGGATGGAATTGGAACCACACTCCTGCCTCTACCTCTCTAAGGGATCCTGGAAAAGCAGCTCTCCCAGCATGGGCCTCAGCTTCTGCATGTATAAGCAAGGGATGGTTCTGCTTGGCCTGCCCATGTCACAAGCATGCTGGTGGGGGTGGTCAGTACAACCAGGCAGAAGGGATTTGAAGGATGGGTGCTGTGCCATGGAATTAAGTCACCTACATGTCCCTGTCTTGGGTTCCCTGGACAGTGCTCATAGATTTTAAGATTTGAGCAGATGGACTACAGCTCCCTGTTGTTCCCTTTTCTGGTCCTAGGGTCTGTCATGCAGGCACAGGCCCCATGGGTCATCTTTGCATGGTTCCCGGCCTTGCAGGACTGTGTTGAGCTACGTCTCTACTCCACTGTTCCTAGAGAAAAGGGGCCCTGCCTGGTTCTGGGTCTAAATCCAACTCTCGCATCTGTAGCGGCTGGGTGGCTGTCTTGCCCTCTGTAGCAGTAACAGTGACGCCTGAATCTTCCCTGCTTCTCCCCTGGGCCTGTGCTGTGTGCACCCTTTACTTTATATTTTCTCCTGAAAAGGAGGTAGTTAGGCCAGATGATGCTAAAGGCAGCTTGACTGTGGGGGTCTTCTATCAATGAGAAGGGGAGACCCAGTTCCCAACCTTGCCAGGTTTGGAGGGAAAGAAGCCAGCAGCAAACTCAGAAGGCACTATTATGCAAGTGTGAGTGGCACCAAGGCCATCAGGAGTAAACCTAGGAAACCTGTCCTAGAACCAGAACCGAGGAAAGCTGTCCCTCAGCCTGGGCTTCATGTCCAAGAGATCTGAGTACACCTCCTGCCAGCCTCTATGGCTGTGTGCCCTCACCCAGTCAGTACACCTCTCTGAACCTCAGTTTGCCTATCTGTAGAATGGGGTTAATACCAGTTCTGATTTCCCAGCATTTCTGTGAGGATCAAATGAGACAGTCTATGAACAGCACATGAGTGCCGAGTACGTAGCTCATCATCCAGTGTCATCCATCTCCTTTTCTCGCTGAACCAATTCAGACTGCTCACATTTGTGGTGTGTGCGTATTTATTTGCAAGCACTATGGGAAGAGAAACCCAGCCCATGATTTCAAAAGTAGATCAACTCTTAGTCCTCAAAATACTGTCTCCCCAGTCCCCAGGCTGTGGTGTCCCACCTCCGTATGTATCTTCATGCATTTTCTTGAGCCAGGAGGTTCATTCCTTCCCCAGCTTCTTTGCTTCTCAATGTCCTTCCTGTCCCTAAAATCACCCAGGCCACCACGTTAGTCTAGTTCCCCCATTTGAGAGAGGAGGAAACTGCTGCCCAGGGAGAGGAGGTGACTTGCCCACTGTCCCACAGTGAGTTGGGGCAGGAACCCAAATCCTGGCCTTGGCTCTTCGGGGATCTTGCTCGTGTCATCATTGTTTTCCCAAGGCTGGTTCTGAGCAAGGATGAGAGTGCAGAAAGGGTGGGAGGAGGCAGAGGGGAGGGTGGGCCCGCTCAGGAGAGTCCTGGGCCTCCCTTGAGCTCTTGTTCCCAGCTGGCCCATCAGGGCATGAGGAAGAGAGGCCCGCATCCATTGATGGTGCTCGCCAGGCCTGGGACCTCCCTTTGACCACAGTTATACCTCCCACAACCCTGTCAGGCTGGTACCACTGTCCTCATTTCACAGAGGGAGACCCAGACTCTCAGAGGGCTTATCCAGGTCTCAAGGGCATGGCCAGCAGTACAGGGGTCCTTCCCACACTGATGCTCTGACCGTGGTCACTCCAGGGCACCTGCCCTGCACAGCACCTGAGTCGCCAGGGTCTCAGGCAACTCTGGTGCTGGATAGGAAAGGGGGGAATTAGAAAGGAAGAAAGAGAGAGGCCATGTGGGAGGCAGAAGGGCTGTCAGGAGGGCAGTTCCTTGACGCGTCTCCAAGTCCCAGAGCTGGCTTCTGTGTGTGTGTGCGGGCCAAGGCCCCTGGGCTTGCTGACTGACCAATCCCTCTGGCCATTCCTGCAGCTCCCACCCCACTGCGGGTGGCAACTGATTGGAATGTCCACACCTCTGTTTGCTAAGCTGTCTGCCTGGCCTACCAGTACTGCCTCCTTCCCTGCCTGCCCCAGCTGTTGGGTGAAGTCTGGAAAGCTCCGCAGTGCCCTGAGTCTCCTTGGGCAAAGCACTTCTCTCCCTGAATCTGTTGTGTCCACGGTGTGACGGGGAATCACAACACCCACCTGGCAGTGTCTGTGAGGCTGGAATAAACATCAAGCGCACTGATGAACGTGAAGTTCCAAGCTCCATGTCTGGTGCACAGGCTGGGATCAGTGGCCCCCACTGCTGGTCCTCGTTATCACGAGAGCCTGCCCTGGGCTGTGAGCAGCGGTGAAGGACCTGCATGTGTGCATGTGTGTGAGTGTACCTGTGTGTATGCAAGTGTGTGTTAAGCCACTTGTATTTTAGGAAAAGGAGAAGAAAATCAAAGAACTGAGTTAGCTTGGGACAGGGATATCGTTTTTTAGAGAAGGATAGATTTAAGTTATTTTATTTTTTAAAAATGATAGGAATTTAAGGCTTAAAATCCAGTTATTCAACTAAATTAAACAACAGTTACAAACTCCTCTTGGGTGTCTAGCCCTGTGCTAGAAACTGTGTAGTGGGGGTGCTAGAAAGACGCCCAAGACGGAGGGCTCACTCCCTAGAGGGCAAGACAGAAATTACTCGGAGAGATGCCAAAGGCTGGGAATGGCTCTGTTAAAGACCAAAGCTAAGTACTGTATAGGGGCCAGGGGGTGGGCAGGGAGAAAGGCTGGGTCCCGAACTGGACCCTGCCTGGAGCCTTTCGTGTTCCTTCACTTAATCCTCACAGCAACCCTGTGAGATAGATGTTAGAATCCCATTTTGCAGATGAGGAAACTGAGGCTCAGAGAAGTGAAGTGACTTACCTGTAGCCACCCAGGGGAGGGCAGAATTTCAACACCATTTGTCTAACTTCAAAGCATATGCTCGGAATACCCACTCAACTTTGAGAATTGCTACCAAGAATCTTTCTGTGACTCTGTGTGTGTGTGTGTGTGTGTGTGTGTGTGTTTGGGGTGGTGGGGCAGGGTGGGGGTGGGTAGTGAGAAAAGAGGAATGACAGATAAATGCAATTTGCTGTTTCACATTTTTGTAAGTTAAAAAACAGGAGAGAATAAAGGGCTGAGAAAGGGAGTCAAACACCCACTCACACAGACACACACACTGCTTATTTTTAGATTATGGGCTGAATTACTAGCTTTTATAATGTTTTTGCTTGTATTTCAGTTAGCAGATGAGAGGCCGTTCACTGGCTCTTCAGCTGCTCTTTATCCTTTGAGCCGCAGGGGCTCCTCCCTGCCTGGGACAGTCCCGGCCCCATCGGGATGGAAAATTTCTTGGAGCAAAAGCACAGGGTGGGTCAGATCGCCAGCTGCCCATCTTGGCTGTGCTCCTGCAGATGGCGACCCTCTTAACTGGGTGTCCTGCAGCTGCTACCCCATTGTCCCACCTCCTCCTTCCCTGGCGGTGATTCTGACTTCATCTCTGTCCTCATCCTTCCAAATGCCATGGATACATGGCAACCCACCTTCTCTCTCTTGACACTTCTTCTGCCCTACATCTCCAGGAGGTAGCTCATGAGGGGTCTTCCCTCCCCAGCTGCCAGCCATCTGTACTCCAACTCTCCCACCTCCATTTCTGTAACCTCTCCAGAAGGAGCAAAGGCACTGAGATCAGACTAGAGTGGATTCAACTGCCACTTACTAGCTCTGTGAACTTGGGCAAGTTAACTAACTTGGCTGTGTCCTCGTTCCCATATCTGCAAAGTGAGATCAGAGGGTTCTTGTGAGGACTGTCTCAGACAAAGTTCGGAGGACATTTGTGAACATCAGTGTGTGAAGCTGCATGTTGTATGAGGGAAGGCTTCAAGGGGGAGGTGGCATTCAAGCTGGGTTCTGATGGATGGAGTCTGCTTTCCAGGCAGAGAGAAAAATATCTGCACAGGGAGATATGAAACAGCACAGCATGTTTGGAGAAGTATAAGTAGTTTAGCACTGATGGGAAGTAAGTTTCGAGGGACGTTAAGAGGAAATGCCATTAAAGAAGAGGGAGGGAGCCAGATATCCGAGGTCATGTCAGGGGTTTTTCAGGGTCATTATGTGCCCCGCGCACCGCCCCCCAGTGAAACTACTGCCTGCTCTCTTTCCAAGCCTTGCCCCCCTGGTCCAGCTCAGCTGTCACTAGAGCCCTCGTGCTCTGCAGGTCCCACTCCGGGACCTTTGTGCACAATCACGCCCTGCTGGGGAGTGCCCTCGCCTCATTCCTGCCAGTCTGCTCCCCCCTCTTCCAGAATTCTCCCTCAGTCACTTGTGCTGAAAGGAAGTGTTCCTCCTCTGAAGCTTGGTCATTGCCGCTCCATTCCCAGGGCCTGGACTTGCCAGGTCACTGCTGACTCCAACATATGGTCCTGAGATCCCCAAAGTACACTTCCATAGTTAGCCTCTGGGGTCCTGTTTTTGCTTCAGAAAGTACGGTTGCTGGTGTACAGCGCCCAAATGATTGTCACATGGTGCTGGCTATGTAGTGAACGCCAGTAACCTCAGCCAGTTGTAGGCGCGTCTCTGACTTGTCCTTTTGGCTCCTGTTCCCAGAGGAGGGGCTCAAACAAGACTAGTTATTGAAGGAATGTTGGCCCCTCCCCTTTGTTCATGAGCTTCTTAAAGACAAGGCTGGCACACAGTAGGTGCTCAATAAATGTCAAGGAGCTGGGCATATATCCATCAGACATGCCCAGAAAGACCCAATTTGGGGGCACTTTTACCCCATGATTCAGTTGGATGATCACAGTAAACCTGACGCGGAGCTCACTATTGTTTAATGATCATGAAGCAGACCCTGAGGCCAGAGAGGAAAAGTGACCTGTCTGAAGCCACACAGCAAAAGAGTATGAGAACTGGGTGCTCAAACCCAAGCCTCCTGGCTCTGTCAAGAAACCATCATTGTTATTCTGACTGCAGTTATTTCTTGAGTGCCTACTCTTCATCAGGTACGAGCTCTCCTAATCTTCAGATGATGAAATGGGGGGCTCCAAATCCCCAACTTTCTCCTGGGATTTGTAGGAGAAATAGCTGCTCTGTCCAGACCTGGGGAGCAGCAGTGGGCTAGGCCCAGGACACAGCACAGAGCCCAGCAGTCTCCTCCCATCCGGGGCAATCAGCTCCTGCCAGCAGGGCTGGGCAGTGCCCTGCTTGGCACTCTCTCTTCTGGGCAGTCACTCACAAGAAGGGCAGCCCCCAAGTGTGGCTGAGCTGACAGCATCAAGGAGGGAGGAGTGGGCCTCTGTTCCAAACCTCTGCCTCCCTGCTCACCTCCTCCAGGAAGCCTTCCCTCAGTGAACCCCTTCCTGAAAGCAGGAAGGGACTTTGGGGACCAGCCAGTACTACCTCCCCGCCGCCCTTTCACAGATGGGGAACCACAGCCCAGACAGGAGAAGGTGCCACAGAGGCCTCCTTGCTCCTAGCCCAGGGCTCCTTGGGCCATGTTCTGTTGCCACAACTGTACTTGATGCATACCACACAAAACATGCCTTCCACTGAGAGCAACTGGCATTCAGGGCCCTGGGGCTCAAGCCTTAACACAGGAGACCTGGAGTCCTGTTGACCCCATGCAATGGCCACAGCTATACCCCACCTGGGGTGGGGAGGGGGCTCACCCAGCCCAGTGAAGACAGAGTCTATGATCCTGCTGTCTGTGCAGGCTGTATTCTAGGCGCTCTCCAAATGTCAGTTCTTGTCCTCGTGTTATAGTTGAGGAGGCCTAGGACATAAGTGTCACTCTTATCCCCATTTTACAGATAGGACAATGGAAGCTCAGTGATGCTAAGGACCTAGTGGAGGTGCGAGAACATGAGGGAGTTGGGAATTGTGCCTGGACTATCTGACCCAGCTTGTGGTCTTAACCTCTCCCCTTAACTGCTCTCCATAACTCAAGTCTGTGCCCTCCACCTGCATTCCCTGGGGTTTTCACACCACCCATTTCTTGCCTGAAGCCATAAGCTTTGGTGGAAAAGGCTCTGGGTGTGTGTGCAGAGGCTTTGTGAAGAGAGCCCTGTGTGAAGGCTTATTATTGTTTACACATCTAAACCACTATCAAAAGTCATCATTACCAGCTAGGCCCTGCCTGTGCTATGCCATCACAGAAAGCTCATGGTACCTCTCCAGACTGTGGCTTCCTCTTCACTGTCCGTCACCGAAGGAGGTAGTCTTGAAGATGGTCCCCCAGCGATCCCCTTCTCCTGGTATGGTGCCCTTATGTAATCCCCTCACTTTGGGTGTGGGCTAGACCTAGTGATCACTTCTAATGAACAGAATGTAGCAAAAGTGATGGGATGGTCACGTGGCAAGGACCTGAGTGAGAAATCCGGCCAACAGCCAGTGAGGACCTGAATATTGCTAAAAGCCCTGTGAGTGAGCAGATTCTCCCCCCACCGAGCAAGCCTGCAGATGAGACCACAGCCCAGAGGCACACAGCTAAGCCGTGGCTAGATCTCTGACCCAAAAAACCTGTGAGATAACAAATGCTTATTCTTTAAGCTGCTAAGTTTTGAAGGGTATTTATTTGCAGCAATAGGTAACTAATATGCCTAGTATTTGTCTATTTAGTGCCAGGTCCTATGTTGTACATACATTTATTCAAGATACATTTTACTGAGTGCCCCGGTGTGCCAAGGCCTGTGCCAGAAACAGGATTTACAGTGGTAAACCAGACCGGTGTTGTCCTTGTTCTGAAAGACCACAGGGTTGAGTTAGGGAGACAGACTATAAATGAACAGCGTGACCAGTGCTATGGGAGCTCAGGCGAGGCACCTACTGCAGCCTGGAGAAGTCAGTGGAGGCTTCCTGGAAGAAGGAGTGCCTGAGACAAACCGAGACTGAGGAGCATTGTCCAGACAAAGATGGAAAGGAAGAGCACCTCAGAAAGAGGCCAAAAGAGTGGCCAGGTGGGCTTAAGGAGACCTGGCCCACAGAAGGACAAGGGGAAGTAACCTGTGGCAAAAGCCTGGTTGGAAGGGGGAACATGGCAGAAGGAGGGCAAATAGGAAGATCATGGAGGGCCTCAAATGCCCACTGGAGAGCCTTGAACTTTTCTGCCAGGCACTGGGGAGTTGCGGGGACAGGGGTTGTCATAAGCAGCTGAGTGCCATGGCTAGCAAGACGGAGCAACATGACACTGGCAGCAGGGTGGAGGAGGAGGTAGAAGGCTAAGGTTGAGGGCAGGAACCCATGGCAGCTACACTGGTACAGGCAGGAAGTGATGGAGGCTGGGCTGGATGGGGGAGTGGATAGACCTTAGATACATGGGAAGGTGGAATGCACAGGATTTGGGGTCTGAGCGGATGGGGATGGTGACGGGGAGAGAGGCGGTAAGAATGCTGCCCATTTCTGGTGGAATGTTTAGCTGTGTCTTAGGTGGGGATGCACAGGCGAATGGACAGGTACTTGCAAGGAGGAGAAAGATGAGAGGGATGCATTCACCAGATTGATATCGTGGTGTTGCCAAAAAAGAAGACAGGCAGGCTGCTTGCTATGTAACGGGTCCACTCAGTAGCCCAGCAGAGAAAAGCCACAGGCCTGTTCTGGGGTGGGGTGCTGGAGAGTTGAACAGGAGAGGTATTCTGGAAGCCAAAGGGCTAGGGTTTCGGGAGATTCTGGGGTGCGCGAGCATCTCTGCAGACTTTAGGGGTCACCAACCCGGCCCTCCCAGCCTGGGGAAGGGTCACCTACCTGCTGCCCGTAGCCCAGAGCTTTGTCGTAGAGCGCGATGCCGGCCGCCAGTACCCGCGCGCGCTCCTCCAGGCTGGCGCAGCCCACGTCGAAGCCGTGCGCATAGCCCTGCTCCGCCAGGCAGCGCGCGGCGTGGAGCTGAGTGTCTCCAGCTGCCTCCTCGCTGTCCGCCGCCAAGCCCATGAGGCGGGCCAGCCGCCCGGCGCACGCCTCCTCCTCTCCCTCCTGTCCCAGCCGCCCGTACAAATGCACCAGATTAGCCCAAGCGTTGAGGTTGCTCGGGTCCTCACGGGCCACCGCGAGGAAGTGCTCGCGGGCCTCGTCCAACTCATCCAGGTAGAAGGCGAAGGTCCCCAGGAGATGGCGCACCGCGGGGCGCTGCGGGGCGACCGCCAGGTCCAGCTCGTGCCGCAGGCCGTCCCGCTGCAGCTTCAGGTCCCTAGCGCGGAGCACGGCCGGGGAGCGCGGCTCAAAGTTCAGCTGAAGCTCCAGGTGGAAGTGGCCCGGGAGATAGTCCAGGTCGTCGATAAGGACGTCTAAGTCCTCGGCCGCGGCCTCCGATTCTGCCATGGCTGCCCCGCTGCTCTCCGGGCCTCGCCCCTGCCCTGGAGGCTACAGAGGGCAGTGGAGGGGGCGCCCCCGAGTGGGTCCCGCACGGGAGTAGAGGGACAGCGCGCGAAGGACCGAAACGCAGCCGCCTCCTGGTCTCAGGGCGTTTTCCCCCCCGGTGGGTGTGTCCGAGCGTCAGCGCAGGGAGTGCCCTGTGGGTGTTTCCGCTTTCGCTGCTCAACAGCTCTTAGACGTCGGCAACAACCAGGTGTGCCAGAAAAACAGGTGCATTGCCAAACGCAGGGCGCGCAAACCCCGGTGCATGGCAAAGGGCGTGTTTTTACTCTCTCTGGTCAGCGGATGAGAAAACTGGGGCTGAGGAGTAAAAGGACTTGCCCAGGTCACAGAGCAAGGCTGTGGCAACCAGGTCTAGAACCCAGCTGCTGAACCCCAGCCAGGCCCTTTCGGTGGGCTCTGCTCCACCCTCTGAGTGAGCTCACTGAGTAGGAGAGTCAAGACTGGCCCCTCCAGCTGTATTCAGAAGCAACCCTGGCTCTTGCTGCTGCCCTGTCTTCTCCACAGTTCCTCAGTGTTCTTCCTCTGCTGAGAGCCTGCAACTTCCCTCTGCTCTTCCTTTGCCCATTATTGATGAAGGTTCCCCATTTAGGATTTCTCTTGTCTTACAGTTGGCCATGTGGAAAGACTATGGAGTTCCCTGTGCTGGTTCTAATCCAGGTTCTCCATCCCCAAGTAATGTGTGACCTTGAGCAAGTCGCTTCATAACTTCACACACTTCATACTTTTCTCATCTATGAAAGGAAGGTGACATTCCCTCCCCCAGAGGCAGGGTAGATATCATGGGTAAACCTAGTAAATGTCACTTTGGATAAATGTCATCTCCCACTCCTCTACTGTAGTTCCCATCCATCCTGTAGTCCACCTGTGGCCCAGTTTTCACATTCTTGCCAGTCTTCCCCCAGCCTCGCTCTACCAGGCTTGCTAGGCTCTGGGTAAACCTTCTAGAGGGCTGGGCTATACTCCCTGCTCCAAGGCTGGGAGACTTCCAGTGCTTGGGCTTTGTACATAGCCTGAACTTCAGAGTCCCTCCTGCCCCTCATTCCACTTGGCTGTGCTCCTGATAGCAGATCTTGAAAAGTAGACCAGCATTTTTGAAAGAGGAAATAGAGCCAATTAGTAAACTTGGAAAAAAAGAAATTTTGACTTGAGCAATAAAAAAGTAAATTAAAACTACATTCTGTGCTATTTTTCTCCTGTCATTTTACAATATAAAATTTAATAATTAAAAAATTATTACTATAAAGTGCTGGTGATGATGAGTTGAAACTTGGGCTCCAACCTGCTTGGGCAGATCAGGGATAGATTCCCAGAGTGTTTGGCTTTTTTTCCCTTTTTTATTGTGGTAATATAAACGTAGCATAAAATTTACCATTTTAACCATTTTTAAGTAACTGTAATACAAATTAAGTACATTCACATTGTTATGCAACCATCACTACCATCCATTTCCAGAACGTTTTTATCTTCTCACACTGAAACCCTGTACCCATTAAACAGTAACTCCCTATGCCCTTCTCCCCCTCAGCTCCTTTTTACTTTCTAAGTACCTTTCTACTTTCTGTCTCTGTGGACTTGACTAGTTTAGTTTCCTCATATGAGTGGAATAATGTAATATTTGTTCTTTCATGTCTGCCTTATTTTTCTTAGCATTGTCTTCAAGGGTTACACATGTTGTACGTGTCAGAATTTCCTTCCTTTTTAAGGCTGAATAATATTTCACCATATACATATATCACAATTCATTTGTTCCTTCACCCATGAATGGGTGTTTGGGTTGTTTCCACCTTTTGGCAATTAGGCACTATGCTGCTTTGTTTAATTTTTTGAAAAAAATTTCCATAGGAGCTGCACCATTTTACATTCCTACCAACAATACACAGATTCCAGTCTCTACATATTCACCAACTCTTGTTATTTTCTGTTTTTTTTGCTTTATTTTTTATTTTTTAATGGCCATTGTAATGGGTGGGTGTGGCTTTTGCTGTGACTCTGAGAAGATGAATAGGAGTTGGATGGGAAAGGTAGGCTGTGGGTGCATTCCAGCCACAGGAAAGGCATATGAAAGGCCAGAGGTTTGCAGTGCAGGTGTGCCCAGGGACAGAGCAGTCCATATGGCTGAAACTTACAAAGCATGGGGAAAAGATGGTAGGGGATGAGGACTGAAGGCAGTGGCCACCATCCCATCTCAGAGGCCTAAATCCTGACTGAGAATCTTGACTTGTCTCCATTGACATAACAGATGGCTTCAAAGTCTGAATGGCTTAGAAACTCCCGTAGCCAGGGTGCTCCCAAACCTCATCAGTAGTCCCACATCCACTGTGTGACTCTACACTGCATTAGATGTGACCAGGGCAAGTATCTCCCTGTCTGAGCCTTAGTTTCTTCTTCTGTATAATGGGGAGTGGGAGGAGGTTGCAATAGTACCTTCAAGAGAGAGTGAGTTAGTTGCATGACCAGTGTGGTGCTGTGATGGGGAGGCTTTGGGCTCCTTGCTGCAGACTGACTCACCTTGGCTTGTTCTGGCCTGTCTGGCAGCCAGGATTCCCAGCCCTATGGACTTTGACCTATACCTCATGGCCACTCCACCATAAGTCCTGGAGCCAACGGGCTCTGGCTGGGAGAGAAGCAGCAAAGCAGACCCAGGTAGGTTGTGGGACACCCTGAGAACATGTGAACAGACCCAGGGCTGGTCACAGGGCCTCCCCAGTGTCCGGGCTTGGTAGTGTACACAGCCACACCTCAATGACACCTCAAATAGCTCCTCCAGAAGGTGGCAGTCATATGTCCATGTCACAGACAAGGACACTGAAGCCTGGCCAGGGAAACTTGCCCAAGGCCACCAAGCTAGGAAGCAGGAGGGCCAGGCTTCAAACATGAGTCTCTTTGAGGATTTATGCATTGCTGAAAAGTTGGACCAGATTCATTCATCATTCAACAAATATTTACTGAGCAATATTTACTATGTGCCAGGTCCTACACCAGGAGTGAATGAGACACAGTCTCTGTCCCTGGACCTTTCCAAGGGCTGGAAATGACCCCTTATTAAGATTCTGCTATGTGCCAGGAGCATATCTAAATTAGTTCATTTAATCCTCATAGCAATCTGGAGAGACAGAGATTATTAGCTTCATTTTATAGGGAAGAAAGTTGAGAATCAGGAAAGGAAGCAAATTGTCCAAGGTCGCACAGTTGGGGAGGGGCAGGCAGAGCCTGTGCTTGATGACCTGGGGTGTCTGTTCTGTGTGTGTTTCTGGGGCCTGATACCTCTGACCATGAGCTCAGTGGTCCAGGGTGGACACTTTGCCAGCCATGGCCATGTGCCTGCCCAGCTTGGGACCTGTCAGACCAGTTCACAGCTGTGTTGGAGTCTGAACTTCTTACTTAAATGCTATACTGAGAGGGCAGAAGGGTACTGGGTAGGGCCTGAAAGGAGACCCACTGTCCTGAAAGTCCAGGTCCACCTCAGCAGAATGCAGGGCCCCGGGCAAGTCCTGTTTCTCTGGCTTCAGTCCTATCGTCTTCAAGTGGGCTGTGGCACTCTGCCATGCCTTAGCCTAAGGCCCTTGGGAGGAGCAAAGGCCATCATGAGAGAAGAAACTAGACAATCTCATAGCATGACCACAGAACACTGGCGGAGGATAAGGAAGGAGTGGGAAAGAGAGTTGACCAGGCCCTGTCGGGGGCACAGACCCTCAACTCCTTTCTTTAGCCAGCAAGTCATACGCTGGGAGGATAAATTTGAAATTTTCCTCCTCCAGGAAGCCTTCCCTTACCTACCCACTCACAGGCTGGGCCAGAGGCCTCCCTCTCTTATAGGACTGGTCACGCTGTGTGGTCATTGTTTCCCCCACTGGACTCTCAGAGCCGGGAGTACATCTGGGTCCCAGGCACCCTGCACAGCATCCGTCTAGAGTGGGTGCTGGGAGCATCTGGGGAACAGATGAGCCCTGACTCAGTCCCTGCAGGCACCCTCCTCGCCCTCGCCTTCGCCTCGGGCCCTGCAGCCTTACTCCTGCCCTCCACACTCTGGCTCTCCTCGCTGCTCCACTCTGTCTCGTCCTTCCCCTCCTTCCCAAAATGGAGAGGGAATGGGATGCTCACTTTGCCCAGGCCAAGTCCTCTCTGTGGGCCTCTGTGTCCCCCTGAGCATGGGGCGAACATGAAGACGCATTTCCCGAGCCTCCTTGCTCTACCAGGCCCTTGCGTGTCTCGGGTAAAGCAAGAAATCAGAAACGGTTCCTTAACAAATGACTCCGAAACCCGACCAAATGGCATCCATATTAACCACCATGAGGGGCCATTAAATCTTCAGGGCTCAGGGAAGCCTGTCTGCCAAGGTACTGGCGACAAAGCACACAGCAGAATCAAGTCCGGGAAGGCGCGGGCACGCGCGGGGCACCACGTGGCGCGGCGCATACTTCTTTGCGAATCAGGAATCACAAGGCCCGGTTGCCGTGGCAGCAGCGACCACCCGCAAGCTGGCGTCCGGCCGCAGGAGTCTGGCCAGGACCTCGCGGCTGGGGCAGACAGAGCCACGGCCACCAAGTGGTTCAGCGGCACGCCCTTAGGCCTGCAGAGCCACAGGTGGTGCTAGGAGGGGCCTCGCAGGATGGGGGGCCAGATGCGGAGCTGGAGCGGGGGCAGTAGGAGAGAGCTAGCAAGGAGGGGTGGGGGCCGCACTTTCTCTCCCCCTCACACCTGCTGCAGGGCCCTGCCCAGAGTTTTTTTTACCATCCTTATGTTACTTAAAACCACTTCAAATGCAACTATACCATGTGCCAGGCTCAGAGAGACCAAGTGACTTGTGCCATAATAGCTCACTCAGCTCAAAAGTCATGGGTAGGATTTCAGCCCAGGTGCCTTTCTTCACACATACATATGATATGTCTATACACCTATATCTCTGTCTAGTCACCTACTTTGTGCCAGGCACAGTTCTAGCATCAGGGATACAATAGTGAACAAAACAACAAAACCCTGTACTCAGGAGTTTGCACTCATGTGGGCAGGGATGGCTGGAATGGATAATAAACAAAAAAGAAAAATATAAAAAACGTTGGATAGTAATAAGAGCCATAGAGAAAAAAAGGAAGCTGGGAGGAGGAGTCGGCAAGTGCTGGAGGGTGGGGTGGGGGTGCACGGAGAAGGGACTTTTGAGTAAAGGCCGCCCCCCCCCATCAGAGGGCAGGAGGCAAGGGTGGTGAATAGGAATAGGGAACTGCAAGGACAAGGAAACTCAAGTGGGAGCAGCCCTGCCCATCCTTCAGGTCCAGTTCCAAGGTCACCTCCCCTGGGAAGCCGGCTCCCCCACCCCCAGAACAGCCCACACCGAGGCTGGGTGACAGGAACTGGGCTCTCACTTGGCCTCTGAACCTTCCTAGATGTGATGTCTCTGCTGTTTATCCCAGTCAGAAGAAATTCAGCACCTTCACAGAGGCCCCATATTCCAGGCTTCATTCCGTGGAAATGGTGAGTTTGTGCAGCTGCCCAGACACTCCCATGGTCTCTCAAGTCCCCCACTATGGCTGATGAGCTGAGCTGTTTAAGGGGCATGGCTTATACCTCTCCAAGCCCTCCCTCCATCTGCAACATAGAGCTTGGCTCAGAGCCAGGGCCTTAGCTATGTTTGGTAAGTGCAGGACTTAAAAAAACCTGGGCTGGGGCCACAGAGACTTGGGTTCCATCCCCAGCTCTTGCACCAACTGGCTTTGGGCCCTTGAATGAGTTACTACCCTTCCCTGAAATCTAAGGAGCCAATGGCGGAGGATGTGATTACACCTTGAGCACCATGCCCCTGGGTGCCGGGCTGGGTGCTGGGGGGCAGGGACCACAGAGAAGCATCGCCCCTCCACCCCCAGGTCAGGGTGGTGGCTTGGGAAGGACTTGCTCTGTGGATAGACTGGATGGGTGTGGCTGGCCCGGCTCTGACTGTGCTGTGACTCAGTCCCACATAGGACCTGGGACCTATGGCTATAAGGAGACCTGTTTCAGCAAGAAGAAGCTGAAGAAGGAAGTGGGTACAGGCTGGGCCAGGGCCCAGGAAGCCACCAGGCTCACCCAGCTGCCCCACTTCCAGTACCAGGCCATCATGAGAGAGAGGCAGCTGCAGGTGAGGCTCCTGGGGCCACGCTCCTCCCCGCCCCAAAGTGCAGCCTTCAGTGTCCGCCCAGGCCCGGTAGAGCTCCTCCTTTAAGGAACATATTCACCTTCCAGGCTTCTTCCCATGTGGACATTCCCAAGTTCAAAGTTATTACCTTCTTCTCTTTTCTCTTGGTGCAGAAGGAAAAGCTAGGGCCCGGCTCCTATGAATTCAAAGACTTCTTAGAACTTCTGCAACAGAAACCATGCAGCACCCGGGGGCTGCTCAGCTCTGGGGAGATTCGCTTCCGAGGACTCATCGGGGTAGGTGTTCTCTTAGGCAGAGTGGGAGCCCTTCCACCCTCTTCCTCTGCTTTCTGCTCAGCTTGTCCCTGAGTGGTGCTGGAAGCACCCCTCCCCACCTCATACTGTCTCCTCACCAGGCTTGGCCAGGCTCTCCTCTGGTCCCCAGCCCCTCTGCTGTCCAGTGCCATGGCTTCAAGCCCACTGGCTGTCATATATTCCTGCATCTGTCTCTACCACCAGACTGAGAGCTCCCTGCTGGCAGGAATGGGGCTCTTCTCTGAATCCCCAGCCAGAGCCTGGCATATATTAGGTGCCCAACAAACTCACCTATCTGTATATCCAACCAGTTAGCAAATAATGATTGAGCACCTACCGAGAGCCATGCACTGTTCTAGGGCCAGGGGCTCCAGCAGTGATAAAGACAAGGTCCCTGCCCTCATGGAGCAGGCGTCCTAGTGATAAAACAACAGTACAAAGAAGCAAATCATGTATAATTGGGGCTAGGAGGAAAAATGAGATAGGGAAGGTTCAGTGAATGATGGAGGTACAGTTTATAGGATGGTCAGGGAAGTCTTCCTGAAGGAAGTGACATTTGAGCAAAATCTGCAGGAAATGAACAACAGAGACTCAAGGTATCTGCAGGACAGCATTCCAAGCGGTAGGAGCAGCAAAGGTACGGCCCTGACTTAGACCAGCAGGCAGGAGGCCAGTGAGGCTGGAGGGAGAGGCCTAGGGTGGCAGGAAGAGGGACAGCAGAGAAGTGGGGATCAGACCACCAGGACCTTACAGACAGGCAGGGGTTTCAGGATTGATTCCAAGTGCTGTGGGAAGACAGTGAAGGGTTCTGATAGGTGAAGGACCCGATTTATATCTTCAGAGGAACACACTGCTTGGGGTTGAGGGGAGGGTTGGAGGCTGCCACAGTGTCCAGAGGGAGGTGATGGTGGCGAGAGGTAGCGTGGCAGGAGGGCTGCATGGCACCAGTGGACGGTCGTCCCATGTCGGGGTACTGAATGGGTTTCAAACTCAGTTAAGTCTTGAGGGAGAAGGCAGAAGTCACAGCACACCTAGTGG
Source organism: Smutsia gigantea (assembly GCA_032199065.1). NCBI lineage: Eukaryota > Metazoa > Chordata > Mammalia > Pholidota > Manidae > Smutsia > Smutsia gigantea. The sequence goes on from JAVSCE010015361.1 coordinate 65,227, forward strand.
TTTATGGAGTGCCCCTCCTGCCCTGGCCCTTGTGCTCTCTGTGCTGGACACTCCTACATCCTTCCCTCCTCAAGTGTGCTGTGCTGGTCCCTCTGCAGAAATGCCCTTCCTCCCTCAGTGGCCCCTTGGCCTAAGGAACTACTACTAATCCCTCAGTCCCAAGGTTACTTCCTCTGGAAGCCTACCTGACCCCCACTAGGTGGCATCTCTCTTTTGTAGGAGTCCCAGTTGTGGTTGTGTGTTTGGGGTCTCTCCTACGGGAATCGGAGCCTGAGGGTGGGCTACATCTGCCTGGTTGGTTCACTGCAGAATCCCCAGGTCCCAGCAGTGCCCGGCACATAGTAGGCAGGCAGTAAGTATTTGTGGACTGCATACATGCATGTGTGCCTACTAAGTACCAGGTGTTCCCTAAGGCTCTGATTTTTCACCACCACTCCAGCTGAGGCCCGGGCGGCTCGGAGGGAGTAAGCATCCTGCCCCAGGCTGCACTGCCAGCAGGTGGGGAGTGTCCAGCCCCAAAGCCAGGGCCTTTCCTCCACACCTCACCACTGTGAAACCTTCCACGAAGCCTGGAAATTACTCTTTGCTATGTGCAGGGAACAAGCACAGGCACCATCCCGTGCAGAAGCCGTAACGGCAGCGTCTGGAGAGAGGATGCCTGGAGGTATTTAAAAATAAGTCGTGACCTTCCAGTCTAAAGTAATAACTGATACTTAACATGGCACTTACCGCATGCCAGACACTATCCTAAACACTGGAGTATACTAATTAATTTAATCCTCACAACAACCCTGTGAAGTGAGCACTATCATTATCTGCACTTTACAGAGAAGAAAACTGGGGTACAGAGAGGGTGAGTAACCGGCCAAGGGTGCCCAGCTATTTAGCCGCAGAAGTAGGATTGAATCCAAGGTGTCTGCTCATAAACACTGCACTTTACCCGTGGGCTTGGCTCCCTTGACTGTCTTGACTATCAGTGGAGGTTAGGGTCTAATCTCAGAGCCCAGCCAGGTTATGCAGAGGAGTTGGGGGAACAAATCAAATGCTGTTTCCTTCCAGCTCTGGGGCATCTGTGAGTGTTGGCTGAGCAGGGTGAAGGTGCCATGGCCTGTCCCTCCCTTCCAGCTGTCTCTTCTCCCCCGACCCTGGTCCCCATATCCACTCCTGCAGTAACCTCCACTAGACCCTGCAGGACTTCCCTGAGCTGTTCTCCTGCAGACAAGGCTGGACAGAAAGTTCCAGAAGTTGGCACTGCCCCAGCGGGTACAGAAAACAGTCCTTGAGGGGCTCATTTCCAAGGCCTACTTCTCTCAGCTGTCATCTTGCAGTGAGACCCGGACTGGCTTCCCCTGGTCTCTGGTCCCTCCAGTTATGCCCCCACCACTGCAGGTCTGCAAACACCTGTGCAGGGCGCACAGGGGCTTCCCCAGGGCCAGTGCCAAAGCTGTGGTACCTGCTTGGGGTCCCATGAATCCATCCCCAGAGAAGATGTGGTTGTGAACCACACCCCCTGCCAAGGCAATACCTTCTCCTCTGGTTTCCAAACCGATTCCCCATTAGCCCTGCGTGCTGTCCCCACCCCCTGCCTCAGCATACTCTCCTCTCTCTTGGTTTTGGGTGCCCCGGGCTCTGGGGCCCTGACGTTCCTCTGCCAGCTGTCCTCTACAGCTCCCTTTCCCCAGACCTCATCCTGACCCTCCCTCACCCTCTTTGGGGTGATCTCTCTCACCTAGCCAGACTGAATGCAGATGGCTCCAGATCCCACCCTGGGGCCCCCCAGGAACCTCAAACTCTGAATGCCCCACCCTATGTCAGCATCTCCCCCAGGCCTGCTCTTCCTGGGGAAGGGTGCAACCCAGCTGCCAGAGCCAGAGACCCAGTGGTTTGTTCCTTGTGCCTTGCTCCCCACAGTCACTGGGGTCCATGCACTCACCTTCTGTCCTCTGTTTCCTCCTTTCATCCCCGCTGCCACCACCCCACCCTCACCCAGGGGCGGCCTCTTGACTGATCTCCTGGTCTCCTACCATTGTCAGAGCACCTTCCTAAGGACCCTCATGCCGCAGAATCAGGTCTCAACGCTGCGTGGGGCCTTCAGAGCCCTTCCCACCCTCTTCCCAGTACCTCTCCCAGCTGGCCTCAAAGGTGTTTTGGCCTGGGGGTCCTGCCTGCTCCCCTACACCTGTTTCTGGGATCCTTCTCATCCTCAAGGTCCAGCTAAAGAAAGTCTCCTAAGTGATGATTCCTGCATTCCCCCCAGGTCCAACCCTGAATGAACATTGTGCTGGGGCCTCAGAAGTTCTGAGAACGTAACATTCTAGTTAAAACCATGACAGGTGTGCTGCTGCATCTCTGGACTGGAAGGTTTTAAGGAAGAGATGAGGCTATGCCAACACAGCGCTGGGCTCCCGCCACCAGTCTGCCTTCTCCAGGTGCAGTGGCGATCTGCTGTGTCACTTCTAAGGTCTCCCGGGCATGGTGTTCAGGGCGCTTCCACCCCAAGTGCCCAGCAAATGGTAGAGGCTCAGAAAGATCATGGATTTTGCAGTTGGAACCCTAATGTTGCTCCTTTCTGGAGGTGGGACGTTGGACTTGAGGTTTGTCTCTCTGAGACTCAGTTTCCCAATCAGCTAACTGCAGACAATGCTGACTTGCTCTCATTAGGTTGCCTTCAGGACCAGGATGTTACGGTTTGTGAAGAACTTGACATGCCACACAAAGACCCAGCTTCCTACGTTGGGGCTTTTCTCCTGCACACATCTGGAAATCCCTGGCCCCGGAGGGGGGCAATATGTAATCCTGTGATGCCACAGTGGCTAGGCTCCCCTAGCAGAGCTCCCTGCTTCTCAGCTGCCCTGGGCTGCTACCCCAGGGCTGGTTCCAGGGCTGAGCCATCTGTGGAGCGACAGTGACGCTGTGTGGCTGAGAGATGCACAGCAGCAAACATCCTGCCAGGTCTCTAGCCAAGGATGCCCACCCACCTCACTCCACCTCCAAAGACCATACTTCTGACCCTGACAGTCAAGGCCCCAGATGCTCTTTCCAGCCACAAGTCTCAGTCTCTCCTACCTCCTCCTCCTGAGCCCCCAAGGCAGCCGCCACCTGACTTACTATGTGTCTGTCCCCACTGTGGGCAGGGCACTGTGTAAGAAGCTTTATAGACATTATTTAATTTCATCCTCACTGTACTGGAAGAAAGTACTACTACCTCCTTGGTACAAAGGCAGACCATGAGGCTCAGAAGGACTAAGTGGTGTGCTCAAAGTCACTCAGCTAGGAAGCAGCGGAGGCAGGATTCGCACCCAGGACTCCAGATCTTCCCAAGCCATGGCATTGCTCACAGCAGCAAGAAACCCATTCATGTCAATGCAGGGCTATGACGTGGGTGTACTGGATGGGGTTTCCCAGCAAGCCAAAGGAAGCAACCATCTGGGGTGATGGGGAGGAAAGGCTTCATTCCCAGGAGGGATGACCTTCGAGCTGGCTTTGCAGGATGAGTAGAATTTCCCAAGTCAAACGAGGCAGGAAGGGCATTTCTGGTGGTGGTAGCAGCACAAGCAACAGGCCAGGAGGCTGGCCCAATGGGTCTGTGTGGGGACCCGTGAGGCACTTGGGCAAGTGTGGGATGTAGGAAGGAGGAAGTGCAGGATGAGCTGGACAGGTCACAGGGCCCTGGTGAAGAGCCTGAACTTGGAGCGGTAGAGGCCCCGCGACTGACAGTGTTGTGGGATGGGGGGCAGTTAACACTCAAGGGCCCCGAAAATCCCCTTCCCCTCCCCAGGGCGTCTCCCCTCAGAGGCACTCAGCACAGGGGCTGGGCTGAAGGCCTTTATGCCCCTCCCTCCCCTACAGAACTACTATCCAGGCCCCGGCAATTATGGTGAGAAGGGCAACCCGTACACAAAGCTGGAGGAGAAGGCCTGGAACCGGTCTCATTCCAAGGGCCTCATGGGCAGGATGACCAACAAGCCACCCCCCTTGGCTCCTCCGGTATGGCCCTCACCTGGTCGGGTCCTGGGGAGAGACTCCCAGAGCAGATGGGGAAGCTGAGACCCCAAGGGGGCGATGGACCTGCCTCAGCAGCTCTCCTGAGAGGACCGTCACCTGTGTTCTGTTCTAGGGGAGTGGTCTGGCACCTGGCACCTACTCCTTCAAAAGTGGCATTGAGGCATACCTGGCACAATCCATGGGCACCCGGGGCCTCTATGACACTTTCTCTGGTGACCGAAGCAAGCCCCAGCCTTACGGACATTACTCCGTGCAGGTGTGTACCCAGGCAGGGTATGGGGGGTGCCTTCCCCAGCAGGGTGCCAGGCCTCGCTTACAGACACCAGGCATCCCGCCCCACGTGCCAGGTGCTGTGCAGGGCCCTGCCAACGAGCTGCTCACTCCACCCTCACAGCAAGGATGTGGCTGCCTGTGTTAGATGAGGAAACTGAGTCTGGCTGGTAAGGGGAAGAGCTGGGATTTGAACCCCAGCACAGTTGTCTGACTGCACTGGCATGAACTGCACAAGAGGGGCAGATGGCCACAGTGCTGGGACAGGATGGGAGACCGGCCACGAGGCCTGCAGGGACAGCGTGGGTGTGGGTGTCCTGCTGTTTTAAAAACACTTCCCAGGCATCATAGACCCAGCTCAGCTGGCTGGGTCCAGTGGCAGTGCTCTGTTAATAAGTTAGAGAGTTGGAGGGCTGAGAGGGGAAACTGAGGGAGAATTTTAACTTGACATCCCCTTTCCTGCACCTGTCAAGCTGTTGTGTGATCCATAGCATGCTGGGCTGCCCTTTCTTCATGCCCAGAGCAAGTGGAGGAAGTATCTGTCTAGTTACCTATATATTTTGTCTCCACTATGCATTCACTCAGTGTGTGCCTTTAAGGCCAGGTCATAGTCTAGTTGCAGGGGCCACCTGCCCCCATGGCACTTATATTCCAGTGAAAATAAAACACAGTCATGAGTACAAAACAATACAGAGTGTTAGCAGGTGGTGAGCACTGCAGAAAAGAACATCCGGAGCACGAGGAAGCAGGTGGTGGTGGTGAAAAATGTTGAGGTACTTTTGGATCAGTTGGTAAGCAGCCTCTGAATGAGTCCTCTGACCGGCCTGCTCCACAGACCGCCAGGGGCTAGCTACTACAGTGGTCCTGCCCAGCACCGCAGGGGCCTTCGGGGCCTCCTCAGGCCCTACAGCCAATATCCATTCTGACTGTCAGTGCTCGGAACACATAGCAATATTTTTTATTATCTAAAAAGTAATAGACTTTATTTTTTAGAGCAGTTGTAGGTTCATGGCAAAATTGAGCAAAAAGTGCAGTCCCCATATGCCTTGTCCCCTTTGTGCGCGCAGCTTTCCCACTGTGAACATCCTACCGCAGAGTGTGATGTTTGGAACAGTTGAGGGCCCTGTAATCATCATCGCCCCAGGATCATAGTTTACACGAGGGCTTACCCTTGGTATTGTACATTCTATGGGTTTGGACAAATGTATGACAATATGTGTCCACCATTACAGCACCAGACAGAGTCGTTTCACTGCCCTAAAAATCCTGTCTTCCCTTGTCACACTGGTTTTTAAATATTTGGACTTTTGCTCCTGTTTAGAACACTGCTTGACTCAGTAAGCATCCAGGAGATGAGTGAAGGAAGGAGGGAAGGGGTAAAGACCAGCTGGGCTGTAGGGAAGTGAGAGGTGCTCTCAGATTAACCCCACTCCTGGCTGGGGGCTGCATTTCCTCTGGCCCAGCTTGGGAGAGCCTTGGGGTGCCCTGGCCTTGGGGCGGGGGGCGGACATCGGGAAGCAGGGTGGAGGGTGATACCACACTGCATGGCCACGTGCTTTTCTCTGCTGCTGAGGTTCCAGAAAGGGAGTTCTTGATTTTCCTAGCCTAACAGGTACCTTTTTTTCCATTTCTCAGAAAAAAAAGCCCAAGGAACTGATGAGTTTGAAGAGCTTCGTGGAAGAACTTAACTCACGTCATAATAAGAAGCGTGGGGTTTTTTCAAAAGTTTCCCGAAACCCGGAAACCCCTACGGAGAGGATTTACTGGGCCACCCTTAGCCAGTGTCCCCGAAAACAAGTCAGTGTTCCCCGCCCACGCCCTCCATGGCCTGCCTGCCATCTCTCAGAAGGTGGCTGTCCTGCAGGGCAGGGCCCAGGTGGGGGTGGCTATTTCAGGGGGAAAGCCCAGCCTTGGGCATCAGCCACACCTGGTTTCCAATCCTGGCCTTGCACTTACCAGTCACTTTGGGTAAGTCCCTCTCACTCGCTGAGCCTTGGTTTACTTGTCCTATGAGCAAAACTAGGTGGCTTAAATCATCAGACTAGGTACTTAAATGATATTAAGTATTAGTGCTAATAGTGTGTTGCCTGGTCTCTGGGAAGTGTTCACCTGCCCCTGGAGAGAGGACACGGGGGGGTGGGGGTGGGGGGGAACTGAAGCAGGGCAGAATGTGGGTAGGGGGTCTACCCCAACAGAGGGACTGCACAACTGCTCCACCCAAGGAAGCATGGGCTCCTCCTGGGGAATACAGCAACCGGAGGTCTGGGTAGGCCCCAGACTTTAGCTGAGCCCCTGCAAGCAGGGTCTACCCCCAGGGAGAACCGCTGAGGGCTTGGGAAGGAGTAGAGTCTGGAGGGAGCCAACATTTGCCAAATGCCCGCACTGGGCCAGGCATCTTCCAGCCCCGTAAGGAATGGATTATTACTTGCATTTCACAAAAGGAAAACAGAGGCCCAGAGATAGGAAGTGATTCGCCTCTGCTCCCCCAGCTAGGGCTATAGGGAGCTGGATTGGAACCCATCTCATCTAACTCCAAGTCTGTGTGGCTTCTGCTCCCCAGGATGGGTTCTCTATGGACCCTGTCAGAGCCCGTGGGAACCTGGAAAGAGGTGTCAGGCTGATGGGTGGGGGTTAGAGTGAATGGCATGGGTCATAGGGCACTACAGGGCTCTTTCACCCTGGGAGGATGGGCTCCCAGCGAGTTGGGAGGTGAAAATACCCCCCACCCACAAGGCCCAGGTTGTCAAGTGGGTGAGGTCAGCAGCCAGGAGCCCTTACCTGGCCAGGGCCCAGGTTAACCACCACCAGGCCTGTCTTACCCCTAGGCCACATCTGGTCCGGGTATGTGGCTTCCTCCAGAGCAGAAATGCAAGCAAGTTAACCAGCCACCATTCCTGCTGTCCTCCAAGCAGACAGGCATAAAGGCCTACCAGATGATTTTGGGAAGCTGGGTGAGTGAGTCTGGGGTGGGGGGTGCATGGTGATGGGCAGGGAACCCTCTCCTGACTCTATAGGCAGCCCCACGCCCTCCTTGCCCCTGGGAACTGATGCTCTGAGTGAGCCATAGCCCAGCTCTTTTGTCCCCAAGGGACTAACACCCATTCCCACTGTCTCGTTTCTCCAAGGCATTGGTTTCCAAACTTGAGTGGGTATTACATCATATTGAAGGGCTTGTTAAAACACAGATTGCTGGACATCACTTCAGAGCATATGATTCAGTCGCCTGGAGTGGGGCCTGGGAATTTGCATTTCTAACAAGTTCCTCGGTGACACCGATGCTATGCTGTTCCGGGGACCACGCTTTGAGAACCACTGCACTCAACGACATCACCCCAGAGCCATCCCACTTTCCTATTTTCCCAGGGGAACGTTCCCTCCATTCTCTTTGTCTTGTGGCCTCAGGGACAGCTGGTGGAGTTGGCCCATTTCTCATCTCTGGAAAAGCAAGGACCTCCTCTGTCTCCATCCTTTCCTCTTGTTTTGCTCTCCCTAGAGGCAGCCATCCACAGATGTGTGATGTTAACCTTTAACTTGTTAGTGTTCTTGGGTTTTTTTGCATGCTTCTGTAATTTACACAAATGGCATCGGACATCAACCTCATTCTGTTTCTTACTCCTGCCCTTCAGTTTTTAAGTGTACCTTTTATTGGGTTCTGATGATCATATAGAAGGTGCATGAATTCCAAGTGAACAGCTCCATGAATTGTCACAAAATGGAATTCCCATGCAACCACCCATCAGAGCTCTGAGGAGCACATGTCCGGCACCCGAGGAGCTCCCTACCCTCACACCCCTGAACAACGCACACCTCCCATGGAGCCCCTGTATTCCAATAATACAGGGTAGTTTTGCTTGGTTTTGAGCAGCTTGGTTATTTTTAAGGTCTCTCCTGGTTTCCCTGGGAACGTCTTATTTGTAACTTATCTGCCTTCCCATGATGTCCACACTGCCTCATCCTGCAGCCCCCCACCTGAGTTCTCTCCCATCCACCCCACCTCCTCACTCTCAGAGTGATGGCTTGGCCCCTGTGTGCCTGCACCCTGCTACCCTGCCCTATTCTCATGAGGACCAGCTAGTGAGTCCCCCACATTCTTCCTGCTCTCACCTCCAGCCTGCACCTCCTACCAAGGGTCCCAAATAAGATGTTCAGATAAGAGCCAGATGACCATGCTGCTCCTATAGAGCCAGTGGGAAGGGCTCCAAAGTGGGAAGGGCTGCTGTGAGGTCTGTGATCCAGAGGGTGAGCCCGCCCTGCCTCCAGGTGTCTGCTCGCACACCCTGGCCTGGGAGCCTACCCCCCCACGAGACAGGCCTTCCCCTCGTTGGGGGCAAGTTTGGCTTCACACTGGCCGTGTGTCTGGTTCCTGACATCTGTCAGCCCACCTTTAGCATTGCTTCCCTGGAGACAGTGGGATTCCTGTCTTGCTGACCTCCTACCCTCCCTGGTCACCCTGGGTGTGTTGCATTGCTTCTCTGACCTCTCTTGGTGCCTCTTAGGTCTACAACCCAGGTTTACGGGTAGGATGGTCCTCAATCCCCAGGACTGCCATAACAAAGTACCACAGACTAGGAGGTTTAAAACAACAGAAATGTGTCCTCTCACAGTTCTGGAGGCCACAAGTGTGAAATCCAGGTGTTGGCAGGTCTGTGTTCCGTTTGAAACCTGCAGGGAGATCTCTTCCTGGCCTCTTTCTAGCTTCTGGAGGCGACCAGCCAGCCTTGGAGTTCCTTGGCTTGTAACTGCACCCCTCCAATCCCTGCCTTGGTTGCGGGGCTGTCTCCACCCCCGCCCTATCCCGGCTTAGGACTTCCACAGACCTGTCTGGAGGACACAGCCCAGAGGGTAGGGAGGAACCTGGGGTGGGGGAGGAGCCTGCCTGCTAACGCGCTGCCTCCCCTCCCCGGTGCAGAACCCAGTGGGCGTGGGTCGCTACCCCAACACCTGGCTGATGGAGACAAAGGACCGACGGCAGCGATATCGGTCCCTGTACCTGGGCGGAGCCAAGCGCTACCCCTCAGACCCCGCCTGGGACAGGCTCCTGCAGTGAGTGCTGCTGGGGCTCCAGCACAGGGGCACGGCAGGGCAGGCTTGCCCTGGAGTGGGCTGGGGGGTCTGCCCGCGTTGGGCTTGCTGCCCAGGGGAGCACGACTGCTGCCCCCTAGTGCCAGCCAAGCGGCCATGGCAGGGGAGAGAGTTCAGATCCTGCCCCTGGCGCTTCCTGGCTCTGTGAGTTGGGGCAGGGGGCTTAACCTCTCTGAGCCTCATTTCCCTTAGCTATCAAATAAGCAGAGGACTGTGGAGGCCCAATGAGATGCTCTATTAAAGCTCCTGGTAAGAAAAAGGAACTTAATCAACACCAACTCCTCTGACCACAAGCATAGCCTAGGCACTGCCTTCCAAGGCTTCATTCACCGTACAGAAGCCAGTTTTTTTGGTGCTCATAATTGAGTTGATAAAACTCATTTAAGGAAGTTGTGAAGCCTAAGGAAAAACGGTGCTTGAACTACCATGGCTAACTGTAAAATAGCTTGCAAATGCTAGCTGCCACCATATTTTCTTCACCTAAGAGGCCATTGGTTGCAATGTGATTTCCATTTCAGAAATGTTAAAATTGATCATTTTGTTGTTGGAAAGTCTGGTGAGGCAAGAGGACCAGATTCCGGGAACTAGATCATTCAGGGAAAACCAACTTTTTAAATGCTTATTTTTATCAAAGTAGCCCTGCTGTGTCTTCCCCTTTGATTTGCCCCCTGGCTTTGGTGGCTTCTTTAGTAATGGAAAGTCACATTTTTGATAGACTGCATGCTTGAAAAAAAATTTTTTCCTACCTGCACAACTGGTCAACAGTTTGGTTGGAAGTACAAGTTTAGGTTGGAAATAATTTTCCCTCGGGATTTTGAAGGTTTGGCTCCATTGTCTTTGAGCTTCGAGCATGCTTGTTGAGAACTGCCGTGCCATTCCCGTTGTCTGTCCTTTGTATGCAACCTGCATCGTCCTCTCTGGAAGCTCTCAAGATCTTCTCTTTGCCCCTTATGTTCTGAAATTTCACAATGAAATTTAGTCTTAAATAGTCTTAGTGTGGGTCTGTTTTCACCTATTGTTTGGAGTATTTAGTGAGTACCTTCCATCTGGAAAAATTTTTTCCGTTTTTGTCTTTGATATTTACTCCCTTCCACTTTCTCTCTCCTCCCCCCTCCCTCCCTCCCTCCCTCCCTTCCTTCCTTCCTTCCACTTCCAAACTCTGCCTTTTCTGTCCTCCCCTCTGATAAATTTCCCTTTGTTTTTTAACCATACTAACCCCTTTTGAAATTTTTGGCTGTCATCTTTTTTCGTCTCCAAGAGCTCTTGTCTATTGTGGATTGCTTCTCCCCCTTTTTAGTAGCACCCAGTTCTGTGTCACATATGCAGTATGTTCTTTTATCTAAAGATAACAATGATGGTTTTCCTTCATTTTCCTTCTGCTCCTTGAATTGTCTTCATTTTTACCATGTTCTTTTATTTCTTCCACTCATTTTGTTCATATTTAAGTGAAAAGCACTAAAAAAGGCTGTGAGTCAGGGTGGGACTTGTAAATTGGTGGCTTCACTGGAAGTGGTTAGATGGGGGTCTGGTCATTCTGTTGGGAGACTCAGTGTTTCTAGCTGTTTTCTCTGGGACCATTCAGCTTCTCTAGAAAAGAGTCCTGCATTGGGGAGGGCGAAGAGTCGGGAGTGTGGCTGCTGTGTTTAGCGGGGGGAGCTGGGGGTCTCAGTCAGTAGATGGATTTCTACCTACTCCCTCTGTTCTCACTATGGTGCTTGTCTGCCTGCCTTCCACTGTGCCAGGCCTCTCCCTTTGGTGCCACTTTGCATGCTAATAACCTCCAGCCTCCTGCTGGGCAGGTGAGGAGTGTGTGTGTGGGGGGGGGGGTGTCTAACTTTCCTTCTGTTTACAGCCAGCCATCTTGCCCCTGCTTTTTGAGATACTGGTGCCTCCAATTCCTGGGCCTCTCGGGTGAATGGCAGGAGCTGGCAAACTGCTCATTAGCTCCCCCTACTGCAGGCAGCTTGCTCTTCGGCGCCCTCAGCTCTGCGAATGCCACCCTGCACTTTCAATTTCCCAAAACCATGTTAACACCCTTCTCCTTTCTTGTTTGCCTATTAAAAAAAAATTCCTTTACAGTTCTTTAAGTGGATTGTAGGAGGGGCAGAGAGAGTAGAAATAATTGCGTGTATTCATTGATCTTGTTTAACTGAAAAATACCATGGAACACTATTAATGTGTGGAAGCATTTTCTTCCCTTTCTAGGTAATGTGGTAGCCTTATTTTATAGGTGTTCAACCAGCAGCAGAGAGGGGAGAAGCTTGTCCAAGGTTACACAGCTGGTAATAGAGCTGGGACCAGCGTTCAGCCCTTCCTCCAGGACAGGGCACTTTCCACACACCAATGCCCTTGTGAGGATTTTTGGGGGGCTAAGAAGAATATCATGCCTTGATTTCTGCAGCAAAGCCCCATCCTACATACTGTTTGCTCAGCAAAGAGCTCTAGGGAAGGGAAGGCTGCCACATCCGCATTAGATCCTCAACTTTCTCCCCCTGAACACCTGCCTCCCCTTCGAGTTCAGACTTCTCCTTTCACCACTGTTAGCACATCCAACACTCAGATTGTGAGAATTAGAGGATTTCCTTTGTACCCTGGCTTAGAATCTTGCCTACTGCTTAGTTGTGTGACCTGGGACAAGTTACTTGGAGACAGACTTTCACCTGAAAAAATGAGGGTAAACAAAAGAACCACCTTGTAGAGTCTGCTTTGAGGACTAGAGGAAATTATGCTTATAAATATGCTCTGCCCTGTGGTTGCTGTTTTGTAGGTGTTTTGTAAGTGCTAGCTTCCTTGTCCCTTAGCAGCTGCTATGCCTTGGCAGAATGCTGTGTTTTATTTATATAAGGGGTAAGTTATTTACAGAGGCTTAAAATGCACATCATCCAGGAAAAGAAACTACAGTAGTTTAACTCACTCCCTGTTGTCAAAGACCCAAGGAAAAACTACCAGTAAGATGGAGATTTGACAGAATCAAATCTGTTTATTTTCAAAATAAATGGAGATAGGAGAGCATTTTGACTTCTGAGAGTGTGTGGGGGCTTTGAAAGGGGAGGCCAAAAACAATAAATATTACAGTAAAATACCAAAGGCTTCTCATGAAGAGGAAGACAGGGATGTTTGTATCAATGGCATCATTCAACATCATTCTGGAGGTCCTAGCAAATGCAGTAAGGCAAGAATAATAAATAAGAAAATTAAACATTGGTAAGGAAGAGCAAAATATAATGATGTGTGTTTACCTAAACACATCTGAATTAATTTTAAAACTTGCAACTAAGGAGGCACATGCAGTAAAGCATATAAATGAAGAGTTTTCTCTGATACCACAGCCCCAACAAATAGAAAACTTAATTGAGAAAAATAAAAGGATTCCATTCTTATAAGCAACACAAATGATAAAATGCACTGGGTAAACTTAATAAGGTATAATTAAAGCATAAATGAAGACATGTAGAAACCTTTACTAAAAGATGTCAAAGAAGGCCTGAATAACTGGAGAGAATATTATGTTCATGGGTGGAAAGACTTGGTATTGGAAAAATAATAATTCTGCCCATGGATGTATACATTTAATGATATTTTTATCAAGTTCTAAGGGGTTAGTAAGGGAAATTAGATAAATGTATTATAAACTTAATGTTAAAGAGTAAATACACATGAATATTTTAAAATAGAAGACAAATGATCCCATGGTTATAGTAACCTCTGCTGGGTTACCAGGGTCTTTTGCATTCTACCTTGTTTGTTTTATTTCTGAAATGTTTGAACTTTTCAAAATAAACACATATTATTTTTATAATCAGAAAAAAGCAAATAGAGAACAAAAGCTCTTGAAACAAACTACACAAACTGTAGGTTATCCTTTTAGACCCATTTCCATGCTTTGTCTTCCAGACCTCAGTTTTCCCATCTGTGAAAGGGAAATTACACCCTCTGGGGACATGGTCAGGCCTTAGTAAGGCTTATGAATGCTACTAAATGGTAGCCAATCCGCAGGTCCCTGTGGCGTCTGATTCTCCGGCGCAGGATTCTCCCTGAGGCTCAGGTTCATCATTTGTCTAAGAAGCCCTCATCCACTTGGGAGGGCGGGTCAGGAGGACTGTGTCACAAGGCACAGAAGGTAGGTCATAAAGCAGAAAAGAGGATTCCTTTATACCCTCTTTCACTGATTGATCCATTTGTAAAGACCTGCTCTGTGCTTGGTCCTGTTCGGGGTACTTCTGAGCTGTTGATTGGTTTTAGGTGACCAGAAATGTTCTTTCCTTCATTCATTGGGTTTTTCATTTCTGACTTCATAATTTAATTTCTAAGAGTGATTTTTTTTTCTGAATGTTCCTCTTAGTAATAACATGCTCACATTTCATAATGCAATGTTTTGTAATCTTTTGAAGATATTATTAAGACAGGTTTGCCTAATATTGTCTCCTTTTATCAAACCTCCCTTTTTTCTGGTATGCTTGTTTTGGCTTCAGTCTTCCATATCAGAGCTTTTCCCCAAATGTCTGGTGTTCCTTGGCTGTGCTCTCATGTTCAAGCAGAAGTCCTACCGGAGGCTCCGGAGCACTTGCTGATTATGGACTTCACCCTTCACCCCAGTCTGACCAAGCTGGGTGTTTTTACTGGGGGAACTTCAGTGTGGTCAGTTGTCAGTTCTTTTCTCTGGGCTTTTACCAGAGAAAGCACTTGTGGGGCATGTAAGCCTGGCTGCTGAGCTCTAGAAGAGAAGATCTGCAGGTCTCAATACTTAGCGATTGAACTGCCATGTAATTACCTGTTTTAAATATGATACTCATGATATCACGTGTCCCTGGGGTCATCCTGTACAGAGAGCCTCTGTCTCCAGTGAGTAAATTCTCCAATCTTTATTCATGAAGGGCACTTGTCTGGCCGCAGAGAGTGGGAAGGGAAGGTGACATCACACAGACTACAGTCACTATCCTTGTTTTCAGTCCTGCTGTCGCTCCCACTCCCAGAGGTGCCTGGCACTGTCAGCAGCTCAGCCTTGAGGAGTGAGAGAATTCTTCACTGTCTCTTCCGTGGGCTTAGGGTTTAGCTTTCTTGGGTCCGCTGTGTTAACTGCCATTCTTCCATCTGCTTCACAACTTCCAAAATATTTTCTTGTCCTGCTGCTTCTATTCTTTCTGTCCTTGTGAGTATATGCTTTTAAATTTTGATACCTTTATTCTTGGTTTAGTGGGATTTCGAGAGGGAGACAGGTTAGTGTATACATTCAGTCCACTGTGGTGAAATTTCTGTGTTTCAAAGGTAAAATTAAAATGTTGCAAGTATCACACCTAAAAAGACAATTTATAATATAAATAAAAGACAACCAGGCATGTTTTGACCTTTTTTTCTGAAACATGAAGAGTAGCAAAGCACTGTTTATACAGAATTCTTAAGAAAAAAGCTTGAAATTGTAGAGTTCTCTATGTAGTCAAACTATCATTCATGTACAAGAGGAAATAGCAATGCACAAGGGTTTGGGGTGTATATAAAATGTACCTTTTCTGAAAATGTTACTGGGGGATATACTACAATCAAAATGAAAAGTGGATTAGCATAGAAAGCTCAAGAAAGGGAAAATAATATGTAAGAATATATCTGGCTATGATACAACAGATAAATGTAACCAAAAACAAAAACTGGAAATACAAATACCAAGCAAGTGGAATTCAAGGTGAAAATATTATAGGACATAGATGAGTATTTAATCACGATAAACAATAAAATCCATGAAGAAGGATCTAAATCTTTGCACACCCAAAATAATAGTGACAAATTCTCTCAATCATAATGGGAATTTTTAATAGACCTGTCTGAGAATTTGACAGATAAGGATAAATAATAGTTTATCCTTAATAATTTGGAGGATTTGAGTAGGTGTATTACTACACATTATTTTTAGATACTCATGGAAATTTATAAAGGTTGATCCTCTAAGAAAATATCATTTAAAAATGTCTAAATTAAGACAGTCTACATAGAAAAATTTGGGTCACTTTTTCTAAACATAGCATAATAAAATATTAACAATAAAAGGATAACCCCCAAAACTAAGTACTTGGAAATTAGAAAGCATTCTTCTAAATAAGTTTGGGTTCTAACTTGCAGGAGAATGAAACTGGATTATTGTCTAACCCCATACACAAAAGTAAACTCGAAATGGATCAAAGACCTGAACATAAGTCATGAAACCATAAAACCCTTAGAAGAAAACATAGGCAAAAATCTCTTGAATATAAACATGAGCAACTTTTTCCTGAATGCATCTCCTTGGGGAGGGGAAACAAAATAAAAAATGAACAAATGGGACTACATCATGCTAAAAAGCTTCTATACAGCAAAGGACACTATTAGCAGACCAAAAAGGCATCCTACAGTATGGGAGAATATATTTGTAAATGACATATCTGACAAGGGGTTAACATCCAAAGTATATAAAGAACTCACATGCCTCAACACCCAAAAAGCAAATAACCCTATTAAAAAACGGGCAGAGGATATGAACAGACAATTCTCCAAAAAAGAAAATCAGATGGCCAACAGGTACGTGAAAAGATGCTCCAACTCTAATTATCAGGGAAATGCAAATTAAAACCACAATGAGATACCACCTCACACCAGGTAGGATGGCCAACATAGAAAAGAATAGGAACAACAAATGTTGGCAAGGATGTGGAGAAAGGGGAACCCTCCTACACTGCTGGTGGGAATGCAAATTAGTTCAACCATTGTGGAAAGCAGTATGGAGGTTCCTCAAAAAACTCAAAATAGAAATACCATTTGACCCAGGAATTCCACTCCTAGGAATTTACCCTAAGAATGCAGCAGCCCAGGTTGAAAAAGACAGATGCACCCCTATGTTTATCGCAGCTCTATTTACAATAGCCAAGAAATGGAAGCAACCTAAGTGTCCATCAGTAGATGAATGGATAAAGAAGATGTGGTACATATACACAATGGAATATTATTCAGCCATAAGAAGAAAACAAATCCTACCATTTGCAACAACATGGATGGAGTTAGAGGGTATTATGCTCAGTGAAATAAGCCAGGTGGAGAAAGACAAGTATCAAATGATTTCACTCATCTGTGGAGTATAAGAACAAAGAAAAAACTGAAGGAACAAAATAGCAGGAGACTCACAGAGCCCAAGAATGGACTAACAATTACCAAAGGCAAAGGGACTGGGGAGGATGGGTGGGAAGGGAGGGATAAGGGGAAAAAAGGGTATTATGATTAGCACACATAATCTAGCAGTGGGGGTGGGGATATGGGGAAGGCAGTGTAGCACAGAGAAGACAAGTAGTGATTCTATAGCATCTTACTATGCTGATGGACAGTGACTGTAATGGGGTATGTGGTGGGGGACTTGATAATAGGGGGAGTCTAGTAACCATAATATTGCTCATGTAATTTTACATTAATAATAGCAAAATAAATAAATAAATAAAGCAGTATGAATAAAAGAATGAACAAAAATGAATGGAGACTGGAAGGATGGTGGTGATCTCATTGGATCTTCACAGCCCCTCAGTGCCGACATGCTGTTGTTAATCCCCGCCTTTGGCTCTAGGCAGCTGGTCATGATCCAGTGTGCCTGTGGATGAAAAAGTGTAGAAAATCCACAGACTGCATTAGTGATGTAGAAAGGCAAAGGGTGATTGTCACTGCTGCCTTCCCCATCTCAGTCATGAGTAAGTAAGGCTAGGAGAGGTGATGGAAATGGCTTCAGGTCCCATTGCCAGACAGAGGGAGGGCAGGGACCAGAAAGAGTGGCTCTGACTGACCTTGTGCTTCAGCCTCTCCTCCTTGGTCAGGTTCGGAGGAAGCCGTGGGTGGCAGAGCACGTGTCTTGAACAGCTGGCTGTCTGTAGTCCAGGTGAGGGAGGGTGTATGCTGGGCAGCTGGGAAGTCACCTTCTGGAATGTGTAACCACAGCTCATCTTTATCACGCTCACTCCCAAAGCTCATCTGCTTCTTCCTGCCACATTTCAGGGTTCTGGGCTTCTAGCTAGGCAGCCTGAGATGTAGCTCCTATATGGGAAAGGTAAGCCTTTTGTTTTCCATTTAGAGCTCTGTGTGCAGGAGATGCTTCATTAATGTGGTCGATTGACCAATGGGCCAGGTTTCCCCTCTGGCCACCTTCCTGGCGCTTGTGGCCAGGTCTTTTTACCCCAGCCTGGCCCCCCTCCGCTGCGTGGACATGTGAACTCTGTGCTCCAGCCAGGCCATGCTTTGCACTCTCTGTGCTTTGCCGCACTGTGATCTGTTCTTGAAACATTCTTCTCCTAGTTTCTGTCTGGGAAACTATTCATCCTCCACAACTCTGCTTAAATATGAAGCCTTTCCTGATTTTTCCAGACAGTGCCTCTTTTTTTCCATTTATTTTTATTTATTTATTTTTTGAATTAAGGTACCATTGATACACAATCTTATGAAGGTTTCACAGGAGCAGCATTGTGGTTTCAACGTTCACCCGTATTATCAAGTCTCCCCCCCACACCATTGCAGTCACTCAGACAATGACTCTTTATTCTTAGTCTCTTGTGAATTCCCAGACTGAAGTACTTCCCCCATTATATTGTAAATATTTATTCATATGCCTGGGGTCCTTACTGAACAGAACTTGGTTCTCTAGCTCCAGTGCTTAGGTGACATGCACAGAAGGAGCTCAATGAATTTTTGTTAAAGGATGAGTCAAGTCAGTGCTTTAATTGATGAAATGGTATGAAGTCTGGATAACTCCATGAAAGGAACAGTTGGGCAGCTTCCAGTTTGATTTGGCAGAATTTTATTTTTGTTTTTAAGTTTTTTCATCTGACATTTCATTATGAACATTTCCAAACGTACCGAAAATTGTAAGGATTTTAGAGTATCTGTACCCACCACTCAGATTCTATCATTAATGTTTTTCTCTGGTTGCTTCATGACATCTTTGTCCTTCTCTGTCCTTAGAATTAGTCATTTATTAATCATCTTAGAATTAGTACATTTCAAAGTCAGCACAGACATCAATACACTTCCTCCTAAGTACTTCAGTATATATGCTACCTTTCTAGCATTTTAAACTCCTTGTCTAGGAATCTGAAATTGAAATCATAGATATCCATTCTTTGTAATAATAATAATTAGTTCTCGTGTTCTTGGATTATATTTATAATGTGTGAAGTGATTTTTATGTATTTACTGCATAGTAACTTTAAAAGGTAGATATGACTCAGTGTTTTTCAGTTGAGACAAGTGAAGTTTGGGGAGAGAAAATAATTTCCTAAAGCTGCTGCTAGTCACTGACATTCATGCACTGAGTCTTCAAAATTAGTTGAGCAGTAACTATGCTTACATCCTGGCTACTGGAACATTGCAAAAGAGAACCAGACAGCAGTTCTGCCCCAGAGTGGCTCCCTGCTTCATGGGGAAGGCACTCACTCCCCTTTTTACAGTTACAGGGAGAGTGGGATGGAAGATGAGGGCAAGTGTAAACCAGGACTTCTCTCTCTACATCCAGAACGCTTTCCCTACTATTTCCTTCACAGCTCTCTGGAGGGAGGGACCAGGAGGGAAGGCTCTGAACCCAGGACAGCTAAGGCAGAGTTAGCCTTTCCTGTGACCGTCCTTCCCCCGACCTGCCCTCAACTGGCCCATCCCTTTTCTTTACCTCCTAGGCCTTTGTGTATGCTGCTTTGGTGGAAGATTTGGAAGTCTGGACAGGAAAAGGGGACTCTTGGGAAGCTCAGTACGGAGTCCCCCACTCCCTAACCCCACTACAAATTTACTATGCAACATGGAAGCTTGGTGGTTGCCATGGAGACAGTGTGGCACCAGGGAGAGATAGGGCCTTAGCTCCAGGGAAGGCAGAGTGGAGAGAAGGTTGTATGTTTACTTTCCCTTCCTTCCTTCTTTTCTTCTCTCTTCCTTCCTTTATTTTTGGTAGGGGTGGGTGGGGATAGAGACTTGCATCTAATTATGGGCTGATGGGCAAGAAAGGAGCAGGTGATTCAATTTGTGAGGTGGTGGAACCCACTTCTTACATAGGCTGGAGGGGCGGTCACCTGAGGACAGAAAAAGGTTGATCTTGGATGTGGGCAGTGGGAGAGGGAGTCAAAAAGCTTGAAGATTCAGTTAAATTCAGTCAACATTTAGTAGGGCTCAGGGATCCAGCTCAGAAGGTCACAGGCAAATAGAATCCAGTACATGGCAGAGGGCTCAGCAAGATGCTGGAGGGGCACAGAGTGCAGAGAGAGGCGGTTTCCGAAGTTGGCCCGGAAAAGTAGTGTGGATGCAGGGAAATGGAGGTCATTCCAGGCTGCCAGCAGGCATGGAGGGGGTGGTAAACAGCCCAGGGGCTGCCAAGTGGCTGGAGGCTGGAGCATATGACAAGATATGGCAAGTGATGGAGATATGGCAAGATAAGGCAAGGTGGGAATGCAGCAAAGTGGGAGTGCAGCGTCTGCATGTAGGAGTTTGGCCCTTTTGCACACAATTACCTGCAAATCAAGTAGCTGACAGTCTTGTAGCCAGCAAAATACAGTTGACACAGGGAGATCTTTGAAAAGGGCTGCTTGAAAGATGAAATATTGGGGTGGGACTTGGCTTTGCCTCCTTGGGTCTGAATTACCAGTTGCTCAGGCAAACCCCAGGGGTTGAGACTTTAGCACAGAACCTAAAAAATGAGCCCTGGGTTGGGGAAGAGACAGGTTCAGTGCTCACAAGCTGTGTGCCTTGACAAGTCCCCTGAGCTTTCTGAGGCACGGCTTGATCCCCTAATGATCTCAGCATTTACAGACCCTGTCCCAGGGGCTAGCCTGGACTCTGCTCTGTATAGTCTGGTCTGCTTGATAGCCTGGTTCAGATCATCCTGACCTCCCAACCCGATGTGGCCTGTTTGAGGCTCTGACAAGTTTGTGGGGTTTGGGAAATGATGTAGGCTAATCTGCTCTGTCATCTCCTAGCTGTAGCACCCTGGGCTACTAAGTAACCGCTCCCTCTTTTCAACTATAGAATGGGGATAATGAAGTCTGTCTCACAGGCCTCAGGCTGTTTAGAAGGAGGACTTATCACCTCCTCCTTTCCCTTAGCCCCGCATTTTTCAGCAGGACGCCCTCAGCACTGGGATGGCACTTCTTCATAGAGCTGGACTCTCCTACCCATGGCCCATGGTGGGATGTGTAGTGTCCCTGGTACCTGCTCACTGATTGACAGAAATGGCCCCATCTTTGTGACAGCCCCCAAACTCTTCTGCACAATTTCATTGCCCCCTAGGGGACAAAAACCATCTCCAGTTTAGTGATTCAATTCAAGACACATTTATGAGTGCCAACTATGTGCAAGGAAGTGTGCTGGGTTTATCCTTGGAAGAGGTTGTATGTAATGGTGGCAGGAACAGTGGCCCAGAATGCAGGAAAAAAGATTGTATGTCCCAGGTCTATACAAATCATTTAATCTTTTTCTGACTCTGAGTCTACATCTGTACTGGATGAACACCTATGTTGAAGGCCATGGCTATTTTTCCAAATCACTTACAGTTGAAAACATGGTACATTGGAAAGGGATAAAGTACTATGGAATTCAGAGGAGGGAAAGATTACATCCAATGTGGAGACTTAGGAAGGGCTGCTTGGAAGAAGTGACATTTGGGCTGGCTCTCAAAAGTTGGATAAGGCAATAACAACCATTTTAATGAAAAGTTGACTGTGTGAGGTGCCATACTAAACTCTATATAAACATCATCTCTTATGGGTCAGGAAAAGCCCTGTGAGGTATATATTGTTATCTTTATTACATAGTGAGTAAATTGAGTAACTTTCTCAGAGCCACAGTGAGTTACTGACAGTATCAGCTAGCTCCTGCAGTGTAAGAAGCCACACCAAAAGTGAGTGGCTTAAAACAATATTTATTTCTTATTATTCATGAGTCTATGGGTTGGTTTACTGGAGACTGGCTGGTCCAGGACAGTCTCAGATGGGATAACTGTACTCTCTTCCACATGGATTCTCATCCTTCAGCAGTCCATCCCAGGCTTACTCTCATGGAGGAGGCAGGGGTTTGAGAGAGGAAGTGTGTAAGTCTTTTTGGAGCCCAGGCTCAAGGTATACCATTATTTCTACCACCTTCTATTGGCCAAAGTAAGTTACAAGGCCATCCCAGATTCAAGGGGAGGGGAAATAGACTCTATCTTTTGATGGGAGAAGCTGCAGAGTCACATTGCCAAGGGCATGGATACAAGGAAAAGTGGAGACTTGGGCCATTTTTGTCCTCTGCTACAGTAACAGAGCAGGGTTACATCTTTGGTCTAGTTGGTTCCAAGCTGTGTTCTTTTCACAAGGGTTCATTTCTTCTAAGGAGGAAGAAAAAAAATTAGGACCAAGGAAAGAGCATGAGCATAGGAAAGGAAGTAAAAAAGGTCAGGACATGTCTGGAGAACACAGGATCATTCATTTTGGATGAGGTGTGGTGTATAAAGGGGAATAGCAGAGAAAAAGGCAGGCAGAGCTGGCTAGGTAAGTCCTTGGAGGCTTTGTATGCAAAACTAAGTTGTTTGGATTTTATCCTGTCTGTGAGAAGCCAGGTTAAAAGTCAGGTTTATAATATACTACCTACAGTAAAATTCACTTTTAGGAATATAGTTCTATGAGTTTTGACAAATGCATATGGTTGTGTAATCACCTAAACAGGCAAGGTATAGAATATTATCATCACCCCAAAAAGTTTGCTTGTGCCATTTGTAGTCAATCTCCTCTCCCTCCCCCAGATTCTGGCAACTACTGATATGACTACCATCTCTATAGACTTACCCTTTCCAGAATGTTGTATAAATGAAATCATGCCATCTGTAGAATTTTGGTCTTTTCTTTCATTTTATGTAATGCTTTTAAGATTCATCCATGTATCAGCAATTTGTTCCTTTTTAATGCTGACTTGTATTCTATTGTATGGATGTACCACCATTTGTCTATCCATTTCCAAGGTAAAAGATTGTTCCCAGTTGGGCAATTGCAAATAAAACTGCTATACACAGTCACAGACAGGTCTTTGCATAGACATATGTTTTCATTTCTCTTAGGTAAACATCTAGAGTAGGATTATTGATAAGTATAGGCATATTTTTATACGAAACTGCCAAACTGTTTTCTGAAATGGCTGTACATTTTTATTCACACCAGTAATGCATGTAGGATCTAATTGATTCATATCCTTGTCAATATTTAGTATTGGCAGGTTTTTCCCCCTAATTTTAGCCATCCCAATAGGTGTATTTCCTTATAGCTTGAATTTGCATTTTCCAAAGACAAGATGTTAGGCATCTTCTCATGTGCTTCCTTTATATCTCTTTTTTTGCCCATTAAAAAAATAAGTTGCTTGTTTTCTCCTATTAAGCTTTGAAAATTCTTTCCATATTCTAGGCTTACACCCTTTATCAGATAATATGCTTTGCAAATATTTTCTGCTGTACACTCAGACAGGTTTTAATGGGAAGTAACTCTTGTGTTTGAAAGATGTGCTCTGTGGCATTGTGGGATGGGGGAGTGAGATGGAGTGGGAGAGAAAGGGGCTATCTTAATGGTCAAGGGAGAGCTGAGACTTGGAGCCAGGCCAGGGACAGTGAGATGGGAAGGAGTGAAGATCCAGAGGTATGGGGACCCCCTGGATGGGTGTTAAAGCCTCTTTTGCCCCGATGAGCCCACTCTCCCACCTTCCTTCCTTTGATAGATATTTGTGGAGTGACTGCTAAGCACCAGGTTGCAGTCTAGGCATGGGGAAATACCGGTAAAGAAATCCAAGTCCTGCCATCATGGAGTTTACATCTTAGTGGGGAAGACAGACAATAAACAAACACATGTGTATAACATAATGGCTGGAAGATTCTGTTGGATACACAAGGCTAAGGGTTCTTACTGAAATGCCATCTTACAAATGGCTCCAAGGATGGGAAAGAGAGTCTTCAGGAGGGGAAAAAATCAGAACAACAGGAGGGACTTGAGACTGAGGTCAGGGGCTCTGGGCTAGAATTCTGGCCCTAACCTTCGCCACCAGGGTGAGCTCAAGCAAGTTCCCTCCTCTCTCTGGCTCTCAGTCTCCCTCTCAAGGTTGGGCTAGATGATCTTTTACATGTTAGGATTTTGTATTTTCAGTTTAACAAATGAGCTTGGGGGCTCTGATGAGCCAAATCAGGTGCAAAGTTAAGAAATCTGCTCCTTAGAACCAGGCTGTTTTGTTCAAAAAGCTTATCAGTTTTGGCCTCTCACCCAGTGTAAGATTGGTACTTGTTCATGCCCCGTGGGCACTCCTTCAGGCACGCGGGAGGAGAGGGGACTCACTGCCTTCCAAGGGACCAGTTCCATTTTCCCTTTCTCTCTCTCTTTTAAAGGGAAAGGATCACACCTTCTACTAAGGGAAAGTGCCCTCCAATTGTGGATCATGATTCAGACCCTACTCCTTAAAGCTGCATGTGAAGAACAGCCTATGGTGGCCAGAGGGCCCAAGGCCTGAAGACAGATCTGGGGATGGGAGGGTAGCAGTGAGAGCAGGGGTCTTGCAAAAGGGACACATGGGAATAATGCCTGGGATGGGGAGAGATGTGGTGGGGCCACTTTTGCAGGAGACATCTACCTGGAAGTCATGGTGTCTGTTGGGACAGCTGGGGCCAGGTATCTTTTGATGTGAGAGATCAGTTATCCTGAGAATTCAAATCTGCCAGTGACATGAACATGGGAGCCTGACCACAGCTGGACTAGGAGGTGGAATGTGGTTAACACTCTTGGAACCCCTTCTGTTTTAAAGCCAAAGTGCTTGACTCCCAGTTCATTAAAATCCGAAAAGAGGCGGGAGAGTGTAGCATATGTCATACAGCAGCTGTAGGCCCCCCAGGGGTACTCCACATCGATCCCAGGATGCTTCTGGAAGCTCAGCATCAGTTTTGGCTTCTCACCACGCTATGGGGAAGCTGCTGACTGCTAGGAAATTTGTAGCTATCCGGAACAACCAGGTCTACTCCCAGAATCAGGCCTCATGGTCACACCAGTCTAAGCCCAAAGGTGAGTATGTGGGGGTTGGTCACAATGTCCTCACTGTTTTTTCGTCAGTGAGAGATTGGGTGGGTAGGCAGGAGTGTGTTATCCCTAGAAAAAAAGAGTCTAGGACACTACAGCCTCAGCCACGAAACTCATATAGGATTAAAAAAAAGACTTCAAATCCTGTTCAGAGTGTGAGTGCCTTACGAAAAGTGGTTACTTTCTCACCCATGTCAAAATGTCTGGGATGAAGTAAAACTCTTTATTCACAGGCCTGTCATATACATTAAAAAAAAAATCCTTGTGAACCCTCAAAACTGATGAGCTATACTAGGTGCAAACTAGGTCTAATACGTCAGCTTAGAAAGGTTTCAAGAAATAAGATCAATATACCCAAATCAACTATTTCTATATGCTCGCAATAGGCAATCAAAAATTTTAAATGCCATACATAATGGCATCAAAACTATGAAATACTTAGGCTAAATTTGACAGAATATGTACAAGATCTGTATGGTAAAAACTACAAAATACTGCTGAGAGAAATTAATAAAGACCTAAATAAAGGAAGAAAGATACCATTTCATGGACCAAAGGACTCAATATTGTTAAGATGTCCATTCCCCCCAAATTGATAGATTCAATGTAATGCCAGTCAGAATCCCAATAATTTATTTATGTTGATAAGCTGATCCTAAAACTTATACAGAAATACAAAAGACATAAAATAGCCAAAACAACTTTGACAAAGAGGAACAAAGCTGGAGGACTAATGTTACCTTATTCCACAGTGTGGAATTGGTGTCAAGATAGACAGATAAAAGAAACAGAACAGAGAATCCAAAAACACACCCACACACCTATGGACAACTGATTTTCAACAAAGGTGCAAAGACAAGTCAATGGAAAAGGAATAGTCTTCTCAACAAATGGTGCTAGAACTATTGAATGTCAATATGCAAAAAAATAATGAACTATGATCAATGACTTATATGTAAAAACTAACTCAGAGTGAATCATAGTAAATATAAAATGTTATACTTAAGCTATAAAACGAAGAAAACATAGGAAGAAAATCTTTGGACTTTGGGTTAAGCAGGAATTTCTTAGATATAAGTTTAACTATTTGTTCTTTTATAGATTGTACTTTGGTATGGTATAACAAGTTTGGACTTAATTAAAATTTCAAATTTTTGTTCTTTCAAAGATGCTATTAAGAATATAGAAAGACAAGCCATTGGGTGGGAGAAAATATCTCCAAATCATATATGATATAGGACTTAGATCCAGAATATATATGTATGTCACCATACCCAGGGCTGGGGAGAATGGGGAGCAACTGGAAGTCTCATACACTGCTGGTGGAAATGTAAAATAGTACACCTCCTTTGGAAAAGAGTTTGGCAAGTTAAAAAGTTAACCATACACATACCATACAATCCAGCCATTCCTCTCCTGGGGATTTACCCAAGAGAAGGGGAAGCATAGGTCCACGCAAAAATTGTATAGACGTGTCTCTAGCTACTTTATTCGTGGCAGTCCCATATTGGAAACAACCCAAATGTCCATTAACAAGTAAATGAATAAATAACTGTGGTATACCCATAAAACGTTAAGACTAACCAAAGTGTACACTTTCAATATGTGTGGTTTATTATGTGTTAACTATACCTCAATAAACTGTTACAGTTTGGAAGAAACTAAGGAGAAATAACAACTAAAGGAAATGTAGGATCCTAGAAAGGATTCTGGAAAGAAAAGGAACATCAGTGCTGTAACTGGTGAAATTCTAAAAAGGTCCGTGGTTTAGTTAATAATATTATGCCAATGTTAATTTCTTGGTTTTGATAATTTTACTATGGTTATAAATGTTAATTTATAGGAAATTGGGTGAGAGGGATATGGGAACTTTGTCTCATTATTTTAACTTCTGGTAAGTCTAAAATTAATTCAAAATAAAAAGTTTAAAAATACATGCAATGAAACGAGAAAAAAGATTGCTCTATTTTACAAAATAAATACATTTTTTCAAGTGTATCTGTTAGCTTTCATATTACTGACAGTTACTGTCACCAGAGAGAAGGTCAGAACATTTGGAATGTTTGCTGTGTCATAAGAAAAACCTGTGTAACCACTTTAACTAGGGCAGTTCATCTAAGTCCTGTGCCGTAAGAATTTCTGTGTGTTACAAAAGTCACGTTCGCTGAGAAGTTATAATGCAGTGAAAGACCGGCCACCACGGAAGGCTTTCTTGCACGGAACGTTGGAAGTTCCACAGAATTAAGACCCCTCTGGAGCTGCCCTGAGCTCTGACTGGTGGGAGTTGGAGTATAAACACCCAGCTCCCTCGCCCCTTGTAGAATATAACTTTGAAGTGTATGTTTTACACTGGCTCTCAGAGTTTTCCCAATGCAGTTAAACTCCAGTTGCCTTCAGTGGTAACCTACCGATAATGTGCCTTTATTGGCTGTGACCCCTTCTCCATCCCCACACTGGTGTTCTCTTCACTTCCCAAATAAACTACTTGCACTCAAATCCTTGTTTTAGGGTCTGCTTCTGGGGAAACCCACGCAATGCTACGATTTTTTCCAGCATCCCAGCGAGTCATCTCGCCACACTGCTGGTTTGGGCATCTCACTTTGGAGACCACTGTTTTGTTCCACAATAACTCAATCTGTGTGTCTGTGGGGAAGTTGGGGTTCCTATGGCCAGGATCCTCACTGAACTTAAACCACCTGATGATGTAACTAGCCTGCTGCTAGGCTACGGCTTGCACACCTTTAGGCAATAAGCTATTACTGTGCTATATAGAGAGTTCGGCCCTGTTGTCTGGGCGGAGGCAGAGACGTTAGTGCTCTACCTACTGCTGGGAGAACAAGCCAGGTGATAAACCCTTTCACCCCAAAGAACGTTTTGCTGTCAATTTCTTTGGTCACATTGAATCCATAGTGAACTTGCCCAGGGCTGAAACCCATTGGCAAGACAGTGTCCGACTTCTTGCGCACCCCAACCCCGCCCTTCCAGTGCAGCCGCCATGAGTGTAAAATGTGCTTTGGATATTGAGCTGAAATCTGGCTCCTTTGCCCTTTTGCTGAGGCAGGACCATAGGGACACAGGGATCTTAGTTTGTTAATTGTGCTCCACTGAGGCCCTCGGAAACCTCTCTGTAAGGAAAACGAGGGCTGGCCAAGAGGGCTGGGCTCTGTGCCCACCCAGCTTGAACCAAAGTAGCTTCATATTTGTTATATGTTGGACTTCTCCTAAAAGCTTTTGTTTGGAAAAAAAATTCCACAGTGGGAAAAAAGCTTTAACAACCAGCACTTCTAGTTCAATCTCTTACAGTTGTCTGCAGAAGATTGGGGTGAGCACACCAGCACACAAATCATATAAAAGTGACATCAGGTTCTAGCACCTCCCTGGTTGCTTAGGAGGGTAGCAGTTTCTTCCAGTCTAATGTGAGGTCCTGTCAGGTTGTGGGAAGTCCTGAGCAGGGCAAAAACTGCCTCTCATAAGCCACGCCACCAGACCTATGCCTCCAGTGCCACCTTGCAACATGGACCACAGGTAATGTTACAATGAATGAGCATCACATGGTAAGCGGTCCTGTTGCAACTAGGCTCTGTGATCAGCTAGTGGGCATGGGCTGTGGGCCACCTGCAATGCTTTAGCAGGATCAAGCTCAGCTGGCATTTTGTGAGGAAATTGAGACTCAGGGAACAAGTTACACAGCGTTTTTGCCTCAGTTAACATAGTTAATAGAATAAACTTTTTGGCTGTGTTAGGGTCTTATCAGTACCTGACCATTATGAGGGTGATGGTTTTGACCATCATGAACCCTATACAGTGCCTTCTACCTTGAATCTACAATGACCAGCAGCCAGGCCAGATGTGAGGGAGCTCTGGGAAGTCCCTCTTATTCAGAGCTCACACCCCAGATCCTCACTGCTGGTCGTGCCTGGTCCTTTGGCCCTGAAAGGAGTTTCACCATCTCTAACTGGACCCTCAGAGAGCCTGCCTCCTTCTCAGGGCAGTTTACCCACGTTCCTGGGTTGTTGACCACTCCCTCTTCCTGGACCTATTGCAGCACCTGGCAGGGAATGGAAATTCGACAAAAATGGGAATGGAGGAAGGGAGAAGGGGATTACCACAGATGTGTAGGAGGTTCTGAGGCCAGAGACAGGGCAATAAATAAGCATGGGAACCACCATTACTGCAAAGCTTGGATTTGGGGGGTGGTCATTAGGAGAAGTATCTAGTAAGCCACTTCCCTCAGTGGTGTGCCAGTAAATATTCAACAACTGGCTCTAAAAAACAAAACCAAAACACCTGTGATGGTTAATTCTATGTGTCAGCTTGTCTGGATCACAGCTTGACTGGACTTAGTTAAACATTATTTGGACACATCTGGGAGGGCCCTTCTGGATGAGATTAATATTCCCCAAAGTGGGTGGGCCTCATCCAGTTGAAAACCTGAATAGAAAGTCTGAGTAAGAGGGAACTTCTGCTGGAGCATCTGCGTTGAGACTTTTCCGGCCTGCTGACTTGAACTGAAAAATTAGGTCTTTCTCCATCTCCAGCTTGAAGACTAGAACTGAACTGATGGCAAACCTGATTCTCGAGGAC
The DNA here is from genome assembly GCA_032199065.1 of Smutsia gigantea. NCBI lineage: Eukaryota > Metazoa > Chordata > Mammalia > Pholidota > Manidae > Smutsia > Smutsia gigantea. The sequence continues at coordinate 94,218 of JAVSCE010015361.1, forward strand.
TTCACACGTTGACTGGGGCTACACCATTGGCTCTCCAGCTTGCCGACTGAAGGTCTTGGGACTTCTTGGCCTCCATAATTGCCTGAGCCAATTTCATATGATAAATCAATCTCTCTCTCCCCCATGTAGGTTGTTTCTCTGGAACACCTAATACAACACGAGAACAAAACAAGCTCTGATTTGTAGTGTTTACTAATTTCTGTGGTGTAAACACTCCCACCACAGGTGATTTTCCAGCTACGAACATCTCTGGAGCAGTGCACAACGGTTCTTGGGATCCTATACAGACCAGGTGCAGCATGCCCCTGGCCCCTCCACACACATAACCTTTCTCCCTCTCCAGGAGGAGGGTTCCTCTGAATGAGTCAGACCTTAGGTTTGTGGGCCTGTGGGTTTTTCTCCCAACAAGCAATTCTTCTCACCATCAGCAGGGTGTCCTATAATTTCACTCACTCCTGACACTCCTGTGAAAATAAGGAAACCTTGCTGACACAGCATCAGGAGGCCAGCAGGGGAAACTGTCATGCCAACCACTCTGCATAAATCTCAGACCCCCACCAGAAGAGATGGACAGAGCACTGTTTCAGCCATTTTCCTACCCAGCAAGAATAAGACGGGTTTCCACCTTCCCCCTCCTCACAGTAGCCCAGCAAATGAGAGACCGTCACAACTCAGCCAATGATAAGCCATGATATGTGGGACTCCCAGTTTCCTCCAACGGACTTCTTGCTTAGAACAGCCCCTCGCAACTGCCCCCTTCCCTCTTTAAAAGAATTCTCTCTCCTTTGTTCTCCTGACATTCCTATGGTTTTGCAATAGCTTGCATGTTCCCAGTTGCAATTCTCTGTTATTCCCGAATAAACCTGTTTTTTGTTGGCAGAATAACTTTCATTTTGAAGTTTAACACTCTAACTAGACCCACAGGTTAAAGGCTTACTCTCATAAAGCTGCCCCCTACTGCAGATATCAATTGCAAGTAGTAGGTCCTCAGCTTACTTACAACTTTTGTCTAATTTGGCTACAAATCGGAGGTTTCCATGAGCTCCTCCCCCTTGGATCTGATTATTTGCTAAAGTGGTTCACAGAACTCAGGGAAACATGTTTACCAATTCACTAAAGGGTATGGTAGAGGCTACAGATGAACAGCCAGGTGAAGAGGAACATGGGGTGAGGTCCAGGAGGGTCCTGAGCACAGGAGCTTCTGTCCCTGTGGAATCGGGGCGTGTTGCCCTCCCCATCGGTGGATGTGTTCACCAACCTGGAAGCTCTCCGAATTCCATACTGTTGGAGTTTTATGGAGGCTTCCTCACGTAGGCATGATCAATCAACTCAATCTCTAGCCCCTCTCCCCTCTCTGAAGGATGGTGGGTGAGGCCGAAAGTTCCAAGCTTCTAATCATGCCTCTTTCTGCTGACCAGCCCCCATTCAGGAGCCCACCCAGTTACCTCACAGAACAAAAGACACTCCTATCACTCAGTAAATTCCAAATGATTTAGGATCTCAATCCCAGGAATGCCAGGAACCTGCGTCAAAGACCAAATGTAAGATTAAAAGGTGCTCCTACTGCTCTTGTCACTTGGAAAATTACAAGGGTTTTTTAGGAGCTGTGTGCTAGGAAGTGGGGGCAGAGACAAATATATATATATTTTTTCTATGATCTCACAGTGTCACATGAAAAAGGAAAATCATTCCTTGGATCTGCTCCATAGGGCTCCCCGTGGGGGAGGAGGAGGGCCGGGCCTTTTGGCTCAGCAAGCTTCACACCATCTGTCTTCAGCAGCTCAGGTTGCTCTAACAAGTTGCCACAGACTGGGTTGCTTAAATTACCAACATTTATTTCTCACTCTTCTAGAGGCTGAGAAGTCCAAGACCAAAGTGCTTACAGATGTCTGGTAAGAGCCTTTAGCTTGGTTTGCAGATGGCCATCTTTCTCACATCTTCACACATGGTGGAGAGCAGAGGGCTAGGTTTGCTGTCTCTCCTTACAAGGACACTACTCTCTCATGGCATTCCACCATCATAACCTAAAAGGCCCTCCTTCCAATTCCATCACATTAGATTCAACATATGAATGGGGTTGGGGAGACCCAAACATTCAGTCCATAGCAAAATATCACCTCCTAGACCCCACCAAGCCTCAGTCTCTCTCAGCCTAGCATGCCAGCGCAGACACTTGCAGTGATTAGAGGGGTCATGCAGGATGAGGCCTGTGGGCCATCTTAACACCAGGACAGAACTAGAAAGCATATTTTAAAAATACATCTACATTTAACTTGTGTAGTGTGATTTATCTTATATAAGCCAAGTTTGGAAAACCCACTGATACAATGTTGGATGAATGTTGGTGTCTGGACACTGCCATGTGAGCTGAGGGTCTGGTTGGGCAAGAAGGGTTCCTTGGAGAAGGAAGGGCTCTGGGTCAAGGCCGAACACTCCCTGCTGACCACTAGTGGCATCTTTTCTCAGCAGAAATCATGCAGTGAAACTGACCTCCCACTACGTGGGACTCAGCCACAGGGTGTTATTTTCCCCGTTTCTAGGTCTGGAGCTACTGTCTCGGATTGCTCTGGCTGAGGCTCTGGAAGCACTTTGGGGATGAAAGACCAGGTGATGAGTCTGCCTCTCTGTTGAAGCCAGCAGTAGCTCCAGCGTGGCCTTCAGGGGAATCACTGGATGTTCCTTGAGCTTCGCTTTCCTCACCTGTAAAATGGGGATAGAAACCGACCTGCTTTTGTTACGGGATTGTGAGGATCAAATAAGATATTGTATGTTGTGTGCTATTCAAATGTAGGGTGACATTTAAGGCTTAAACTGCAGAATCTGTTTGGAGGAACACTAAATATTTCTAATCCTCTTCTAAAGAGAGTTCACAGAATCCAGATTTATGGAACTGAGCAATTGGACAAGTAATTTCCTGTAGGAATACCTTTAGTATGTGAGCCCCGCATCACACATAGTTTTAGGAAAATGTCTATCAGGCATATCCTCCCATTTGCATAAAACTGTATTGCACTAGACTCTACTCTTATAATTCTATTCATTTAAGCCTAACAACCCTATACATGCAGGGTGACTTAAACTGCTCTACCATAGTCCCAAGTATGTAGTGGCTGACCTACACTACAAATTTTATTTTTTGCTCTGGTAATAAATAGATCAGGCCAGGGTTCAAGTCGTGGGGAGTTCTCCCTTACACAGTGACTCGGGGATCCAGGCTCCTTCTAACTTGTGGCTCTGCCACGGCCCATGGCCTAGTTGTCATTTGCATCCAGCTAATAGAAGGGGAAAGATCCAGGAGAAGCTCATGTGGGAGGTTTTTACTATTTCTGCTCACCTTCTCCTGGAGAAGGCTAACACAAGGACACACTTGACTGTGAGGAAGGCTGGGAAATGTAGTCTAGCAATGTGCGCCAAGAAGCAGGGAATGGACTTTAGTGGACAGCTAGTACTCTCGATCAGTTTGTAGACAAGTCTGATACAAATAGTCTGTACAGGATTCACCCACTTGCCAAAATTAGGTAACAACCAAGTAACAAAGCCAGGGCTGCAGTGCAGGGCTCCCTCCTGATAACCTGACCTAGTGCCTTAAAGAGCAGTAAGGCCCCATCCCGGCCTGAGCCACCCTGGCATCTCACGGGCACTCTCACTAGTCTCCTAGCTTCCACCCATTCCTTCTGAAGAGAAGGGGATCCTATCAACACCTAGGCCAGATCCCACTGTGACAGTGACAGAATTTCCAAAATGGGAAACTCACTAGCCCACAGTCCTAATAAACTTGTCACTCCCCCATGTGGTCTTTAGCCTTTGTCCCAGGCACGTAGCTTCAGAGAGGGAAGCAGACCCAGTGAACGGCACAGCCTGCACTCTAGCCCAGGTCTGACTCCACAGAGCAGGTCCCCAGAGCAAGAAATGACAAAGGCTAGTTTCCAGGTCACTCTTTTATTTTTACAGCAGTGGCCCTGCAGCCGTGGGGACATGAAGTGTTCTGGACAGTAGGCACAGAGTCTGCAGCTGCCAGAGCCTTTCTCCTTGGTCCCCATGATCCAGGAAAAAATAAAAGCCACACACCATCCCCATCCCCACCCCATCCCTTCCTTTTCAGTCACAGCCAATTAAGTCATGCATCCGTCAAGCCAAAATGGTTACAATTCTGATCTTACAGAAAACCTTCATGCAGCCAAGAAACTCAGGGCTCTGGAAGGGGAGAGGCCTATTCTTTTACCTTCCACACACACACTGCTCCCCACATGGGGCCAAGTTTAAACCAATGGTGGATGGAGAGGGATGGGACTCGCTACAAGAAAAAGCAGGTAACTCAGTTCACCATGCTTGGGAGACTGCTCCTTTCCAGGCCAGATATTATGGAGGAAAGCATAACCTGAGGCTGCTGCCATCCCAAGACCTTCCCTTCCAAGCCCCAGGTTCAAGGTGAGGTGTGTGAAGGGCAGGATTTTGGTTTGCAGAACTAAGGATGCGAGGCTGCTGCCATCTCCAGCTGCACTCCCAGTGGCTCAGGGATGGAGGCCACACTGGTGCAGTGTTGGAGCTGTATCTGTTGGGTTAATGTGCTCGGGTTAACCATTCCTCTACAGCAAGTAGGATCATCAGGTTAGCACTGAGCAGGAAGCACATGGGCCCACTAAGAGAGCTAATGCTAGAATTCACATGATTTGTATACCAGCTAGAGAATGAGGTTTGTTTTTTCTTATGCTCCCTCCAGAGGCCAAATGGGTAAGGGGGGGTGGTTTCCTTTACTTCTTGAGAGCCATGAATGCACCCAGCCCACTGTCAGTTAATGTGATTGAGGATTCTGGCAACCTGCAGTGACCAGACTGACATTTTCCTGCAAGCTATTGATGCACCTTTCTAAAAATGAGATGAGAGCTGGCCTTGGGCTGAAGGAAGGACCTTAAATGACAGACAACCCCTGGCGTACACCTGGATCATTTATTTTTCCTAACTTTCCACAGGTTTTGCAACCACAGTGTCTAAGACAGCCACGCAGGTCTATAGCTGTAAGGCTGTGGGAGGTCTTGTGTGTACCGGTATGATAAGATGAGGAAACTGCAGCTCAGAGGGACAAGTGACTTGGCCATGGTCACACAGCACACTAGCAAGACTGCAGGGACCAGCGCAGCCTCCGGCCTCCTGGTATGGGGCTCGCTCTCCCTCAGGATGTCTCTGCTTGACACAGCTCACTTAACCCCAGCTTCCCTTACATGACACAATTCCCCCTCAGATTCTGGGTTTTCAGCTGAAGCTGGCCAGTTCTTCAGATGGAATCACATCAACAACCAAGTTTTAATAAGTTGGAAGAACCTAGGGAGGCCCCCCCTCCCTCTGAACGGAAACGGAGCTAATTTTCTCTGAGTTCAGGATTTATAAGGCACTGAAATTAACTACAGAGGTGGGTGGGTGAGAAAGAAATGGGATGAGTGGTTGAGGAAATCAAGCTGATGCTCTTTCTTTCAGCCCCACAGTGAGAATCCTCAGGAAACCTAACTAAGGCGGGATCCATTTTCCTGCTTGGTATGGCCCACCCCTCCACCCCGTGCTGCAGAGCAGTGTGGACACATGCCACTGTGACAAGAGGTATGGACAGTTGGAGAGCCAAGAGTAAGCCCAGGTCCTCTGGATCCAATTCAGAGGGGAAACCACTCACTCCCCCTGGGCATGTGTCCAGGTTCAGGGCCAGACAGGATTCAATCCTGAAATGTCTTCTCCAGGGGACACAGTCCTTTGAGTCAACTTGGGTAGTGGCTGGGGGGCGCTGCAATCCTGAGCAGGAAGTCACCAAGGACGGCAGAGAGAACTTTGGAATCGGACCTGGCTTTGGCACAGCACGCCTTGGGCCTACCCACCCCATCTGTTGCCTCCTTGAGGGCCCGGGGATGGAGAGGAACCTTCCATCCCTCAGCGAAGAGCTCTTGACTGGTTGACTGAAGCAATGGCGGTGGACTGGGGCATTCCCTTATTATTCTCATCAAACTTATGCCCAGGTGACCTAACGTGGGCCTTCTGCCCCAACCACCAAATCTAAAGCACTGTAGTCAGAGGTGATGCTGAATGGGAAGCCCCCATAACAGCTCCCATTTACTCAGTGCCTCCAATGCGACAGGTGTGGGGTTTAAGTGACAACACCTGCAGGCAGGTACTGCTGCCCCTTTCGCCAGATGAAGAGTTGGCTCAGAGGGGTTGAGTGACTCACTGAGTCACATAGATAAGGAGTGGCTGAACTGGGAGCTAGACTCAGGTTTGTCTGACTCCAAATCCCACGTTCCTTCTGTTCCACTTGAAGGGCCCTGGTGGCCGGGAGCCGGCTCTTGGTGCTGTCTGGGTGGGAGTGCTAGAGGGGTTTCTTCTAAAAGCGTGCATCTGGGAAGGCAACCTAGTGCAAGTGAAGGAAAGGTGCCTCCTGGCCCTGGGGACAGAGTCCATCCATGTCTGTTTCCTTCCAGGCAGCTCGCACTCAGTGCCTGGCAGCCTTGCAGATCTTATCGTACACCTCGGGGAAGGCATCCTGGCAACTGAGCTGCTTCCGCAGCTTGTGGTACAGGGAGCCGTCGAACATCTCCCAGAACTCCTCCCGGTTCATGTAGCAGTCTGCATACAGCATCTGGAACCTGCAAAGAGAAGCGGGTGAGGATGTAGAAGGTGGCAGCCTGGTTGCAGGGAGGGAACAGGGACCCGAGAGAACCCCAGCTGTCCCTGATGCATAGCACACTTGTGCGGGGACTCTTCTTCCTTAACCCCCCTCATGACCTAGTGATGGAGGCTGTAGGAGTCCTCACCCCCATTTTCAGATGTGAAATTGAGGCTCAAGGTGCTAAGTGGCTTAGCAGTGGAGACAGAGACAGGAGTCCAACTTGGTCAGCTGGGTCTCCCTGTGCTCTGTGAACTCATTGGCTGTCTCCCTGATGGGGCCAGAGGGCTGCTTTCCTTTTTTATGGACACTCAGTAAATTGCACATATTTAAAGCATACAACTTGATTCAGTTTGACTATGTATACAACCCTGAAACCATCACCAGATAATGGCCATACTCACGGCCCAAAAACTTTCCTCATGCTCCTGTGTTATCCATTGCCCTCCACCACCCCAGGCAGATTCTGGATTTTACATAAATAGAATCATACAGTACTCCTCTTTCCTGCCTTCTTCCAATCACCATGATTATTCTGAGATCTGTCCATGTCAGGTACATTGATAGTTTGTTCCAGTCCATTTCCTGAGCAATTCTACCCTGGCCTCTGTGTCCTTTCAGAGGCAGGAATCTCCCTCCTTAGCGCTGGTCTTCCAACCAGGAGCAGCAGCCCCTGAACGCTGTTGTCTGCCCTGGCGGAGGAGCGGGTGATTCCTGAGTTTCTGGCTGGAGCCTCTAGAGGGATGTTGGTGAGTTCACTGCAAGAGGCGGGCGCAGGACGAAGAGGGCCAAAAGGCCTGCAATTCCACCTGTTTATCTGACAAGGCCCTTCCCCAATCAGAGGCTGACACAGTAGAGTCCCCAAGCCACCAGCTGGTGTGGCTCTGGAGCTGGCTGCGGGGCCCTTACTCTGCTCCCCATGGGGCAGCACCCTGGGGCTGGTAGCCAGAGGGACCGCACCCCACTCTGCGCGACTCACCCATGCACGCTTCGGACGAATTTCTCCAGCTGCCTCATGCAGTACCTGGCTTCGAAGTGTTTCACACGTGGCTCCCCATATGCTCCAATATCGACGTAGAGTTCTGCCTCGTCCCCCTTGGGGTGCACCAGGCCAGGCTGGCTGGGCAGGATGAATGGGCACAGCCATATGGGGTAGACCTGAGTGGACCAGGGAGGGGGTTGGTGGTGCTTTTTCTCCCACAAATGACAGGCTCATGGCTGGCCCACCCCACCCCTACCTAGTGGGAGGCCTGGCAGCATTTTCCAGGTACCCCTCTCTGGCTGTGCACAGCTTTATCCCCAACCCCCCAAGCCACAGCTGCGAGTGCCTCAAGCCCACCGCACGAGGGGACACAGTCTGAGCAGGTCACATTAGTGCTCCTCTGTGGCCCGTGATCTCTCTCCCACCAGGCTGTGCCTGAGTGAGCCCACGTGCAGTGGAAGAACGAGGCCCAGAAGGCAGGTGTGCCCACGGTCAGTCCTGCGGCTCCGAGAAGACTAGGGTCCGCAGGCTGGCTTGCGGCTCGCCCTACCCTGCCCCGGCTCACGTGGATGTCCTCGTGGAAGGTGTGCAGGGCCTGAGTCAGGCACTTCATGGGCACCAGCATGTCCTGCACTACGTGGTGCTGCTCGTACAGCTTGCGCAGCGTCTCGCCCTGGGTCAGCTTCAGGAGGGAGATCTTGGGAGGCACCATCCAACCGAAGAGGTAGCGGAAGACAGGGTTGTTACCAAAGGGGATGATGTCCTGCAAGACAGCAGTTGGGATGGAGAGAAGGAACCCCCAAGGGGGGAGTTGTCTGTGCACCAGGCGCCAGGTCCTGAGGGCTCGACGGAAGGACGACAGGTACACCCTCCGATCTGGAGGGCTGTGGTGGTACCAGGATTTGTCCAGTCGGATCTGGCTCTGGTTCTCAGCTCTGGCATTTACCAGCTGTGATGATCTCTGGCTACTACTTAAGTTTTCTAAGCTCAGTTTCCTTATCTGTAAGATGGAACCTGTGACAGTAGATACCAAATGTAAGGCACTCAGTGTAGTGCCTGGAGCAAAAGAAAAGGCAGCTCTAATTGCTGTTCAGTTGTTGAGGTCAGAGTGGCTAACACAGAGCAGGCATTCCATAAATATTTGAGAAATAAATGCTGGTGAATGAGAAGAGGGATACTCAGAGAGCTTAAGCAACTTCCCTAAGGTCACACAGCCAGGGATGGCTCTCACCTGTGTGGGCAAGGTCTGGCTCAGGTTCAGTAGTGAGCTAACTGGTTTGTAGCACCTCCTGAGAGGCCTTCTCTGACCCCTCTCCCTGTCCCTCATTTAAAGAATCACTGCTCTCCATTCCCCCTTCACACAACAGTCAATTCTTGCTCACCTTCCCAGGCCAAGCTTGATGGGCTATTTCCAACTGTAGGCAGGATTAGCTACCTCTTCTGCTCCTTGCCTCTTCACAGGGGCCCCCTAGCTGTTCCCCCTACCCAGTCCTCCAACTAGGCCTCCCTGGAAACCCTCCTGAACAGAGGCTGTTCTTCCTATTCCACACCTCAAACCATCACAAGGGTGCAGCCTCACTCAGCCCTGCTGCTTTCCAAAGACACCCGCTGCCCCACCAGCTCCTCCATGGCTTCACCAGCTGGCAGTCCTGCACCCCCCTTCCCCCAACAGGGAAGATTTTGGTCTCTGGCTCACGATCTTCCTTTCTACTCCAAGTCTGCTGTCTTTCTGAGGGAAGAACTGGGGCAAGGGATGAAGAGGCAAAAAAAGCCCACATATCAGACTGGGGTTTGGGGCAGCTTCCTGAAGAGGCCATCAGGTTAAGCTTTGGAGGCTGAATGACTCTTCCCCTTTGCTCCCCTGGAATCACCAGGCCACTGTGCTGAGGGAGGCACCCGTCTGCTCTCTTCTCTGTTAGACGGGCACCTGTACTGATGCCTAGCACACAACAGGAGTGCAATATGTAGCATGCGTTTATGGTTTCCTTGGTTGTTTCTGAAAAGCTATGCGTGCCCACAGCAGTAATTCCAACAGTCCAGGTTAAGCCTCCTCTCATGTCCGTGACCATCTCACACACAGCCCTGAATTCCACCTTTGTCCTCTCAGCCCTGACCCCATTTCATTTCTCCTCCAACCCAGGCTTTCCCTGCCCCAAAGGCAACCATCATTAGGAATTATCTGTGTATCCTTCTAGAGACATTTGATACACAGAGCAACAGAAGGGCTTTAAAAACACTGCTCACAAACGGTGGCATCTGCCAGCCTCCTGCTAATCACTGTGTCCTGTGTGTTTTGGCACACAGACAGCTACTGTTTTCTTTGTCTAGGAAATCTAATACTGTATTGCAGGGACCCACAAACTATGGCTCTTGGACAAACCTTACTGGAACACAACTATGTCCATTCACTTACATATTATCGGTGGCTGCTTTCAGGCTCTAAGGGCACAGTGGCTCCTAGAGAGACCCCATGGTCCACAAAACCTAAACTACTATCTGGCCCTTTACCGAGAATTTCTGCTGGCCTTTGCTCTACTGTATGGCTTTACCCTAATTGATTTAATCAGTTCTGTATTGATGGGCACTTAAATTGTCTCCAGACTATTCCAATGAATGCCCTTTATACATGTGTCTTTACCCACTTATATGTACATGTATCTGTAAGATAAATTCCTGGAAGTGGAAAAAATTCTGGTTCCAACAGTGTGCAATTTTAATGTATACTATTTCAAGAGCTTGTACCATTTTATAACCTACCAAACAACGTAGGAGAATGTTGTTTCCCCACAGCCTGGCGAGCAAAGTGTGTTATCAAACTTCTGTATCTCCATCACTCTGATAGGTGAAAAATGAGACTCTTATGGCTTGGTTTCACCTGCCTTGAAATTCTGAGTGAAAGTGCATCACCTTTTTTACGTTTAAAAGCTATTTGTACTTTTTCCTGATAAACAGTCAATTATTAGTGAAAAATATCAGTTGGAACCACTCTTTTTTTTTTGTTATACTGACATATAGTTGACATACAATATCACACTAGTTTCAGGCTTATGACATAGTGATTTGACACTTATATATATTATGAAATGATTACCACAGCAAATCTAGTTATCATCAGTCACCATAGTTATAATATTAGTGACTTTGTTCCCTATGTTGTACTTTTTATCTCTGTGACTTACTTGTTTGATAACTGGAAGCTTGTACTTCTGATATGTTGTTTAAGGCCACTGTTTCCTTATTGATTTTCTATCTGGATGATCTATTTATTGATATAAGTGGAGTGTTAAAGTCCCCTCCCATTATTTTCTTACTGTCAATTTCTCCCTTTATGTCTGTTAATATTTGCTTTATATATTTAGGGGCTCCTTTGTTGGGTGCATGGATATTTGTTGTATCCTCGTATTGGACTGATCGCTTTATCATTACATAATGCTCTTGTTTGTCTCTTATTATAGTCTAATGTTTTAAAGACTATTTTGTCTGATAGAAGTTTTGCTGATCCAGTTTTCTTTTCATTTCCATTTGCATGGAGTATCTCTTCCCAGCCCTTCACTTCCAGTCTGCGTGTGTCTTCAGGTCTGAGGTGAGTCTCTTGTAGGAAGTGGGTCTTATTTTTTTATCTATTGAGCCCACTCTATGTCTTTTGATTGGAGCACTTATCTCATTTACATTTAAAGTAGTTATTGATAGGTATGCGCTTATTGCCAGTTTGTTAATTGTTTTCTGGTTTTTCTGTAGTTCTCTGTTCCTTTCTCTTTTTCTTGCTCTCTTCCCTGGTGATTTGATGATTTTCTTCAGTGTTATATCTTGACTGCTCTCTCCTTTTTGTGTGTGTATTTACTATAGGATTTTAACGTGTGGTTACCATGAGGCTCATCAAGAACAACCTATGTGGCTGGCAGTCTACTCATGCTGCTGGTTGCTTACATTCAAATGCATTCTAAAAGCACTACGCTCTACCCACCCCCTCCATGTTTTATGTTTTGACACCATATTTGACATCTTCTGATTTTGCGCACACTTAGTTATTTATTATAGGTATAGCTGATTTTACTTTTGTCTTTTAACTTTCATCCTAGCTTTGTACGTGCTTGTTTGCCTTTACCAGTGAGATTTTTTCTTTCACATCTAGTTATAGTAAGAAAAAGTCAAAGAAAGAGAAGCCCTTTCTTTTTTGATTTCCCTTTAACATTTCTTTTAAGGCTGGATTAGTGGAGATGAACTCCTTTAACTTTTGTTTGTTTGGGAAACTCTCTCTCCTTCATTTCTGAATGGTAATCTTGCCAGGGAGAGTATTCTTAGTTGTAGGTTTTTTTCTTCTCAGAACTTTGAATCTATCATGCCACTCCTGGCCTGCAAAGTTTCTGTTGCAACATCAGCTGATAGTCTTATGGGGTGGACTTGTGCCTAATGAGTTGCTTTTCTCTTGGTGCTTTTAAGATTCTCTGTGTGACCCCATTCCCCACCATGGGTCTAATTCAGGGACTTCTTGCTGCTTTTCAAAAATGTGCAACCCTGATGTGACAAGTGGATGGCTATGGAGTTGGACCCCTACTTCACACCATATACTTAACTCAAAATGGACCAACAACCTAAATATAAGAGCTAAAACCATAGAGCTCTTAGAAGAAAACACCTTCATGGCCTTGGATTTAACAATGGATTCTTAGATATTTGCCTAGAAAGCAAACTGGTGGTTGCTAGAGCCTGGGGGCAAGGGGGGTGGGGAGTAACTGCTTAACGGCACAGCGTTTCTTGCTGGGGTGATAAAAATGTTTTGGAACTAGATAAGAGGTGACAGTTGTATAACATCATGACTGTACTAAATACCACTGAATTACATACTTTAAAATGGTTATTTTTATGTTACACAATTTCACATGAATTTAAAAAAAAAAAGGAAAAATAATAGCCCATATGGCTGGTTTAAGAACCTGTGCTCTGGTTCTTCGTCTGCCTGGAGCACTCTCTCCCAGAGTTCTGCATGGCTTGTCCTCCCTATGTTCAGGCCCCTGCTGCTAAGGCATCTCCTGAGGGGCCTTCCCTGATGCCTTTATTTAAAATGGCCCTGTTCCCCATCCCTCCATGCCCGGCAAAGATTCTTACTCAACTTTCAAGGCCAAGCTTAACAGCTACCTCCAACCCTGGGCAGGACTAACCACTTCTTTCTCTTGTTCCTGGGGCCCTTTATGTGCCCAAGTCTGTATGCTTGGTTATGTTAGGCAGAAAGACAGAAATGAGTGGGATGAAAAGGAGAAAGGGCCCCCCAAAGATGACTCAGGGAGTTAATCAGATAGAACCAGAAAGCTAGAAATGACTCAAAGAGTTAATCAGATGAAGTCACAGGGTCCAAGAATGACTCAGGAAATGTCCAGGGTCCCCCCAGATAAGAAACATCAGAGGCACAGGCACAGCACAGCCCGTCCCCATTTCACCAATCAGAACAAGCCTACAGAGCCGACAGCTGTCAATCAAGGACCTCTCTGCCCTGCCAAAAACCACATAAAAGAAGCCTCAGAATGAGCATCCACGCCTGCCTTTATTATCTTAGGCAGGCCCGCTCTGCTACTCTCTGCAGAGTGTATTAAAACTTACTTTGCTTTCTTGACTTTGGTCTCTCGTCTCACTATATCTGACTTCCCGGCGACACTGAGCAGAGACCTTTCCTTCCTAACAGTTAGGCCTTAATTCCTCAAGGATGGAACAGGACTGTTCTTCAAAGTACCTGGCCCAGTGTCCTGGCATGGAGCAGATGCTCACTGACAGCTTGCTGCTTTCAGTAAAGGTGATCCACTCCCTCAGGGAGATGACTGTGTCGCAGAGTTCCAGTTCTCTAGGACAAAGCCATTCTTTTCCCCTAAGGGTGAGTGTGCAGCTACAGTGTTAACCATCCTGGTTCCTTGCCAGGCTGGCCAGAAGGAGCCAAAACACCTGAGAAATCTGAGCCTCACCTGCAGCTCCCAGAAGATGCTGCGTGTATGGCGGTGGTAGTAGTGTCTCAAGGGAATGTACTCCAGGCCCTCTCGGTTTGTCTTCAGGTAGTTCTCCACGTGCTTGAAGAACCAGGGCTTGTAGTAATTACCAATGCTATTCAGCTGAAATGACAGAGGGCACTGTGTCAGCCCACGGACAAGCACCCAAAGCACTGGGGTGTAACAGCAATACCTGGCTTCTGTTCAGCGCTCCAAGCCTTTTCAAAGCTCTCTCATGTCTCTATCACCCCTAAGACTCTTGAAAGCCTGGTAAAGTTAAGCACAGCAGGTGTTCTCGAGCAGAGGGAGAAGCTCAGAGAGGTTAAGTGATGTGCCCAGGGCCCAACAGCTGGTTCCTGACCATCTGGACAGCTTACCCAGCTGTCCCAGTCTGCCACTCCTTCTCACTGAAAGAACTACATGCAGATGTCTAACGGCATCTGCCACAATAGTGCTCCATGCAGGGGAAGCATCACCAGGCCAGAGACGGCAAACACTGAGCATGGGGCACCCTTTGTCACTGGGTCCCCTGGCCACCGGCACTAAGTGATATGGCATTTTCCCTGCCACTGTAGCCCAGGCCCTGCAATCCTCTAGGCACGTACTCCCCAACAGCCGCCATTGATAGAGGATGCTCAGAGTAAGCCTACATGCTTCTTTGGCACCAGGCCGCATGGTATCTTATATTTAACTGGTATCTTCTTCAGTCCTGAATGGTTCAGGACTTTCCCTGCTGTGTGCCCTGGGATGACAGAGCGTCTCTGGGCCTCAGCTTCCTCATCCATGAAATGAATTCTGGGCAGATGCTTTCAGAGAGGGGCAGGGTGGCAGCCCAGGAGGAGTGCAGACGCTATGGTTGAGCAGCTGGGGCCAAGCCACTCATTAGCTGCGTGACCTTGGGCAGGTAGCTCCCTCAGCCTGTTTCTTCATATTTAAAACAGCAATAAAAACATACTCTCTGGGAGTTTTTTGTGCCTCTTAGAAATCACACACACACACACACACACACACACACACACACACACGCCCCATGTCAAATGAGCTTCTCTAGGGGGCAGGAGAGGTTGCTGAGTTTTATGGAGCAGGTGAGATTACACTCAGCTGCGGCTCAGCAAAGGGTTGGGAGGAAGCAGAGAGTAGAGGCCATACAAGAGAGGTAAAATGTTGCCAGGGGACCATCAGGGAGATCAAGGAGCAGCAGAGGCAAGAAGTGAGCAAGCTCACAGGGTAGCTTGTAGAGAATAATCACACCATGCCCCAGGTCATGCAGCGTCCACGCTCTGGGCAGACACTGCTGGCACCTAACCGGTCTGTGCTTGATGTCCTCCATGACCTTGCACAGCAGGGCTGGTCCTGTTTCACTGATGACAAGACTGAGAATCACTAACATCAAATAGCCTGCCTGAGTCACAAGGCTGGCAAAGGCAGAGCAAGAACTCAAACCTATCCCATGTTGCACAAGGCTAGGGCTGAAAGGCAGAGCACCTTGAATGGCAGGATCTGGAATATGGGTGTTATTTTTAAAAAATATGTTAATTTCTTTCCTGATTTCAAAAGCAATGTACACTACTCGTGGAAACTTTGAACCCTGCAGAAATCCGTAACTTGGAAAGATAGACCTGTAGCCTCATCTTCCAGAGGTTAACTATTACAACCAATGTGTATTCATTAGGTTTTATTTTCTGGGTATACATACACAAATGCACACAAAAAATTTGTAAAAACGAGACCATTCTGTGCATGCTGTTTGCCAATTTGCTTTTTTCCACCTTTAACACAGTCGGCCAGTCCTTAGCCTCTCTGAAACTCATTTCAATTTCAGGCAAAAGGGACATATTACTCCCCCTGGAGTGGTTGGAAGACTAAAAGAAACAACGTGGGAAGTGCCAAGCACACTGCCTACCCACAGTGGGGCCCAGCATTCCCCTCCTGGAGCTTTCACTGTCTTTGCCCCTCCATCTCTGACAGCCAACACCTGCAGCTTATCACACTCTTGTGCGACTCTCTGGTGAGCCACTCTGCAGGGAGGAAACTGGGGGCCAGTGTGCTAGGAAACTGGGCTAAAGATCTTATTTGTCCAAATCTGTTTCAGCATGCACGGTGTAAACAGGGCAAAGGATACTGCATGCTAGCTTTGCCTGCTCATGCAAAGGGAAGTGAAACCCAACAGAAACACAGCCACTTGCTCTCATCCCATGTAGGGCCTGGCCACACACCTACCAATGGTACCAGCTACATATGAAATTGAGATTCAAGGGTACCTGGATACAGGCCCTTCTGGTGCTCACTGGCTCATCAGGAGCCATTCATGCCAGAGAAGCCCAGGATATGATAAAGAACCCAGATCGTGCTTCCCTCCCCAGGGACATGTCAGCTGAGGCAGCCGGGCAGCTGTATTAGTTCCAGTTCCCGCCCCTGAATTTAGACAGCAAGCCACTTCCTCTCACTGGGCTCCCCCTGTAAAATGGAAGTGGGCTGCCTCCCCCTGGGTTGCAGTAAGCCTTCCACTAGACATTGCATGCACTGGATCCATCACAGTGCTTGGCACACAGGAGCAAATTCCTGAGCAGCCTGCCAAGTAGGAATGTTTGGAAGAAATGCTCCTCAAGTGAAATGTCCACACTTCTAAAGGCACTTGTCACTCTCCTCTCCCAGCCCCGTTACGGTTGGGCATTAGGGTCTTGTTCATCAGCACACTTGGCAAAAGTCTGTGGCCTGGGGGCCTAGGCCCTAAGCCACTGCCCCCAGGGGAGTATCTGGGTAAGGCCTTGGTCTTCTTGGGAATAAAGGAATTGGTCATGGTGTTCAAACACTTTAAAAGCTGCACAAACTTCTCTGCCCAATTGTAACCTTAGACAGCATCTAATGTATCAAAGAGATGACACCCCTGGTTCCAGGATTCCCATACCCCAGCGTTCACCAGTGTCCCAGGAGGATGGTGTGCAATCAATGTTTGTGGATGATGCTAAATTCTACAAGCTATTATGGAGAGGAACAACACTGAACTAGAAGCCTGAGATCCAATTTTTAAATCTGCCCCATGCTAGCTGTGTGTCTCTTAACCACTCTGGGCCTCGTTTTCTTTTTTGGAGAGGGAATTGTACCAAATGATTTTCAAGCCCTTTCCAAATTTAAAATGTTTTTTAAGTATACAGGTACAGACCAAGAGACTTTAAGAGTGCCTATTCTTTGATGTACTAATTCTATATTAAGATGTTATTCAAATTAAAGACAAAAGGTGTTCATTCCTGCATTAACTAAAATAAGGAAAGACTGCAAGCAACTTAAATTTCCAACTATGGGGAGTGGTTTAATAAATGATGGGGCATTTGCTCAATGCAATGTTCTGCAGTCATTAAATATGATGGTTTTGAAGGCAATGTAACAACATGGGGAAACACTTATCACATTAAACCAAAAAACACAAATTTGAACAGGCGATCACAGCTGAAGACATAAACCAGAAAACTACACAAAGAGATGCTCAATCTTTTAAGTGACCAGAGAACTGCAAAATAAAACGAGATACTATTTTTAACCCT
The DNA here is from genome assembly GCA_032199065.1 of Smutsia gigantea. NCBI lineage: Eukaryota > Metazoa > Chordata > Mammalia > Pholidota > Manidae > Smutsia > Smutsia gigantea. The sequence goes on from JAVSCE010015361.1 coordinate 111,357, forward strand.
ATCAGATTGGCAAAAATGAAAGAGTGATACTACTCAGCATTGGCATGAATGCAGGGGAAAAGCACTCCTACACACCATCGCTGGAGGGCCATCTGGTTGTAGCTATCAATACTTGATGTGCTCACAACCTTGAGTCAAGAATTCTATTTTTTGGAGTCAATCCTACAGAAATGCTTGTACGAGAGGCCAAGGATAAATGTAAGAAAATCTTTAGGCAATCTCACTTGTAAAAGCAAAACATTTTAAGCAATATAAATGTTCATGAGTAAGCAATGGGTTAGGTCAGTTATTTACACACAACAAGGAGACGCAATGGGAAATGAGGGCATGTACACATATGCACACATGCCTGCGCACACACACGCACTCCTTGAAGAACGCACAGTGTTGAAAGTGGTTACCCTGGGAGTGTGCTTTGGTGAAGAGACCCATTTTAACTTTTTCTTTATAATTTCAACATTGTTATGCTACTTTTTTTATTTTAAAACTTAAAAAAGGAAATCTATACAGCAAAAAAGAGATAAACATACGAAATAGGTTAGTAAAAGCTGGCTTTGGGTCATGTTTAAAGGTTGAGTCTTTTCTTTCTTTTTACTTGTTTTGTTTATATTTTCTAAGTCTCTCATAATAAGCACAAACCCTTTCTCAATGGAGAAACAAATTTATGCTATTAAAAATTACATAGTGTAGGTTAAAGGTCAATCTGGATTCTGAGGCCTCAAATCCATTACTCAAATCTTGGCTCTGTCAATCTTGTGGAAGTTTACCTAACCTCTTGGAGCCTTGGTTTGCTCATCTATGAAATGTAGTTGCTCTGAGGATCAAAGAGGCACCTATCAAGAGATGCGCACACCTGGCAGGTGGCAGGGGCAGAGTAAACAAAAGCTGTTGTCCCTGTCTGACAGCTCTGACTACACATCCTGTTGCCTACACCCCTGGGCTGACCTAGGTTGCAGCCTCCAAGAGGGTGGCTGCCAAATCAGGGTGGAGACCATGCTCAGTCCCACCCACCGAGGCCTTCCTCTCTGCAGGTCTCAGTCCAAGGCAGCTAACACCCTAGCCTACCTTGCTGGGCTCTGCCTCGTCCGTCATGACCCCTGTCATGATGACGGCCTCATCCAGGGAGTAGAGCAGTCCTTCCACGAAGTGGTTCTCCAGCCTCTGGGACTCATGGGTGAACTTGTCACAGATGGCCTCCAGGCCTCGCACTGGCTCATATCGCAGCTTTACATACTTCTTGGCGGGAATGATGCGGATCTCGGCGGCCACCAGGAAGCCCAGGGTCCCACAGGACCAGGGAACAGCGTAGAACAGGTCTGAGTTTTCTGACTGTAAGACAGAGTGGTCACGTGCTGAGAGCCTGAATGTCAGACCCTGCACTGAGGCATGCAGTCAATATGGGTACAAAGAACCCAGGGCCTGAGCTAAATCCCTATTCTGTCACTGTCTTGTGTAGAGTAAAACAAGGAATTTTCCAAACCATACTTTCTGGGCCTGTTTTCTCTCTGCAGCTTAGCGTATCTGACCTCATACTGCCCTTGCACCAGGAATGTAATGGACAGCACGTCCTCTCCTCCACCCGTGCACAGTCCCTGACCACAGGCTTCCCAGGAGGAGGCCATGACCAGCATTGCCCAAAGACCCAGAATGGAGGACTAAGGGTCAGGATCTCAGACCAGGTTCTAAAAAAAAGAGCTGAACCCTTACTGAGGGTCAGGGTCACCAGAGGAGCATTTACAAAGCCTTTCCTAGTCCATTAGCTGTGGAGTCCTCCCACAGCCCAGGGAGAGCATGGGCATTCTCACCTGAACAGGTAAGGAAAGTGAGGGTCCACGAGGTAACAGGGCTCACCCAAGGCTTCCCACAGGCAGTGCAGTGATGCTGGGGCACAGGCATGAATGCCTAACTTGCAGTCCGGCATTCTTCCTGCGACCCCTCATTGGGTTCCACAAATCTGCTTCTAAGTTCCTTCTTTTCTTGTTTTGGCATTTATTTGTCTTGGAGACAATTTTCATCTGTCTATTCTAATTCAGAGTCTCTGATTCTAATGAAGCTCCTTTTGAAAGAGTCCAGCCTTATCTGGGCTTTACCAAGAGGTCAGCCCTGTGTGGGTGCCATGGGACGCAGAGGGCTGGAGGGGGCTGAAGCAGGGAAGCTCCACAGCAGGCTGGCACAGCAGCAGTAGGCCAACCAACCAATCCCCACTGGGCCCTCACCTACCCACACTGTCAGATCACAGCAGTCACATTCAGGCATCTGCCGCGTGCCCAGCTCCATGCCAGGAGCTTCCTGAAAGGCATCTACCTTCTCCTCCTGACAGTGCACTTGTCAGATGAGGAAGCGGCCTCAAGAAGGGAAGTAATTCGCTAATGTTTGTCCCTTTTCTCTGCTGGTAATAAACAGGCTAAAAGGCAGGGCGCAGGTGAGTGTTTAGGACAATGCGCTAAACTGGTGTGAATCTTGAAAGGGGTCTCTTATCAAAGACCAGAGCTCTCCACCAGGAGTCCTGCCCTGGACCCTCTTCTGTGAGGCCAACAATTCCGGTGGCTCTCTGACCCACTTCTAAAGGAATGTACTGCCCCTCCTATCCCTGGACCCCTTGGATATGCTTGAGGAGATATGAATTGATTTAGTTTCAATCCTGTCCCACTCCTTAGGGTTAAATGCCTTAAATGTTTATGTCCCCCTTTGGGCAGTTGAACTGTCATTTATTTCTCCAAAACAACCCCTCGTGTTGCTCACTGACACCTGACATACAGCTTTGATGTTCAGGCCTGACTTCCCCTAGAGAGGCAGTACTGTGAATGGCTAAGGGCATTGATCTGGGAGCCTGATAATCTGGGTTTGAATCTCAGCTGTGTGGGATACTAGCTGTGTGATCTTAAGCAAGTTTATTAACCTCTCTGTCCTGAATTTCCTATATGTAAGATGTGGCTAATAATAGTATCTATCTCATAAAGTTGTTGAAGGATTAAATACCTTAATATATATGAAGCATTTATAACAGTATCCGAGTGCATGTAAGGGGCTATACAAATCCGTTATTGTTACGGATAACACCCAGGCTGAACAGGCATACTTGAAATGAAGCACCCCTAGGGGCGTCACCCCCACTGATTGACCATTGATGCCCAGGGCAGGCCGGTGGGGACACGCCCTATCTCTGAACTCACCGGTGTGCATCGCACAAAGCTGCCGTCGGCCAGGACCAGCTCGTAGGCAGTGCAGACATGCTGAAACAGGCCATACTTGTGGGACGATGACTCGATGCCAGTGCCCATGATCAAACCCCCTGGAGAGACACAGGTGGTAAGCCAGGCAGAGCTGTGGGCTTTGGCTGGGGTAAGAACTGAGTAAAGGGCACTCCACTGGAGTGGGGAGGTTATAGCATGACGGGGGCATGATAGGGCTGGCCACTTGGGTGCATTTCCCATCTCTGTGGATCTGGAGAGCAGGGGAGAGAAGGAAGGGCTTGGATGGGAGCATGAGGGCTCGCTCAGAGGTGGGGGGATGGGCAGGGAACCGCGTCAAGGGACTCACCCTCCCTTCCGGGCAGACCCAACCTAGAAACCTGTGTGCATGCCTCTTAAGAGGGGCCTCAGTGAAAGGGGGGTTGGGTAGGTGGCAGGAAACTGTGTCCTGTGGATACAGTGAAAGGAACTGAAGTTGTGTCCCCTGGAGAAGAAAAGGCTTTGGGGACCATGAATCCCACAGAAGGAAAGAGAGTAGACTTATTCTGCGTGCTCCACAGGGCAGAACTGGAGCGACGAGTATGAGTCACAGGGAAACAGCTTTGCACCAGGGATGAAAATGTGCTGCCTGACAACTTGAGCTGTTTGGAAATGGGATGGCAGGGAGCGAGCGCCCTGCCTTTGTATCTGGGCTGAGACAGGGTGACTTCTGTCATGGATGAAATAGTGGTGAATCATGAACTGGACGGAAAGTAGGCCAAGCTGCTTCAACTCTGATCCCAGGACTGAGGCCTCACCCACTGTGAGGTCATCAAGCTCAGGCAAGACAGGTAGAGTCCAGCCAATGGAGGTCAACAGGGCAGTCACCTGACCCATGGTCACCAAGGGCTCCACACGGACAATCTGTTGACACAAGAACAGAGACCATGGGTCACAAGGAGGCTGCTGGGCCTAACAGGGGCTTCTTCACCCAAAAGGTATCATCGCAAACATTCCCAAACAATCAACACAGCCTTTACAGCCTCTTTCTAGAACATTATTCAGCCTTTCTTTTCAGCAAGTGAGGTTTCTGATTTGCTAGTTTAATCTTATCCTCTTGAGTATCTTTATACTCAATACTTAATTTACTGTTCTTGTAGATTATACAGGACATACTCAGTTGGAAGAAACAGCATACATGAAGACAAAAATCATCCGCCCTAGCCCTTCATGATCAGTGTTAATAGTGGAGTGTATTTACTGCCAGTCATTTTCCATGCATATCTATTCTGCTATTTTGTATGTTTGAGTACTACACACACGCATACTTTTCTGTCTTCCTTTTTAAGATTTAACACTATACTATGGCTATCTTCCCTTGTCATTAAATATTTTTGGAAAACATGATTTTTAATGGACATATTAAAATGCCATCTTGTGGATTTCTGCTTTTGGCTAAGATGCAGCAACAGGGACCATATTTACCCTGCTGCCTGAAAACCAGAAACAGACAGTGTATGAAACAAGAGTTTTCAACATTATGGATATTGGACAATGAAGTTAATGATTGCTGAGAGACAAGAAACAAACAAGAGGAGCTCGGCAAATGCCTTAGTTAACTCCCCGGAGTTAGGTCATGCAGGGAGGGGGGCCTAGAGGGGCCCAGTGGACTCTGAGTTGGGAGCCCAGGAAGACCAAGGTGAATAGAGCTTGCACGACAGAGTACTGGAAAGGAGAGAATTGCACACAGAGAACATTCTGAAGAACTGCAAAGGGTAACGTTTGAGTATGCAGCTGAATAATGATCAGTGCATACACTTGAGGAAATTACCTGAGGCTGAAGCCAGGGAAAGTGCCACTGGAAAGCATAACAAGTCACAGTGCTAGGGGCTCACACAAGGTAGAAAAGAGTATCTGTCTCCACAAGCGCAGACTGGAATACCTCATGCTTTACAGGGCATGGGTAGAGTACTCAGAATGGTCTTGTCTCAGCAGTGAGAGATAACTACCCCTAGATTAAATGTTGTTCTGGCCCCACCTGAAAAACAAGATCCACCAGAATCAAACTATTCCCAGTAATATAGCTGTGTTCTAGAACAGAGCTCAAGAGGATTTACATGAATACAAAAATATCCAGCACTCAAAAAGGGTAATTCACAATGTCTAGAATCCAATCAATGTTTACCAGGCATGCAAAGATTAACAACAAATTAGATACTGAAGCAATGAGCTGGGCCTTTCAATACACAGCAATAGAAAATATCCCAAATGAAACACGGAGGAAAAAAAAATTTTTTTTTTAAACGATGAACAGCATTAACAATGAGCTGAGCTGTGGAGCTACAAATGGTCTAATATATTGTAATAGCTCTCCTCAAAGGAGAGAGAGGGGACAGAAAAAACATTTGAGGAAAGAATGACCCCAAATTTTCCAAATTCGATGAAAAATTATAATGAATCCCAAGCACAAGAATTATGAAGAAAACTATGCCAATGCATATCATAATATAATTGCTCAAAACTTGTGATAAAATCTTAAAAGGCACTGGAGGAAAAAAGGACATGTTACATATATAGGACCAAAGATAAGGATAAGATTTCTTGGAAACAGTGAATTAGACAGTGAAGCACTTTTTAAAGTACTGAAAGAAAAATCTGCCAACCTAGAAAATATCTTTCAAAATGAAGCCAACTTCAAATCCATTGGGATAGATTACCAAAAACAAACAAGCCCCCAAATAAAACAAAAGAAACAGAAAATAGTAAGTGGTAGTGAGCATGTAGAGAAATTAAAACCCTATGCACTGGTAGTGGGAATGTAAAATGGTATAGCCACTGTGGAAAATAGTAGGGTGGATCCTCAAAAAATCAAATATAAAATTACCATGTGATCCAGCAAGTCTATTTCTGGGTATATACCAAAGAACTGAAAACAGGGTCTCAAAAAGATATGTGTACACCCATGTGCATAGCAACATTATGCACAATAGCTAAAATGTGGAAGACAACCAAGTGTCCATGCATTGATGAATGGGTGAGCAAAATACACATATGCACAATGAAATATTATTCAGCCATAAAAAGGAAGGAAATTCTGCAGTGTGCTACAAAACAGATGAATCTTGAGGACATTGTGCTAAGTGAAATAAGACAGGCACAGAAAGACAAATACAGTAGGATCCCACTTATATGAAGTACTTAAGAGTAGTCTAACTCATAGAGACAGAAAACAGAATCGTGGTTGCTGGTGCTGGTGGCGAGGGGAGGATGTGGAGTTGTTTAATGGGTACAGAGTTTCAGTTTTACAAGATAAAAAGAGTTCTGGAGATGGATGGTAGTGATGACTGCATAATGTAAATATATTTAATATAAATACATTTAATACTATTGTACAATTAAAATTTATTAAAATGGTAAACTAACATTATATGTATTTTCCAAAATTAAAGTTGAAAAAGAAATCAAGGCTTATATATATGACGAATGTCTTCCAACTTGCAACAGTTGAAAGATTTATCATCAGCAAAATCACCATGTAAGAAATATCAAAGGAGTTACTTCAGGCAGAAGGAAAATGAAACCTGATGGAAATATGAATCCACACCATGGAATAAGAAATGGTAACTATATGGGTAAGTCTGTAAGATTTTTTCTTTAAATTTCTTCAAAAGATAACTATTAAAAATAATGTAATGTGGGATTTATTACATATATAAAAGTAAAAGATATGACGATAGCACAAAAGTGGAGAGAAGAGAAATCGAAGTAAATTATGATAACATTCTTATACTATTGTGAAATGGGGTAATATCACATGAAGGTAGACCATGGTAAGTGAAGTGCAAACTACAAATCCTCAAACTGTTAAAATTACAAAACAGAGTTAGAGTTAGTAAGCCAACAAAAGAGCTAAAACAGAATCATAAAAATTATTCAGTAATTTAAAAGAAGACAGGAAAAAAAAAAAGAAGAAAAAGGGAAAAAACAAATGGGACAAATAGAAAACAAAGAACAAGGTGACAGATTTAAACCAAACACTATAGACAATAACAGAAAATGTAAATGGTCTTACCATCTCAATAAAAAGGCAAAAACTGCCAGCTTGAATACAAAAGCTAGAGATAACTATGTACTGCCTACAAGAATCACACTTGAAATATAAAGGTACAAGTACTTAAAAGTAAGAGGGTGGAAAAAGATACATTATACTATCACTAGTCAAAAGAAAGCTGGTATTATTAATATGAGATTATGATTTCAGTGCAAAGAATATAAATAGAAATAAAAAGGGTCATTTCATAATGATAAGGGGATCAATTAATCAAGAGGACATAAAAATGCCAAACATTTATATACCTAATAACAGGGCTTCAAAATACATGAAGCAACAACTGATGGAACTGCAGGAGAAATAAACAAATCCACAATCATAGGCAGAGATCTCAATATCTCTTTCAATAATTAACAGAATAAGGAGAGAGAAAATTTGTAAGGATACAGAAGACTTGAACACTATCAACCAGCTTGACCTAACTGACACTATAGTACAAACCACCCCAAAACAACAGAATACAAAAATGCACATGGAACAATTACCAGGGTACACCATATTCTGGGCCATAACATAAGTCTCAATAAATTGAAAAGCATTCTAATCATATAAAGTTTGTTTTCTGACAATAATTGAATTAAATTAGAAAGCAGTAACAGAAGATGTCTGGAAAATACTCAAATATTTAGAAACTAAATAGCATGCTTCTCAATAACCCATGGGTCAAAGCAATATCAAAAGAGAAACCAGGAACTATTTTGAACTGAATGAAATGAAAAGGTAAGATATAAAAAATTGTGGGATGACTCTAAAACAGTGCTTAAAGGAAAGTGTGTAGCATTAAACATCAATCCATATTACAAAAAAAGTAAGTTCTAAGTCAATGACCTCAACCTTCACCTTTAGAAAATAGACAAAGGTGAGTAAAATGAAACCCAAAGTAAGAGTTATTAATAGAGATCAAAGAAGTCAATAAAATAGAAAACAAACAAACAGAGGAAAAAAAATCAGTGAAACCAAAATCTAGTTCTTTGAGATCAGTGCAATCGACTGACCTATAGTCAGACTGGTCAGGAAGAAAAGAGAGCAGACACAAATACTAGTAACAGGGATGAAAGATGTGGCACCACTACAGATTCTATAGATATTCAAATACAGTAGGGAATGTTATGAATAACTTTATACCAACCAATTATACAACTTAGTGAAATAGACAAATACCTTTAGATACAAACTGCCAAAGCTCACTAAGAAGAAACAAATAAACTGAAGAGCTCTATATCTATTATAAAATTTTAATTTGTAGTTAAAAACTTGCTCATAAAGAAAATTCTAGGACCAGATGGCTTCACCTGTTAATTCTACTAATTATTGAATAAAGAAATAATGCCAATTTCATACAAATTCCTCCAGAAAAATTAAAGGAACACTTAAACTCGTCCTTATGGACTTATTATAAAACTACAGTAATCAAGACTGGTATGGATGGGCAAATAGATCAACAGAACAGAAGTTCAGGAATAGAACATATATGGACAACTGATTTTCAACAAAGGAGCAAAGGCAATTCAGCAGAGAAAGGATTATCTCAACAAAAGGGACTGAAACAATCGGAAATCCACATTAAAAAAATTTTTTTTGACACGTATCTCACACCATATACAACAATTAACTTAAATGGATCATAGTCCTAAATGTAAAACTTAAAACTATAATACTTCTAGAAGAAAACACAGGAGAAAACCTTTGGGACACTGGATTAGGGCAAGACTTCTTAACTAAGACATCACAATCTATCAAAGGAGAAATTAACACATTGGACTTTATCAAATAAAAAACTTTTGGTTCCAAAGAAGAAATTCAGATGGCCAACAGGCACATGAAAAGATGCTCCACATCGCTAATCATCAGAGAAATGCAAATTAAAACCACAATGAGATATCACCTCACACCAGTTAGGATGGCCACCGTCCAAAAGACAAACAACAACAAATGTTGGCGAGGATGTGGAGAAAAGGGAACCCTCCTACACTGCTGGTGGGAATGTAAATTAGTTCAACCACTGTAGAAAGCAGTATGGAGGTTCCTCAAAGACTCAAAATAGAAATACCATTTGACCCAGGAATTCCACTCCTAGGATTTTACCCTAAGAATGCAGCAGCCCAGTTTGAAAAAGACATATACACCCCTATGTTTATCGCGGCACTATTTACAATAGCCAAGAAATGGAAGCAACCTAAGTGTCCATCAGTAGATGAATGGATAAAGAAGATGTGGTACATATACACAATGGAATATTATTCATCCGTAAGAAGAAAACAAATCCTACCATTTGCAACAACATGGATGGAACTAGAGGGTATTATGCTCAGTGAAATAAGCCATGCGGAGAAAGACAAGTATCAAATGATTTCAATCATCTGCGGAGTATAAGAACAAAGAAAAAACTGAAGGAACAAAACAGCAGCAGACGCACAGAACCCAAGAATGGACTAACAGTTACCAAAGGGGAAGATGGGTGGGAAGGGAGGGATAAGGGGGAAAAAGGGGTATTACAATTAGCACACATAATGTAGGGGGGGTGGGGGGATACGGGGAAGGCAGTATAATATAGAAGACAAGTAGTGATTCTATAGCATCTTACTACGCTGAGGCACAGTGACTGTAATGGGGTATGTGGTGGGGACTTGATAATAGGGGGAGTCTAGTAACCATAATGTTGCTAATGTAATTGTACATTAATAATAGCAAAAAAAGTTAACCATATAAATATTCCTTGCCACTGTATTTGTAATAACCCTAAATTGGAAACACTACAAATGTCCACCAATAAGTGGATGGATAAATTAACTGTGATACATGCACACCATGGAATACTACTCATCAATAAAACAGAATGTACTTCTGATATGTGCTTCAACAAGGATGAATTTCAAAACAATTATGCTGAGTGGATGTTGCCAGACAAAAAAGAAGAGTACATATTGCATAATCTCTTTACATAAAACCCTAATTACAAACTAATTTATAGTGACAGTAAGCAGATCATTACTTGTGTAGGGATGTGGGGGTAAGGGGCAGGGAGGGGGCTGAGGATGGAATTACCAAGGAGTAGGAGGAAACTTTTGGGGTAATGGGTATGTTCATTGTTTTGATTGTGGTAACAGTTTCACAGGTGCTTATCTATGTCAAAATGTATTATCATTGAGCAATTTAAATGCAGTTTACTGTGTGTCAGGTATACATCAATAAAACTGTTGAGAACAAAGGCACAGGGAGATTAAGTAATTTGGCCAAGGCCTTATAAAACAAGGACATCATGTGTTTATACCATATATAAATTCCCTACTACTGAGAGTTGTCTTGGATTAAAACCAAAGCTGTGAGAAAGAGAAGCAAGCAAGCTGTGATATAATCTCTGTATTGTCTATGAGTTAAGCTAACTTCCTGTTTCCTTAAACTAGGTTTCAAGAAACAGAATTACTAGGTAGGCCAATGATTGTGCACATGTCTAAGGCTATAAACAAGTGGGTCCCCAGGAAGCCTGGAACAAGGCCCACCCTCCTGGGCACCTCCCATAGCCCTCTTTTTTACCAGCACACTCCCTTACTGGGAAGGGGTAAAGAAGTTCCCTTTTGTCTCATTTTTGCCCATGACTTCCTATTCCTGACTTCCTGTGGAACTGTAAACAAAGAATCCCCAAGCTCTCAGCTTGCCCACCTGTGAGATGGGGCTGTCACCAATCTCCTCTGAAGCCTTATAGCTTTGGAGGATGGCATGGTGAGGGGGCAGAGACTTCTGTGATGCCCTGTCCACTCTGAGATGCCCTTGACTAAAATCTCCCTGTGAGATGCCTGCACCAGGGGCAGTGCCCCACCCACTCCCAGAGCCAGGAAACTATGCCACCTTACTTGTTTCTTGGTGTCCACCTCCAGAATGTCCATCAGATCGATCATGATGTTTTTGTGTGTCTTCTTGTACTTCCCAACCCGCAGCGAGACTGTGAGCCAGCCGGGGCGCCCTGTGCACATGAAGGTCTTGCTGCCCTGCTCCTTCCATTCCTGCACCTGCAACCAAGGGACAGTGCTGAGCAGGTCCGACTAGGAGCCCCCAGGGCAGCCTGCAGCCCTGCTTTCAGGGGAGGGAGCTGGGAATGATGTTGTCACTTGTCAGCAAACATTTACTGAGCGCACTGGCCTTATCCTCTGGAATCTTCCTGCCTAGCGAGGCCCACAGAGAAGCTGAGGTACTGCACACCACAAAGCAGAATGATGAAAGAGCTAGATTATAGGAACAAAGTGCTATGAAAACATTAACTCTCAGCTGGGAAGTTCAGGAAAGGTTTTGTAATGGTAATAATAGCAACCATATAGATAAAACCATTTGCTGGGTACCTCCACTGTGCCAGGGACCTACTGCATACTGTCTCATTTAATTGTCACAATAACCCCAGGAAGGAGAGCTGACCAGCCCCTTTTGCAGATGAGAAAACTGAGAGGCAAAATAGTGTGCCCAAGGTCACACAGCCAGTGAAGGGCAGAGCCCAGATTCACAGCCAGGACTATCCAACTTCAGGTCTGGAAGGATAGATGGACTTGTATTTAATAGTCAGCAGAGTAACAATTAATACTTACTAAGGCTTATTACATACCAAGCCTTGTTCTCAGCATTTGTGCGTGTTAACTCACATCACCGGAGGGGGAGAGAAGGGGCAGAGAAGGATTGCCAAGCCAATGGAAGGAAGAGCTTTTGAAAAACTACTGTAAGTGGTCAGAGCACAAAACTCAGAGAACAATGGCCCAGGAGATGAGTCCACCAGCAACACGGGAGGAAGTCTTCCCTTCCTGCTGAGATGGACAGGGGCAGGGAGGTGGCTATCTATGGATGTGATCTGTGACCGTCCATTTCCTCTTCATCTGCTTCTAACACTCCCATCTTCCTTTGGTCCAGATGGTGCTGATTCTCCCCCTGCCCAAGGGGGTGGGCACATGACTGCAGTCTGATTCCATCCTCCTGGCCTTAGTGGCCAGTTCAGGGATGGTCCTATGATCCAAATTAAGCCAATAAGACCAGTTCCAAGAGAAGCACTCTCACTTTAGGGGGTTGCTAAGCTGGTTGGATGTAGGCCAGAAAGTGCTGGGGCCTCCACAGGGAGATGGCCTCCTTGAAAATGAAGTTAAGTCACAGGAAAGCAGAGCCAAGAGATGACAAATGGATGGAATGATGGAGATAGGGGAATGGGGATCCTGGAGCCGGTCATGACTACTGAGTCAGTTTTACTCCCAGACTTTTCAGGAGCTGAGTAAATAAAGTCCCTTTTTGCTCAAGCCAGGCTGAGCTGAGTTTGTAGCACTTGCAACCAAGAGTCCAGGAGAAGGTGGCACTGTGGCTGAGAGGGCAAACAGTTCAACATGGAGGACTATGATCAGAGGCCAGGGTGCCATGTAAAGTCGAGGTGTGTGAGCAGAGGGGCATTATGAGGAAGGTGGGTACAGATGAAGGATGAGAGGGGGGGAATTCCATGATCAAGCAGGCCTTGCCCCTGCCTGACTCTGCAGTCCCAGGACATAATACAAGCTTGAGGTGTGGGAAATGGATCAGACGCGCTACATTCCATCTAGAGAGTGGGTCACATGAAGTGAAATGTGTTAAGCCTGAAACACTGGTTGTATTGGATCCTGATAGGAGCCAACCAAGATTTGGGGCAGGGAGGCAATGCTATGGAATGTCGCCCTTGTGACTATGTGCAGGCCCAAAAAGAGGTGGGGAGAGCCCGATAAAGGGGCATCTTGTCAGATAGCTATTACAAGCCAGAAGTGAGGCCAGAGCACTAGGCCTACAGGGCATAATGGAAAAGAATGGGACAGAAGAAACATCAGCTATTAGGCTCTGAACTGAAGCTGACCTGGGCTAGCTATATCATCTTGAACACATGACTTACTGTTTGAGCCTCAGTTTTTCCCATCTGTAGAACAGGGACAAGACCTACCAGGCTTGCTGTAGAGGATTAGAAATAATCGACGTCAGTGGCATGGAGGGTGGCACTTGGCAGGTAGAAGGCAGTGGGCTGGCCTGGAGGAGCCACATGTCGTCCTGTCCACAGTGAGCCCTTTAGTTTAGTTTAGGTAAACAAGTGCTCACTGGGCTGCTCTGGGCCAAGGCTCCATGGACCAGGGGTGAGTCAGACAAAAGTCCCTGCCTTTGTGGAGCTCACACTCTTGATGGGGGAGACAAGCAGGTAAATTGAGAATCTAAACACATGGAAAGAGCTAGGAAAGAGGGTGCAGTCGGGAATGGGAAGTAGGCAGGGCTCTGGAGCTGTGAGTGCCCAGCAAAACCCAGGGCAGGCCAAGCAGAGCACTCCCAGATACTCCCAGGTGCTGTGTTCTCCCATCAGGTCCAAGGCCTTACTCCTCACCGGGATGGCTCTCCCAATCCATCTTCATGCCCCTGCCTGCAGCACCCAGCTCTGTGCAAACAACATGGAGGCTGCTACACTTGCAGTGAGGGTGGTAGCAGGAAACAGAAGCTCTTTGCAACCTGATGCCAGTGAGACAGGAACACAAGGAGGGGCAGAGGGGGCCAGGAAAATGCCCAGGCTTGATGGTCATGCCAACCCTGGACTCGGAGAAGGAGGTTCCACTGTGAGGAGCAGCAGGTGCGCTGGCTCTGTGTGCGCCTGCGCAGGGGAGAATGTAGGAGTTACCGGGGGCGCCTCCTCAAGGAGTGGGCGCCCGGCCCTGGCTGGGCGATGCCTTCTCTCTTCAGCCCTGTCTGTTAAACGTGGCTAAAGCTCCTTGCTGCTACAACAAACTGCTCCAAACGCAAGGCCCCTCCCCAGCCCAGCTCCAAACTGACATTCTAACCTCCCCATCTCGACCTTTGCCCACACACAGGACCCACCACTAGACACACTTCCTGCAATCATTACTCCTATTTCCCGGTCTCTAATGCCGCTCCCGGAAGCTCCGAAATCTCTTGGGCCTGGTGGTTAACTACCTGTGCATTACTCACCTGCCCCTAAAGAATCTTAGGATTCTTTATATCCCTTCAAGCATCCGCACACGCTCCGCACATAGTAGGAACTCCATTAACAGCGGAGCAATGTTTTCTTCTCTCAATGTCTGTTCACTCTATTCCCTCCCGGAGAAGCTTCCACTGACACATTCTGGTTAGTTCAAACCCTTCTCCACGCCACCTCGTCCGCGAAGTCTTGCCCTCCGCCCCCCACCTGCACCGCACATCACTGTTAGGCACACGGCCCTGTCCGCGGGCCCGGGGCTCCGGCGCCCCACGCGGCGCCACTCACCTGCTTCTGGATGTCCCGCACTCGCTGCCCGTGCAACCGCGGCGCGCTGCTGAGCTTGAACACCACCCAAGCGCGCACGTAGTAGTACATGTCGAAGATGAGCGACAGCGGCAAGAGGAAGAGGCACACGAACACCCAGCGCTGGTGGATGAGCACAAACTCCAGCCCCTTCACGCGGACCCAGAGAAGGAAGAGCAGCGCGCACACGGCCAGCGACACGGCGGGCTCCATGGTGGAGCAAGCGGTGCACCGCGTCGGGAGGGGATGCCTGCTCGCACCGCCAGTCACCGCGACCCGCTCCGTACCCTCCCGCGCCCGCCTCAGTTCTCAAAGCGCCAGGGATGGGGTAAGAGAGCTCTTCGTCCCCTCGCGATTGGCTCGGGTCGGGAAGGTTCGGTGGGCCGAGACTCGGGTGGCGACCAATGGCGAGCCGCGCCGGGGATCAGACCAGGAACCCGCTGCTTTTATTGGCTCCGGGAGGCAGGCCGTTCCACCCTCTCCTCGCCGTCCCGCCTGGAGGCATTGTGGGGGCCAGCGCGCTGCTAGCAGCTGGGGCTTGTTGAGGCGCGTGCCTGACCGGGCTTCTCGGCCCAGGGGGTTGCTGGGGCTGCCCCTTAGTTGAGGGGCGCAGCTGCTGTCTCCTATCCGCCTCCTTAGATGGCGCCTCCTCTAGAGGCATGTTAAGCAGTCACGCGTTGGGTTACCTACCGCTGGAGGGGTGCGGGTGGTGGACGGCGCTGGGTCAGTCACCTTGCAGCTTGGTGCGCACTGCTTCTGCTCTGGGTCACCCCTCAGGCCAGGGAGGGTGCACACTTGGGGTTTGACTTCAGCTTGTCATGTTACTTCGTGTGCATAAGGCCAGATATGTGCCTTTTCATTTTTCCTGGCACTTCCTGTAAATTAATTTGAGTTACGCAGCAGTGCTAGGTTATGGGTAGCTGTTGATGCCGGGGTTCCTGTTTGCGGAGTGGAAGAATGAATTTCGCAAACACCCAAGGTAGGAGAGCCAGGGAGAGGCTTTTATTGAGAGATACAGTGAGAGGACAGAACTCCAGGTTTGCGCTAGGGGGGTACAAGAGAGCCCGTCGTTCTGCGTTGTCTGGGGGTTTTATAGGCAGTGGAGGATTTTTGGGAACCGGATAAAGGCTTAGGGGTGTGGACTTGTTAAGTGGACTTGTTAAGTGGTTCCTGAATATTTAGAATTAACAAAAGGAACTTCCTGCTCTTATTTCTCCGAGTACCAGAGTACCAGTACAGGGTGTCTTGATCTGAGAGCATATCAAACGAGGCTGCCTGCCTAGCCCCCAAGGTGGGCTGAGGTATTGTTTGCTAAAGAGTAAGTTAAGAATCTTACTTCCTAACTTCTTGGGTATTAAAATGCAATCTTATCTTTACGGTGGAATCCTTCCTGCCTTTTACTATGTTGTTTACGGCTGGGCCTGCATTGTAAATTAGTTGCTCAGTTTGCAAATCATCTCATCAGGTCTGAAGGAGGAAAGACAGCACACAGGCCTGGGCCTTTAGCATGCTAAGGTGAATCTTACACATGATTACAAATGATTAGCATAATAACATGTACTACTCTTCTTTGTCTGGGGAATATTAACTGATCTCACTGAAGAATGACTCTAGAGCTTAATGCTTAACACAGTTTTGGTAGGGGGTTTCCTTGCATATAGTTACATTGCTCTGACTGTAAATGTCCTGCCTTGCTTTTTCCAGAGGCCCTCCTCACCCTACTCTGACTACATCCACGGTCCCTGTCTCACTGTGAGCCCCATTTTATATATGATAACTGTATGAGGGGTCGGGTGGGGTGGGGGAATCTGTTCCCAGCCCGAGGCAAATTAGCTTTTAGATCAAAATCAGTGAAAGGGAGAAATAAAGTGGGAGAAACCCATTTACTGCTTACAAACAGTCATCCACTTCTGCTCTCCCTTGTCTCTCGCCACCTAGCTGCAGAAGAAGAGACCCCACCCAACTTCTCCGGGTGCTAAAGCGCCCTTGCTCGTCCTTCTAATTACCTATTGATATGGAGATGGCTTACTTCTGTCCACCCCTTGGAAACACCTATTGATAAGGAGATGCACTAAGGCCAGACAAGAAATTCTGGAAATATTATAATTGTACCCACATGAACCATCTCAAAAGGCTGAAGACCTGTCCCTGAACTCTAAAGGATTTTGGAAGCAGAGGCTATGGCTGGCGCCCTTCCTACTCTTCTCAGTTGAGGATGGGGAGGACTGGAGGAGAAAGAATGAATGAACTCCAGCTATAGTAAACCCTCTTGTACCCACTCTGCGCCAGGCAGTGTTGCACCCCCGGGGTAGGGTGCTGAGCAAAGTAGATGATGCTTTCCTCACGGAGCAGCCAGTCCAGAGGACCAGCGACTGTTACATGTAAAAGCTGAAATCCGGTGTCATTTGTGTTTCACCCCAATTCTGTAGATAGAAGTATTAAACTTAAAAATAAAACTGTTCCTTATCTTACCAGCAAAAGTGGATTTTCTCAGGAATAGCACAGGAATTGCAACTCATGACAAGAAAGATAGGAAGGATGAACTACCTGTAAGGATAGAGGGCAAAGGCAAGAGCTGCTCTTTTACAGAGAAAAGAGAGGTGGGTGGGGCTGTTATAAACAAAATGTCCATCGGAGCCAAGTGTAGTAGCTTCTCATTGGCTCAACTGGGACAGTCTCTCATTGGCTGGGCTGTTGCCAGATGAAGAGAAAACCAGACAATGACTGGTAAGATGGTGAGAGCTCCCACTTCTGGCCTCCCAAATCCACTTTAGTGAGCTTTCCCCTTTATTAATTTTCATAACGGTCATCTTCTGAATATTTAGAAAGTGTAGGAGATTATATTTTAGAAGCCAAACATTATTTACCATGCCCTTCAATCACTTTGCTTACCCATGAACCATCACTGTCTTCTCTTATAGGAGGAAACATGAACTAGTATTAGATTCCCTGGGCCCCACTATCCCTCATTTCAGTGCTTTTGCTCAAGCTGGCACCTCTTCCCATCCCCTTTATAGAGATAATATTACATATCCTTGAAACCAGCTCAGAGCCACTTCTAAAGGAACATTATTATACTTTCAGGTGCTCATAAAATAGAGTAAATCTATGTCATGATTCTTTCACATTAGTTTATAATTGTTTTTCTGTCTCACTCCCACTGACTAAGCTTTAGGACAAACTATTTTTCATTCATTTTTGTATTTCCAATTTCTACCATAATACTTCATGCATAGTAGACATTTGAGTGTTTCTTGACCAAAGAAGAATGTACACAGAGGCTCAACTATTGAATAATGATCAGAGTCCAAATAGAGAGAGACTGCATTGGGCTTCAAAAAAGAATGGTTTAGACCTGTATTGTCTTATACAACAGTTACTAGCTACTGGTATGTGACTAGTCCAAACTGAGGTATTCTTTAAGTATAAAATACATGCTGGATTTCAAAGACTTGGTACACAGGAGGGCCAGAAGGGGGAGGAAATGGATCCTTGGAGGTTGAGACCACAACCTAGAGGGAGAATGTGCCACGGGGTGGGGTGGATTGTTTTGCTTCACAGTATGTCTTGACGCACAGACACTGTCTTGAGGTTGCTGGTGGCCTAGAGCCAATTAACCATTCCATGACCAACTTATCCTCACATGGGAGACTTATTGTAGGTGGTGACCACCCTAGTGGCTCTTAAATGGTCCACCCATGCCCACCAAGGAAGCAGCAAAAACAACCCAGTATCCATGAGAAAAAAAAACAAAGAATGCGTTAAAGTAGCCTAGAATTCCTCCTTCCCTAGACGGTTAGCGAGTATTGTGCTAAGAATTTCTTTATGGTCCAATATGGGAGATCTCCCTACACCATGCTAGGTGAGACCTCAACCCACGGAAAAGTTCTTGACTTTGATCGAGAAAGGTCATGAGCAGGTAAAGCAGATACAATTAAATAGTAGTTTAATAAAACAAAGTACATACTTGTGGGTAAAATTGCAATATTTCCAGAATTTCTCACCTGGCCTTAGTTCATTTCCATATCAACAGGTGTTTCCAAGGGGTGGAGAGAGGCAGTCCATCTCCATATCATTAAGTAATTAGGAGGGCCAGGAGGGCTTATCTGGACGGGAGAGGTTGGGTGGGCTTTTCTTCTGCCTTTGGGTCATGAGAGACACAGGAGAAAAGAAGTGGACTGCTTGTAAGACATAAATGGGTTTCTCCCACTTTATTTCTCCCTTTAACTGATTTTGGTTTCAAAGGTATTTGGCCCCAGGATTCCCCCCCTGGAGTCACAACATTCAAGGAGGGAGTGCGGGCATGCTCCAGAGGTGGGTAGCCTCTATGTTAATCTTGAGCAAGTTACTTAACCTCTCTAGATAAATCCTGGCATGTGGTGAGTTCCTAGTGAAAATTATCTGTCATTACCATTTCCCAACAGACAGAGGCAAAACTCTTTTTATCATTTACAGACCCTATGCCCTTGTTCCTTAGCAGAGATAAATGATTCCAAAGCCACAGACTATTGACTTAAGTTGATGTGTAAAATGAAACCACTGATTTAATAAGCTTGGTGGCCTGACATGCTTTGGGTTTTGGTGAAGGAACAAGCTGAGGCACAAAGAAAGGACAGCTGGTGGTGGGGTGAATTGCAGAAGCAGCAGGATTGCTACACAGAAGCAGAAAAGCATCCTGGGTGGTTTAATGAGGGGCAGTCCTTTCTAAGTAGCCTCCCCAAGGGCATCATGGCTGTGGGTTTGACAGCTCTTTATAGTAGTAGATATGCATAATGATCACTTGAAGCATCAGTAGAAGGTCAAATATGTTTCCAAGTAAGCTGTTCAGCCAGGCAAAGAGGTTTGTAATGTCTTTTTAAAAACACTTGAGCTTTACTTTGAAAGGGATCTCTTAGCGAACCCTTAGTACTAAACTCTTACATGTCCGGGAGCAGCATGTTCTCAATTTTAAATTACATGGACCAAAAAGAGTTTAAAAAAATTGAGACTCTATAGCATCTTACTATGCTGATGGACAGTGACTGTAATGGGGTGTGTGGTGGGGACTTGATAATGGGGGAATCTAGTAACCACCATGTTGCTCATGTGATTGTATATTAATGATACCAAAAAAAATTTTGAGACTATTACAGGGCTGCCAACTTGTTATTTTGCTATGTCAAGACACCAAGAAATTAACTAACAAAAAAGCCACTATCTATTATTATCTTTCCATGAAAGAAATTTTAATGTCAGAAAAAGTTGGAAGGACATCTGAGAATAAAGGACAAATTGAACACATTTAACATTGTGAAATGTTTGGTGCATTTCATAGTTTTTCTGACTTTGCTGCAACTTGTGGCATTTTACAGAGCAACCAAATGGGCTTGGAATTTAGAAACTACTGCTAAAACTAAAACTGTTAGGCAGGAAAATAGATATGAATGGGGTGGAGAGAGAATTAAGGCCAGTAAAGCCCACTAAAAGGGACTCAAAGAGTTAACCACTTAAAACTAGAGAGCCAGAAAAGACTCACAGAGTTAATGAGTTAATCAGTTGAAGCTCCAAAGGCCAGGAGTAACTTGGAATGTCCAAATATTCACCAGATAAAAAAAAGTATCTGAGCACAGCCCATATCTTCATTGTGTCAAGTCATGCCATTTTAAGATTTACTTTAGCATGCTAAAAGGCTCAGCTTATTCTTTAACTTAACCTATACACACTGTTTTTTTCTTCTCTAGCCCCTAACCAAGTAGCAGGAGACAAGCATCATGATTAATTTAGCAAACAAGCCCAGCATAGTAAAAACAGGAAAGATTCCGTCTTAAACCTAAGATTGCATTTTAAAAACCAAGAAGCTGAGAAGTAAGATTCTTAACGTACTCTTTAGCAAACACAGTAATTCAGCCCACCTTGGGGATAGGGCAAGGGTTCTTAATTGGTATGTTCCCAGAGGCAAGCTGCTGTCCTGGGAAGGAATCAGAGCAGTAAATTTCCTGTGTTAATTTTGCAGAATTACCTAAAGGACTGATAATAGAAGAGACTTAATGTCTCTCATCAAAGATAAACATCTTGGGACCACCTGACAAGTCCACACCTCTAGTCCTTTGTCACATTACTGAAAAATCCTTAAAAGGGGGAACCCCAGCCTTTCAGCATGCACCTCTTTCCCAACCTTTCAGCACCTCTTCTCTGAGGTAGCCAACACTCCCTTTTCTCCAAGTGTGCACCTTTTGCCTTAAAATTTTTTCTCAACCTTGCAGAGCACCTCTCTGAGGTTGCCCGCATATTCTCTCTTTAAGTGCATAACTTTAAATAAAACTTTTAGTCTGCTTCACTACTGTGTCTCTGCCCTTCAATTCTTTGTTGCAGCAGGGACAAAAACAAGGAAAATAAACAACCCCCCCCCCCCCCCCCAACAACAAAACTTCTAAAGCAATGGTTCTCAAAGGCCCAGACCTGCAGAGCAGCATCTGATAACCTGGGAACTGATTATGGACATGAGTTCTCAGTCCCCACCCTAGGTCTAATGAAGCAAAAATTCTGGGAGCGGGCTCAGCAATCCATGTTTTAACAAGCCCTGCAAGTGATGGGGACACACCCAAACTGGAGAACCACTGTTGTAAAGCATCTTGTCTAGATGGGTTGCACAGATTTTCTCTGGCAGCCCTCCCAAGTGCAGGATCCCACCACCTCGCAAAGAGGCCTGTTCCAGTGTGAGTCACCTTGGGTGGTTAGAAAAGGCTGTACTGGCCTCCTTGGTCCCACTCTTGCCCTCCTGAGCCACACAGGATGAGTCTCCCCTGTCTCCTCTACTTGACAACACGTATACATGAGGAGGTTAACTATTGTAGCTCTCTTCTTTCGGTCAGCACAGCTTACTTTGCTTTTAACTAGTTCTCATGTTACTTTGCTCTTAACTAGTTTTTACATCGTTTGAGCTCTGGTCCTCATCAGCCTGGCACCCTCCTCTGAGTGCCCTTTTATTATTATTAACAACTACCATTTATTGCACACTTGTTACTAGGTGCCTTGCACTGCCTGGGGATATTCTATGTGTTCCCATCTTTTAATCTTCTTAACAACCCCAGAAAGTTGGTTTCACAGAAAGAAGATAAGCTCAGGGTGGTCAGGCAACATGCCCAATGTCACTCAGCTTGTAAGTAGCTGCGCCAGGATTCCCTCAGCAGCTATGCAGTGCTCCAGGCCCTGTGCTGTTTCTGTTACACCATGCTGCCCTTACATTTCCATCAAAATCTTGCCAGTTAAGGGGAGGCTAAGCCAGGAAGAGATGGCCATAAGGGCTGAGGCTGTAACATGTGAGTAATGGCATTGACTCTGGAATCAAAAAAATCTGGGTTGAGTTTAATTTTCTGCACTTTCTAGTAATGGACCATGGGTGTATTTCCCACTCTGTCTGAGCCTTAATTTTCTCATCTGTACAGGCGTGATAATAACAGCTATATCATAAGGCTTCTATGACTATGTGGCTAAAGTGGGGTTCCTATGGCCAGGATCCTTACTGAACTTAAATGTAACTGGCCTGTTGCTATGCTACCGCTTCCACACCTTTAGGCAATAAGCCATTATTGTGTTAATGTAAAGAGTTCTGCCCAGTGCTCTGCAGGAGACTGGGTGGCGGGGCTGCAAGGCTGAAGGAGAGCGGAGCGGAGGGCTGGAGTGGTGGCAGCACCGAGGACAGAGGCCCGGAGGACAGCTGTGCGGGATGGCTCTACAGAGAGGCCCAGAGGACGTCTGTGCGGCACAGCTGTGCAGAGAGGCCCAGAGGTAGAGACCGGCTTGCTGTATCTGAAGCAGCAGTGATAACACAGACTCGCTCTGAGTGAATGGGATTTTAGTGACTGACCTGCCACCTGGAAATAAAGTTGGGTATAACCTTCTCACCCCAAGAACCCTTTGCTGTAAATTTCTTTGGTCACAGTTAATCTATAGCGAACTTGCCTGGAGCTGAAACTCATTTGCAAGACAGACTACTAAAAGAATTAGTGCTTATAAAGCACTTAGCAAAGTGCCTAGTACATAGTAAGTACTCAGTAAATACCTTGTTATTACTGCTGAGTAGAGGTACTCAGCAATTATATAATTATAATATAGATGGGTCATTTCCAGACCCAGGTACATTATAGCAATATATGTCACTGTCTCCTTACCATCTCCACTGAACACACATTCATTTCTGGACCTGGACTGTTTGAGCAACTTCCTAACCAATTCCCTGCCTTCAGTTTCTCATTTTTGCCAGCCAAACGACATATGCTGACAGTTAATCTCCCTAGAGCTCTGCCCTGCTCTGTGTGTCATCTCCCTGCTAAAGCTCCATCTTCTAATTAAGTCTAAGTTCTCCTCCAGGCTTTCAGGGCTTTGAATATGATATTAAGTCCGGGGAGAGGAAATCCTGGGGCAAAATACCTCTAAAAACCAAAATCAGTCAAAGGGAGAAATAAAGTTTAAAACCCGTTTATTGCTTACAAACTAAAATCTAGCACCATCTTTCTCTCCCCTGCTTTGGAAGAAGCAAGCCACCAGGAAGCCAGCCCGTCCCCTTAAACTCTCAGGTTCAGACACACCCTCCATTGCGCAGGTCATTGTCCATTGACATGGAGATGAACTTATCTCCACCCCTGAGGATATGCAAATGCACTAAAGCCAGGCAAGATACTCTTTTTGTTACAATTTTACCCACAGATATGGCCCTAAGTTCCCACTCCCCCCTTGTCCCCACTATTGCCCTCCACAGACTCTGGTTCCAGATGGACTGAGTTACATGCCTTTCTTCATTCACAAAGTTCTTCCTCCATTTTCCCATCCGAAATGGCCACCCATCTCCGTCTTACCCTCCCGCTGCCCCAGGCTTTCTGTCAAAGTTTTTTCAATGATCCAATACTACATCTCCCATGAAACTTGTCCTCCAACTCTGAGAGATGCAGGCAGTTTCTTCCTTTGAATTCATCTGGAGTTTATTTCTTGAATTGTAATAATATTAGGAAAAAAGCTTACGTTTTGCCACCACGTAGACCTGGGTTTAAATTATGATTCTTCCTCTGATTAGTGTATCATGTCCCTGAGATTTCCTTATTTGTAAATAGGGATAATAAAATCCTCCTCATACGGCGTCTGGGAAGACATTCAGAGACTAAGGAATGTAAGGCACCTGCTCAGAGCCTGATCGACTAAGCTTCTGTTCCCTTTTCCCCTACATGCATAACATAATTTATATCCCCAATTTGTTGACAGCAAGAACTTCATCTGCATCATGTTGGTATCACTCACAGTACCTGGAATAATTCTTTATATACAGATGCTTGGTAAATACCCGTTGAACTGAACTAACTGCCTTTTACTAGCTAAGTGGTCTCAGTTCACTCTATCTCTCTGGGTATCAGTATTCTTGCTCTTAAAGTTAATGATGTTAAAATTAAATTATGTTCCTTCTGGCTATGCTATTCTTTTATTCATCCAGCAAATATCTATTGAGCACCCACAATTGGTCAGGCAGTTTGCTAGGTCGTGGGGACACCACAGTGCACATCAGACATTCTACAATTAGGGCTCTGCATTAATGAACGCAGCCTAGCACTGGCCTCATGGACTACTGGAGTGGGGCCCAGCATTGTTGGGCTGCAGATGTTGACATTTGAGAGGAATGTGTGTAGGCAGCTTGGAAGAGGTGGAACCTCCAGGAATAATATGGTACTCTGTAGGTGGGAAAAGCAATTGTTTCCCTTGGCTTGGTACTTCATACAGTTACTTGAATACAAGGTTGCTTTTTTTTTAATATAAATTATTTTATTATCATTAATTTACAATTACATGTGCAATATTACGATTATTAAACTACCCCTTCATCAGGTCCCCCCCACCAACTCCATTACAGTCACTGTCCGTCAGCGTAGTGAGATGCTATAGAATCACTACTTGTCTTCTCTGAGTTGTACTGCCCTCCCCGTGCCCCCCCAACATTACATCGGCTAATCGTAATGCCCCTTTTTCCCTCTTATCCCTCCCTTCCTGCCCATTTTCCCCAGTCCCTTTCCCTTTGGTAACTATTAGTCCGTTCTTGGGTTCTGTGAGTCTGCTGCTGTTTTGTTCCTTCAGTATTTTTTCTTTGTTCTTATACTCCACATGTGAGTGAAATCATTTGATACTTATCTTTTTCGGCTTGGCTTATTTCACTGAGCATAATACCCTCTAGCTCCATCTATGTTGTTGCAAATGTTAGGATTTGTTTTCTTATTATGGCTGAATAATATTCCATTGTGTATATGTACCACCTCTTCTTTATCCATTCATCTACTGATGGACACTTAGGTTGCTTCCATTTCTTGGCTATTGTAAATAGTGCTGCAATAAACATAGGGGTGCATCTGTCCTTTTCAAATTGGGCTGCTGCATTCTTAGGGTAAATTCCTAGGAGTGGAATTCCTGGGTCAAATGGTATTTCTATTTTGAGTTTTTTGAGGAACCTCCATACTGCTTTCCACAATGGTTGAACTAATTTGCAGTCCCACCAGCAGTGTAGGAGGGTTCCCTTTTCTCCACATCCTCGCCAACATTTGTTGTTGCTTGTGTTTTGGATGTTGGCCATCCTCACTGGTGTTAGGTGATATCTCATTGTGGTTTTAATTTGCATTTCTCTGATGATTAGCGATGTGGAGCATCTTTTCATGTGCCTGTTGGCCATCTGAATTTCTTCTTTGGAGAAGTGTCTATTCATGTCCTCTGCCCATTTCTTAATTGGATTATTTGCTTTCTGTTTGTTAAGGTGCATGAGTTCTTTATATATTTTGGATGTCAACCCTTTATCAGATACGTTTTTTATGAATATATTCTCCCATACTGTAGGATGTCTTTTTGTTCTACTGATGGTGTCCTTTGCTGTACAGAAGCTTTTCAGCTTGATATAGTCCCACTTGTTCATTTTTGCTTTTGTTTCCCTTGCCCGGGGAGATATGTTCATGAAGAAGTTGCTCATGTTTATGTCCAAGAGATTTTTGCCTATGTTTTTTTCTAAGAGTTTTATGGTTTCATGACTTACATTCAGGTCTTTGATCCACCTTGAGTTTACCTTTGTGTATGGGGCTAGACAGTAGTCCAGTTTCATTCTCTTACATGTAGCTGTCCAGTTTTTCCAACACCAGCTGCTGAAGAGGCTGTCATCTCCCCATTGTATATCCAAGGCACTTTTATCAAATATTAATTGACTGTATATGTTTGGGTTAATGTTTGGATTTTCTATTCTGTACCACTGGTCTGTGGGTCTGTTTTTGTGCCAATACCAAATTGTCTTGATTACTGTGGCTTTGTAGTAGAGCTTGAAGTCAGGGAGTGTAATTCCCCCTGTTTTATTCCTCCTTCTCAGGATTGATTTGGCTATTCGGGGTCTTTTGTGGTTCCATATGAATTTTAGAATTATTTGTTACAGTTCATTGAAGAAAGCTGTTGTAGTTTGATAGGGATTGCGTTGAATCTGTATATTGCTTTAGGTAGTATAGCCATTTTGACAATATTGATTCTTCCTAGCCAAGAGTATGGGATGCATTTCCATTTGTTAGTGTCCTCTTTAATTTCTCTTAGGAGTGTCTTGTAGTTTTCAGAGTACAGGTCTTTCACTTCCTTCGTTAGGTTTATTCCTAGGTATTTTATTCTTTGATGCAATTGTGAATGGAATTGTTTTTCTGATTTCTCTTTCTGTTAGTTCATCATTAGTGTATAGGAAAGCAACAGATTTCTGTGTGTTAATTTTGTATCCTGCAACTTTGCTGAATTCAGATATTAGTTCTAGTAGTTTTGGAATGGAACCTTTAGGGTTTTTTATGTACAGTATCATGTCATCTGCAAATAGTGACAATTTGACTTCTTCTTTACCAATCTGGATGCCTTGTATGTCTTTGTCTGATTGCTGTGGCTAGGACCTCCAGTACTATGTTGAATAACAGTGGAGAGAGTGGGCATCCCTGTCTTGTTCCCGATCTTAGATGAAAAGCTTTCAGCATCTCACCGTTAAGTATGATGTTAGCTGTGGGTTTGTCATATATGGCCTTTATGATGTTGAGGTACTTGCCGTCTATACCCATTTTGTTGAGAGTTTCAATCAGGAATGGATGCTGAATTTTGTCAAATGCTTTTTCAGCATCTATGGAGATGATCATGTGGTTTTTGTTCTTCTTTTTGTTGATGTGGTGGATGATGTTGATGGATTTTCGAATGTTGTACCATCCTTGCATCCCTGGATGAATCCCACTTGATCATGGTGTATGATCCTCTTGATGTATTTTTGAATTCGATTTGCTAATATTTTGTTGAGTATTTTTGCATCTACGTTCATCAGGGATATTGGTCTGTAATTTTCTTTTTTGGTGAGGTCTTTGCCCGGTTTTGGTATTAGAGTGATGCTGGCTTCATAGAATGAGTTTGGAAGTATTCCCTCCTCTTCTATTTTTTGGAAAACTTTAAGGAGAATCGGTGTTATTTCTTCTCTATATGTGTGGTAGAATTCAGAGGTGAATCCATCAGGCCCAGGGGTTTTGTTCTTGGCCAGTTTTTTGATTACCAATTCGATTTCGTCGCTGGTGATTGGTCTGTTTAGTTTTTCTGTTTCTTGCTTGGTCAGTCTTGGAAGGTTGTATTTTTCTAAGAAGTTGTCCATTTCTTCTATGTTTTCCAGCTTGTTAGCATATAGATTCTCATAATATTCTCTTATGATTCTTTGTGTTTCTGTGGGGTCCGTCGTGATTTTTCCTTTCTCATTTCTGATTGTGTTTATGTGTGTAGATTCTCTTTTTCTCTTAATGAGTCTGGCTAGGGGTTTATCTATTTTGTTTATTTTTTCAAAGAACCAGCTCTTGGTTTTATTGATTTTTTCTATTGCTTTATTCTTCTCAATTTTATTTATTTCTTCTCTAATCTTTATTATGTCCCTCCTTCTGGTGACTTTGGGCCTCATTTGTTCTTCTTTTTCCAATTTCAGTAATTGTGTCTTTAGACTATTCATTTGGGAATGTTCTTCCTTCTTTAAATAGGCCTGGATTGTAATATACTTTCCTCTTAGAACTGCCTTTGCTGCGTCCCACAGAAGTTGTGGCTTTGTGTTATTGTTGTCATTAGTCTCCATATATTCTTTGATTTCTGTTTTGATTTGGTCGTTAAACCATTGATTAATTAGGAGAGTGTTGTTAAGTCTCCATGTATTTGTGAGCTTTTTTGATTTCTTTCCAAAATTTATTTCTAGTTTTATACCTTGGTGATCTGAGAAGTTGCTTGGTAGGATTTCAATATTTTTGAAATTACTGAGGTTCTTTTTGTGGCCTAGTATGTGGTCTATTCTGGAAAATGTTCCATGTGCACTTGAGAAGAATGTGTATCCTTTTGCTTTTGGGTGCAGAGTTCTGTAGATGTCTGTTAGGTCCATCTGTTCTAGTGTGTTGTTCAGTGCCTCTGTGTCTTTACTTATTTTCTGTCTGGTTGATCTGTCCTGTGGAGTGAGTGGTGTGTTGAAGTCTCCTAAGATGAATGCATTGCTGTCTATTTCCTCCTTTAATTCTGTTAGTATTTGTCTCACATATGCTGGCGCTCCTGTGTTGGGTGCATATATATTTATAATGGTTATATCTTCTTGTTGCACTGACCCCTTTATCATTATGTAATGTCCTTCTTTATCTTTTGCTACTTTCTTCGCTTTGAAGTCTATTTTGTCTGATACAAGTACTGCAACACCTGCTTTTTTCTCTTTGTTGTTTGCATGAAATATCTTTTTCCATCCCTTCACTTTTAGTCTGTGTATATCTTTGGATTTGAGGTGAGTTTCTTGTAGCAGCATATAGATGGGTCTTGCTTTTTTATCCATTCTGTTACTCTGTGTCTTTTGATTGGTGCATTCAGTCCATTTACATTTAGGGTGATTATTGATAGGTATGTACTTATTGCCATTGCTGCCTTTAGATTCGTGTTTACCAAGGGTTCAAGGGTTGCTTCTTTACTATCTAACAATCTAACTTAACTTTCTTGTTAAGTTATTGTAAACACAGTCTGATGTTTCTTTCTTTCTCTCCCTTCTTATTCCTCCTCCCCCATTCTTTCTATAATAGGTGTTTTATTCTTTGCCTTTAGTTAGTATTTGGATGGTCTGCTTTCTTTGCTATGATTTTATTTTCTCTGGTGACATCTTTTAGCCTTAGGTGTGCTTCCATCTAGAGCAGTCCATTTAAGATATCCTGTAGTGGTGGTTTATGAGAGGCAAATTCTCTCAACTTTCGTTTATCTGGAAATTGTTTAATCCCTCCATCATATTTAAATGATAATTGTGCTGGATACAATATTCTTGGTTCGAGGCCCTTCTGTTTCATAACGTTAAATATATCATGCCATTCTCTTCTGGCCTGTAAGGTTTCTGTTGAGAAGTCTGATGATAGTCTGATGGGTTTTCCTTTGTAGGTGATCTTTTTTCTCTCTCTAGCTGCCTTTAATACCCTGTCTTTATCTTTGATCTTTGCCATCTTAATTATTATGTGTCTTGGTGTTGTCTTCCTTGGGTCCCTTGTGTTGGGAGATCTATGAGCTTCGGTGGACTGTGAGACTACTTCCTTCCCCAGCGAGGGAAAGTTTTCAGCAATTATTTCTTCAAAGACACTTTCTATCCCTTTTCTCTCTCTTCTTCGTCTGGTACTCCTATAATGCGAATATTGTTCCGTTTGGATTGGTCACACAGTTCTCTTAATATTCTTTCATTCCTAGAAATCCTTTTATCTCTCTCTGCCTCAGCTGCTCTGTACTCCTGTTCTCTGTTTTTTATTCCATTAACAGTCTCTCGCATCTCATCCATTCTGCTGTTAAGCCCATCGATCGCTTGTCTGATTTCTGTATTGTCTTTCCTCAGTTCCCTCACTTCCTCCCTCAGCTCTTGCACATTTCTCTGTAGGTCCATCAGCATGGTTATGACTTTTATTCTGAATTCTTTTTCAGGGAGGCTGTGCATTTCCATCCCTTCAGACTCCCTCTCTGGGGTTGTCTGGTTGATTTTGGTCTGAACCATATTCCTCTGTCTTTTCATGGCTGTGTAATTTGGTCACTGATAGTTGCCACGTATGTTAGCTGGGCTCTTTAAGACTTTAAAAAGAGAAGAAAAAAAAAGAGAAAAAAAGGAAAAAAAAGGAAAGAAAAAAAGAGAAAAAGAAAGAAAAGAAAAAACAAAAACAAAACAAAAAACAAAACAAAACAAAAAAAACAAAAAAATGCCCACCGGACGTAGATTCTGTGGGAATGCTCTAGGTGGCGCTATTGCCCCACTATTCCACAGCTGTGACTGTGCCGCTCCACAGGGCCCTTTATCGCTCTGGCAGGGGTGGGAACGAATAGGAGGCTGTTGATCTCAGTGAGAAGTGTTAAGTATGGCTACGCTTCCTCAGTCGCCAGCTAAGGCGTCTGAAACTCCCCAGGACTCCCAGCCTGCTGGGCTGAGTGTGCTGGGGCGATCCGGCTCCTCCGCTGGGCTCCTGTCTCTTTAAGACCGCTGAAGAAAGCGCGCACTTTTTTTTTTCCTTCCCGGGAGCCGGCTGCAAGCACCCTGGCGCGTTCCCCGCTCAGATCCTGCCCCTCTGTCTCTCCAATCTCCGCTGCACTGCGCAATGTGGGTCAGCGCTCCCCGTGCAGATCACCGGGGCTGGCTACTTCGCGGGGTGTGCTTCCACTCCCTCCCGGCTCTGAATCCTCTCCTCCCGCCGGTGTGCTGGGGTGGGGGAGGGCTCGGGTCCCGCCGGGTCGCGGCTCCGTATCTTACCCGCCTCTTGGGGTGCCGAGTCCTCTCGGGTGTAGCTGCACGCTGTGCGCTTTCCTGTGTATTCTCGTCTCTCTTTTAGGAATAGATGTATTTTCTGTGTTTTCGTAGATAAATATAGTTTTGGGGGGAGATTTCTGCCGCCCTGCTCACACCGCCATCTTCCCGGAAGTCTGCTTTTTTTTTAAAACAGCTTTTTTAGATAGGATTTACATAGAAATTCAGGTATTCAAAACATACAATTCAATGGTCTTTTGGTATATTCTCAGAACTGTGCAACCATCACCATATACAGTTCTAGAACATTTGATCCCCCGAAGAAACCAGCATGTTTATCTCTGTAAGATAAGCCACACCTTTGCCCAAGTCAAGTCCTGCCCTTCTTCACTGGCAAAGTAATGTTGCTCAGCCCATTGTAGAGATGAGAGGGCCGAGAAATCAGTGTGGAAATATATCTTAATTAAATCACAGATATTCATCTGTTAAATAGGCCTAAAACATACCACCAACCCCAGAGATCCCAGCTGGAACATATGCAAGTCCCTAGGTACATATCCTCTCCAAGCACAGCTTAATCCTTTCAGCCCCTAGTCCAACCAGCTCCCGGGCTCCCTGCTGTCTGAGCAAACACACACTCCTCGAGCTGTCATTCACAAGATGGCCTAAGATGGAGCCATCTTCCTGTCTATCTTTCAGTCCTCCCTTTATTCACACCCCCTTTGCCCTCAATCCATCTGGTTCATCCCTCATTCAAGACAATCATTCCTTCTCTGCCTGTCTTGTGCTCCTGTAACAACAAAGCCTTCTCTTGATCCTGCCTCCCCTCCCCACCCCAACTCTCCCTTCTTGTGACAGATGCTATCCTTGGATAGGCTGCCCAAACTTCTGCCCACTTGCTCATTTCTATTCCCACTGCACCCCTCCTTTGGCCCCCACGACCCTCTCCTACAGGTTGACATCTAGACCACCGATGACTTTAGGATTGCCTGATCCAGAAGGCCCTTTTCAGCCCCGCTTGCCCTCTTAGTCCTCTCTCCTCCTTGAAACCCTGTCCTCCCTGGCATGTGACCCAGACTTCCTTCCACCAGTCTGACTGCTCAGCTCATGCCTGGCTCTCTCCTGTCCCTACCCCTCCTCAGCCTTAGTGTGGCTCAGAGCCCCTCCTATAAGGAAAATATTCAACACAGCCGTCAAGGTCAGCAAACAGCTTTTTTCCTCCAATTGGCAAAGCACTCCCAGCTCCCTCCTCCCCTCCTCCAGGCTCCTCTTTTGCCCTGAGCATGCTGAAATGCCACATACCAAAATCATATAAATTTTGCTCCCCTTGCTTGTGCTCAGGGCTCAGAACTTGAGAGATTACTCCCCTCTGAGTCTGCCGGTGTAAAATAAAACCTCAACACTCCAAGACCTCTGAGTGCTGCTTGGTTCTTCTGTCAGTGATCCAGTCCAGGTTTTCCAGTATTTTCCATAACATTTGGTTCCCTGATTGGGAAACCCACTGCGCTGGCCCATTGTTGCCACTGGTTTGGGGCAACGGTGGGGCAGTGATGGAACAGGAGATTGCAGCGGAGAAGGTGCACCCTGCCTGATCATTTGGCAGTCTCCTGCCAGGTCGCCCTGGGCCAGCCCCACTCCGCTGTTCCCTCTGGACTCAAGGAAGCTTGGCAGGTGAGGCCCTGGTTCCGACATCAAATCCAGTAAGGCCCCGGGGCCCCTGACCTAGCCAGTTCCCACCCGTTGGGGTGGAAGGGGAGCCTGATCACCTCCCGGAGATTTCTTAGAAGTCTCACAGGTAGACATTCCCAGGGGGGAAATGTTTAAACTCTGGTCTGAATGTGTGAGTGAGTGCACAGGGTGGCTGCCATTCAGTCTGCACTGAATCTGTGATTCCACGACCTGCACTACAGAATCTGTGTGGGCCCTTATCCCCATTCACAGTCGGCCATCACGATGTAACCGTGACTCAGCTTTGTTTGCCCTGGCCTGGGACTTACACGGGAGCACCTCAGTCAAGGCTGACTAAATTCTCTGCGAAGAGAGGGAATGGATGGGTATCTGACTGGTCTCCTCTCTAGAGGAGGCACCCCTCCCTTGTCTGCTGTCACGGCCCCCTTACACGTACATGTATACATCATGGGGTCAGGGCACAGCAAATCCACAGTTCTTGACACCATGATAAAAAATTTCAGAAATGAATTTTCAGAAAACTACAGAGTAAAATTAACTCCTGGCAGGTTGAAAACCCTGTGGGAATCCATATAGCCCACCTTTAGTGTAGGGTGTGAATCCGTATAGCCCACCTTTAGTGTAGGGTGTGAATCCGTATAGCCCACCTTTAGTGTATGGTGTGAATCCGTATAGCCCACCTTTAGTGTACGGTGTGAATCTGTATAGCCCACCTTTAGTGCAGGGTGGCCTCCAGAAGGAACCCTAGATGTCCCAACAATCCACTGAG
The DNA here is from genome assembly GCA_032199065.1 of Smutsia gigantea. Classification (NCBI taxonomy): domain Eukaryota; kingdom Metazoa; phylum Chordata; class Mammalia; order Pholidota; family Manidae; genus Smutsia; species Smutsia gigantea. The sequence continues at coordinate 144,129 of JAVSCE010015361.1, forward strand.
TCTGGCGGGTCATCACTAGAGATCCAGGTCATCCTAATCAGTTCCCACACATTAACTTCCGGTTAGGAGTTGCCCAGATCCTTCCTCTTTGGGTGCAGTTCCCTTGCAACAGGCAGGGACAGGCTAGGGTCTTAGTTGTCTCCACAAAGCAGCCCACAAAGAATCAACAGAAGTCTGAGCCTCTGCAAATTCTTGCTGGTGGTCCAGAGGAAGAGCCAATATTGTCCCCACATTATACTCCCCCTAGGCCGTCAGCACCCAGCTCCCGGTCCCAGACACCCTGCCGCCATCAGCCTCCCCGCCAAGTCCAGAACCAATGGACCCACTCTCCCCCCAGAACAACAGCCAGACTGCGTCCCCAGCCAGGAGTAGGCACCCTTCAGATGCCGGTGCAAGAGACGTGGAGCCTGAAAGGTGTAATGAAGATGGGACCATCCAGCCTGGCTGGTCCATGCTTTACTATCAACCTTTCTCCATGACTAACCTCCTCAATTAAAAACACAACACCCCATTGGAAAAGCCACAAGCCCTGGTTGATCTCATGAAATTCCTCATCCAAACCCATTGGCCAACCTGGAAAGACTGCCAACAGCTTCTCTGCATCCTGTACACATGGAAGAGAGGAGGCAGCCAGGGTCCTTGTTTGGGTTCATGGGCTGAAATCACTGTCCCCAAGAAGTGCCCCAGGTGAGACTTCACCACCCCTGAGGAACAACACCAGATCCATCGATATCAGAATGCCCTCCTCCAGGAGATCAGAGCCAGGTCCAAAAAGCCTATGAACATGAGCAAAATATCTTCAGTCACTCACCAACCAGGAGAGCCTCCTGGGGACCATTACGAGAGGCTGTGTGAAGCTCATCGCATGTACAGCCCCTTCAGTCCTGAGTCACCAGGGAGCCAATAAATGGTCAACACCTCATTCTTAACTCAAGCTGCTCTAGACATCAGACAAAAGCTCCAAAAACTGGAAGGCTTTGCGGGGATAAATATCACTCAACTGATTAAAATTGCCAACAAAGTATATCTAAACAGAGAAGTTCAGGCTGACAGAGAGGCTGAAAGAAAAATGAAGAAAAAGGCCAGCTTCCTGGCAGCAGCCCTAAAAGAAAGAGAGATGACCAAAAAGCAGAGAAAAGCTGGCCACCAAGAGGGGGGAAGCCTAGGACGCCGCTAACCAGGGACCAGTGTGATTACTATAAAAGAAGGGGCATTGGAAGAACGAATGCCCCAACTGAAGCAAAATCCCGAAGCCCAGTTGCTGCCGGGAAGAGCCTCACAGGGAAAGGCTCATTAGTGTGGCAGGAACAGACTCAGCTTGACAAAGAACGGGCTCTCTCACGTTCAGCCCCCATAGGCCCATAGTCAAAATGAAAGTAGGGGGACAACACATGACTTTTGTGGTTGACATGGGAGCAAAACACTCTGGGTCCCCCTCTCTGTAACTCCCTTCAGTAAAAAGACTGCAACTATTCTCAGACTTTAACTAAATCTCTCAACATTACCTGGAAACTCCACACTGCATACAGGCCACAAAGTTCAGGGAAAGTGGAGTGAATAAATTAAACCCTCAAAGGAACCCTAGCTAAGTTTTGCCAAGAAACTGGCTCCTGTGACCAGACCTACTGCCCCTGGCTCTCCTGCATGCTCGCTGCACACCTAGGACTCAAGGCTTTCCCCCTTTTAAATTAGTGTATGGACACCCTCCCCCATGTCTAGGAAGCCTCCCAGAGAACCTACTCCAGATAAGAAATAAAGGAGCAAGAGATCAGCTCCAAGCCTTAAGAGCTACCCTAAATAAGCTGCAGCCATATACCACTGAAAGAGCCCTGATCTGCTTAGGGACCCCAGTACATTCCTTCCAGGCTGGGAACTCAGTCAGGGTCAAAAATTGAAAACGGGACCCCCTCAAACCTCAGTGGACTAGCCCCCACATTGTTGCTCTAACCATTCCTATGGCCCGTAAAGTTACAGGCATCATTCCGTGGGTCCATCATTCCAGAGTGAAAAGGGCCCATAATCTGGACAAAGAAATACATCAGTGGCAGTGACTGTAATGGGGTTGGTGGGGGGGACCTGATGAAGGGGTAGTTTAATAACCGTAATATTGCACATGTAATGGTAGATTAATGATAATAAAATAAATTATATTAAAAAAAAAAGAAATACGTCAGTGGGAGGCCCAGCCAGACCTCCAGAATCCTCTCTGGCTCTGCATCTGACGATTACCCGCTGACTTATGAACACCTGCACGCCATGGGTCCTGGCCCTCTCCGGAATGGAATCTCTCATCCTGGGCATTAAACTCTCTGCTGCCGCCCCCTCTGACTAAACTGTTCTTCAAAAAGTTGCCCTTTCTATTGTCTATTGGGTAATCATTGTTTTGCTGTGCTTACCTGTCTCTCCTAGGTGAACTCAAGTCTCAGCCTGCATTTCCAAAGTATCTCTCTATAATGTTTAACTGTACAAAAGTTACAAAGTGCATGGTCATCACCCAAGGGAGCTGCCCTCAGTGGCCCTACACCTTCAGCCCCTGTCCTCTCACACTCAAATAAGCCAGCCTGAGTGTAATGTTCACCTGCATAAAAATAAGTTAGGACTGAGAAAAACTGGGTATTTTTTTGTTGAGCACAGGCTTCTCAAGAGTCTGAAGGACTCATTTCAACTTGTGCACACAAGGCCCCTACAGACAAATGCATAAAAACGTAATCATTTGTGTTCTTCACAAAGTACTCAGGACTTTAACAAAAAAGTCACAAGGAAAAAAATCCTAGCTCAAAGCAATGAAAAGTATAAATACAAGCCATTATAACCCTGTCATAAACCCAAAAGATGATGCCCCCTAAAACGAAGTGTTTAAAGGGGCATCAGAGGGGGGAGTGATAAGGAAAATATTCAACACAGCCGTCAAGGTCAGCAAACCGCTTTTTTCCTCCAATTGGCAAAACACTCCCAGCTCCCTCCTCCCCTCCTCCAGGCTCCTCTTTTGCCCTGCGCATGCTGAAATGCCACATACCAAAATCATATAAATTTTGCTCCCCTTGCTTGTGCTCAGGGCTCAGACCTTGAGAGATTACTCCCTTCTGAGCCCGCCGGTGTAAAATAAAACCTCAACACTCCAAGACCTCTGAGTGCTGCTTGGTTCTTCTGTCAGTGATCCAGTCCAGGTTTTCCAGTATTTTCCATAACACCTAGGCCCATGGTTTCTTGGTAATCCACAGCCTCAGCCCCAGTGTGTCCTCACTCATAATCCACATGGAGATGCTCCCAAACTTTCTGGGGAGCAGAGGTTCAACAAGGCAGAAATACAGTTTTCAAGTAAGATGCCTTGGTGCTGATCTTCTTGGCTCTCTTCGGGGTCTTCGGACCTGACCATGGCCACACTGTTCTGGGAGAAGAGGGTATTAGGCAATGCTGCTTCTCCCCTTGATAAGCAGAGTTGCTGAGGGGAGCATGGGCCAATGTAGGTAGGAATCTGGCACCCTGAGGAGAGGAGGGCCTTCCCCTCCTTGATCCCTTCCCTAGAATATGAAGGTAGAGATACCTAGCAGGTAGACCCTGGTCTTGGAGCTGGCAGAAAGGGCACCTAAAGCCTCGGAGAACAGCACACCACAGGGGTCTGGTAGGTGAGCATCCACTGACAGGGGTGGATGTGGGGCTGTCTCCTGGGCAGTGTGTAGCTATGCCGTTCTGTTTCGTGAAAATGGAGAGGGCTGGCCTTTATGGGCTGCTGCAGGAGTGGTGTTGAACAGTGACACCTTCTGACAGTGGCGGGTCATTGCCACAGTGAAGTGAGGACTTAATCCTCAGTCTTGGGAGTCCTTGGTTAATTGGGAAGGAGACAGGTCTCTTAAGGGAAAGATATGGGACTTTATGTTGAGAAGGGCCAGTGAGGACTTGAGATGTAACTATATTTGTACATTGAGCAGGTGAAGAGTTATGTATCGGGCATACATACACAAACATACCCTGTTCTCAACCTATATGGACAATGCTACTGGACAGCTCCACTCGGAGTCTTGTGGGAACCTCATATTCAGCATGCCTCAAGTTCCCACTGCAAGCTAGCTCATCCTCCTTAAGGTCCTGCTCTGGATTATAGCACAGTCAGTACAATCCCCCAGGCAGGAAGCACAGGACTCACTCTTTAAATAACAAACCATTATGCAAACCTTTTCATTATATAAGTAATGTCTACATTGGAAAAATTACAGAACGATCCCATTTTACCTGTATGGGAACTGAGGCCAGGAGAAGAGGCATTATGACATCAAAGTCACATGACAATACAAAGCAGTCCAAGGTCACGCCCTTCCTATTGCACCATCTGTCCTAGAGAAGAGATCAAATGTTTGACATTTCCAGCTTTTAAAAAAAGTCTCTTCAGATTCCAGTCTCTCTGGAGTGTGAGTTGTTTGTTCACATCCTGTGAATTCTTAGAGGCCCAGCTTCAGTGCTGCTTCCAGGTAGCATGCCCTGATGTTCTGACCCACAAGGATTCTCTAATCTTGAGCCCCTGCAGGTGTTGAGAGCATTCACATACTTCACTTCATTTCATCCGTACTATGAGTTTCATGGAATCCCTCCCCATTTTTTTTTCAGATGAGGAAATTGAAGTTGAGAGAAGCTAGGCAACTTTCTCCAGTTCCCCTGGCAGAATGAGGATTCAGATTGGACCTGCCTACCTAAACCTTGTTTCTTTCCATTGCATCGGATGCTTACTGTCGTGGATTTGCCTACAAGGGGCACTTAGAATGGTGAGTCTCAGACTTGACTGTGCACTGGGAATGTTACTAATATGCAGATTCTGAATCAGGACACAGGGGGCAGGATCTGAGATTCTACATTTTTAACAAGCTCCTGAGTGATTCCCCTGCTCCTGGTCTGAGAACCAGTGTTTGAGAAGCTGAAGGTTAGAGCACCCCTTTCATTCTGCAGCAGAAGAAACCAGCTTAGAGAAGTAAAGTAACTTGCTTCAAGCCACACAGCAAGTTAATGGAAGAGGCAGGATCCAGGAACCCGATTTCCAGTCCAAAGCCTTGTCTACCTTATTAGGCAATCAGTTACCTGTCAGTTATTCAGTTATTCCCTTTCAGCTCCAGCCCTACCTTTCTACACTTGGCTTTGGATTCTGGAGCTGAGTTGTGCGAACCACATTGTTCTGCTTTGACCCATGTTAGGATCTGTGCACATGCTCAAGAAGCAGGAGAAAGAGAGAGACTACTCAGCTATCAGCTGGGGGCTGGGGGTGAGGAGAGGGTGCTTGCTGGGGGATGTCTATCTGCTTCCTCTTCCTGTGAGCAGCATCCCAGCAATACCTCTAGTGCATAAGCAATGCCTTCCTGCAGCAGCACCTGGATCCAATCTGCAGTTTTCCCAGTGCCCTCAGAACCTCCTGATCATGCCTCAGCCTCAGCAGCACTGGCTCCAGCTGCCAGCACCCCTTCCCCAGGGGCTGGGTCCCAGGCCCACAGGACCCCTCCTCCAAGGGTTTTTACTTTTAATAGTTTCAACTTTTTACAACCCTTTGCCTCCCCCTACCCCAAACCCCAGCCCTGGAATAGAGGCAGCTTCTTGCACTTGCTCCCTCCATGGTATCTAAATGTTTTCTTTTTGACTTTGTAACTTTAAACCAGCTTACATTTCTATATAGTAAGTTCTCTCTGTTAAAATAACTAGACTTTGACTAATTTACTCTATGATATATTAATGTGAAAATAAACAAAACATCCCCACAAGACTCTAAATTCCTGGAGGGTAGTCACTGGGTAGCTCTGCTGGGTCTACTGGAGTGAGTGCCTAGAGCATGATGATACACATGTGCATGCATTCTGCAATGGATAAAGCTGTTATACACGTTTCTCTTATGCTAGACCCACAGAGGGGTATTTTTATTAAATATAGGCTGGTTGAATTGAAAATAAATTTTTGGCTTCCTATTGCTGGTGAGGAATGAAAAAAGTCCAGGTTTGGAATCAAAAGGACTTGGGCTTCTAATTGTAGTTCTACTTAATAGGCAAATTGCTTACACTTCCTCTCCATTTCCTTTTCTGGAAGATGGGGATAATAATACTGACCTTTGGTTGTCATTAGAATTAGAAATAAGGGAGGAAAAGGGCTGACAGTGTGGTTGGAGTGCACCTGGAGACCTGCCAGGGCACAGTGTGTTCAATGGGAATTAAGTCGTTGTTCTAATCAGGTTCCAGCAGAGAAGAACAAGAAACACGTGGCGAATTAGGAAAGTTAAATTGTCTGTGAAGACAAAATTAATGGGAGCTAGTTTTCTGGTGACATGAAAGATAGGGAGGGAATAGAGGCCCAAAGTCTTCTCCGGGAAGGTTTTGAGTTTATGAGTTCTTGGGTTTATGAAGCACCTGGTGACCATAGATGTGAGGACCCTCCATGTACCGGACACAGCCAGGCACTAAGTACACACACACAGGTGGATGGGAGAAGTTTGCTGTCTTGGGAGCACAATCAATTCAATCAATTCATTCAACTCACATCAAGGGACCACCGGATACTGGGCTCTGGGTTAGAGGACAGTGAATTAAAGTAGGTTCTGATCTCAGGACTCAGAATTTAGTAAGGGGCAAGTGAGACCAAAAGAATGGCAGGCACAAAGCTTGGAGGGCACCCTGCCACTTAAATGGTCCTGCAACCTCCCCTCTCTGGTAGCCCACCCTGCTCACTTACTGCCATTTCATTTGGACCCAAAAGGAAGCTCCACCCCGGGAAAGAGCTTAGTTAGTGGCTAAGAACTCTGGTCCAGGAGACAGACTATCTGGATTCAAACCCTGGTTCCTCTACTTGTTACCTGTGTGGTCTTGGGCAAGTCGAAGGCAGATTTAACCTGTGAAAAACCATAACACCTAACCTCACAGGGATGTGGTGAGGGTGGAAGGAGACCACACATAGACGTGCTCAGCGCAGCGCCTGGTGTATGTCACGTGGCCAGTAAATGCTAGTGACTTTTTATTAAAGGTTATTGTGATGTATGCTTTAGGTACTTCCATCTCATTTAACATTCAGGTAAGCATTTCACAGATAATCCTGCAAGATGAGAATGATGCATCCTTTGGAGAAGACTGCTTATCCCTCATTTCTTTTCTTTCTGTGGAGGAGTGGGACCTGGGGTGATGACTTATCAGCCGGGAAGGTTTTAGATAATGAAATGAGAATGGGCTACTCCTTTTTTGGAAAAGGCCTGTCCTTGGCATGTACTGGCTGCCCACTTCAATATCTATTTTGTTTCCTTCCTTTCTCCAACACGGCCTCTCCCTGTTTCGGGCCACTCTCCATAGGTGCTCAAAAACCTTCAAAGGCCATACAGTTCCAAAGGGAGCATGTAGGTGTTCAAAAACCTTCAAAGGCCCACAGAATAAAGGAGCAACTCCTTACCCTGGCATTCAAAGCCTCCAAATGTGCCCACCCCACCTTTCTCGCTTTTATTTTAATTTGCTCCATGACATGTTGGTGTGGGGGAGGACCTGTTCTCTGGGTGTGTCCCTGCCACAGTGCATGCACACAGCCTGCTTCCACAAACCAGATTCTCTCAGAGAACCCACTGCCCAACCCCTTCCCACCTCTGGGGAAGCCCCCACTTTTTGAGTCTTGGAGGTGGCACGTGCTACATAGGAGTGGGAAGGGCCAGATCCTGGCCTTCCCAGCCCCCCTTCCAGCTGGGGCTTTGTGGTCAGAGGCAACTGGCTCTGCTCTGACCCAGCAACTGGAGACCAAGAAGCAAGGTTCATGTGGGCACCCTGGTAGTGAGGGTGGTGGAAGCCACAGGGGTAGGGCCTTTTGGTTCCTGCGGCAGCTCCAGGGCCCAGATCATGGCGTTGGCCTTGCAAGGCACAGAGTCTGTGGCCACAGGCCGCAGCAGAGGCTTTCGATGGCCTTTCCAAGGCAGTGTGGCTCCAAGCCTGGTTCTTCAGTCTTCTCAGAGGTGCACTGATATACCCAAGGACCTTTACTGCATTTATTTTCTGTTTCAGTATCTGGAATTGGGATGTGTTTCTTCTTAACAAACCTCACTGCCAACGTGTTGGACACCGTGCTGGGTGCTGGGTAGACAGACACAAAGAAAGCCTGGTTCCTGCTCTCAAGGACCCAGTTTACTGATGGCAGTGGGGCAACATGTAACCAAGTCCCTTTATATTTATCCATTCAGTTATTTTTTTTGCAAGTCAACTCTGTGTTAGGCACTCTGCAGCAAGAACTGTATAACAGTTGAGGCTAAAAATAAATGCAGAAAAGGGACAATAAGTGTGCTTCATCCTGTCCATCCGGGCCAAGGGAAACCCTGTCTATTCCTCAAAGTAAGCTCAATTACTGACAGACGTCTCTTTGATCAGTACCCTTGCCCCGCCTCCAGCCTCTAGCCTCCAGTGAATGCTGGCACTCCCTCCTTTAAAGCCTGGTTGCTCTTTATATGTTTGTAAAGAATGTATCACACACTCTAGTGAGATCAGTCCAGGAAACTGGTTGAGAGGACTGATGTGCCAAGCATTATGCCAGACTCTGGATAGATAGAACTAACAGGAAATGCTCAGTACATGGAAGTTTGAGCCAGCCACATTCAGGCATTATCTCATTTCTTCTCTCAGCAGTTCTATGAATAGGTGCTACTAATTAATTTTATAGATGAAGTGTTAAGGGCCTGGCTCAGACTTATGGAGCCATTTAAGGTAGAGTCATGATTTGGTGAGGTCACTCTGACTTCGGAACCCACTGTATAAGGCAGTGTAGGTAGAGCAAAGGGCTGTGCCTGCCTTGAAATCTTTAGTCTGAGCATGATATTCCTGGCTGGTGTGTTTCTCATAGACACAAAGCTGTGTTCATTGTCCACAGCATGCTCTGTGTGTACTCTCTGGCTATTAAGGCCACAGAAAGTCCCATATGAAACTCACCAAGGCCATAAGGTGGACACCAGGGAAAGGTTTACATGACACATTGGACGTTAACTACACTGGGACAGCTGGTTTCTTTAACAACTGAACAGGCATCTAGACAGTGAAGTGGATTCTATCAGCATTCTAAAAATCTTTGAATGAACTTGAGATATGAATGAACGATGATGGTGGTGATGGGGTGGGAATGGCAGCAGGGGTGGTAGTGATGGTGTAGTGGTGATGGTCATGATGGGGGTGTTGGTAGCAGTGATTTGATGTGGTGGTGCAGCTGGTGGTGATACTGATAGTCTTGCTGGTGGCAGCAGTGCTGGTGATGGCGGTGGGGATAATGGCAATAGGAATTGTGGCTGTGATGGAGGTGGTGCTAGTGATGGTGGTGATAATAGTTCTGATGATTGTATGGTTGGTTGTATGATGGTTGTATGGTTGCATGATGGTGGAGGTGGAGATAAGGTTGATAGTGATCACCGTGATGACGATCACAGTGAAGGCATAGAACTAGAAGGAGAACAGGACACTGGATTCAGACTTACTTGAGTTCAAAGCTCAGCTGCATCACTTACTCTATTGCCTAGAACAGGTTCATTCTTTCTTTGAGCCCCAGTTTCCTCATCTGTCAACTGAAAAGAAAAAATGGAATCCATTCATTTATTCGATCATCAAACATTTACTGATTATCATTTAGTGACCAGCATTATGTAATTGCTAGGGAGTCAATAAACCTGTAGGTCAATAAAGTTGTCAGAGGATATAGAACTGATTGTGTGCCTAATCAGTACAAAATGCTCTGAAAAACAACACAGAGGAGTGAGTGATTAATGTTGATTCTGGAATTGAGGGTGGGTGGTGTTTCACAGAGGTGGCCTCAGCCTTTTACGTGGGCATAATCCCATTAGACAGAGGAGGGAGATTGCTTCCAGAGAGCCCTGCCTGAACAAAGACACAGAGATGTGAAGGAACTTGGAGAGTTAGTGAGCTCTCCAGAGTGATGAAGAGAGGTAAAGGTGAGAGAGGGAACCAAAGATCTTGACTGGACCCAAGCAGTAGATTTCAATGCTTCTTGTTTAGCTATCTATGAGAGTGTTAATCTCAGCCAGTTAACTTCCTGACATCCTGCAGACATAAATAGTTAGCCCCTGAAGATACAGAGAATGCCATTCTCTATCAGATCGTATGACACATCTTGACATTCCTGGCAGAGGCCAGGACATGTCCAAGGCTGATGCTTCTGTTTATATCCACTGGAGAGAGAGTGAGAGAGAGAAGAGACCTCAACCTTTCAACCTTACAGCTGGCTTTAGATTTTAATCATAGGTATTCCACAGCAAATAAAATTTATCTCTCTTAGTCAGACTTTTAATTTTTTTCAACTCAGAAAGGGGTTCTGACCAATCCACGAGGAAAAGGAATCTATGGAGGATGTCAGGAAGCCCCCAGACTTGATGGGATAGCTTTGAGAAGAAGATTTAAGCAGGAAGTAGGAGAACGCCAAGTACAACCCAGATTCTGCCTATGAAGTGTTTGCTGAGGAAGGATGTCATTATGGCATGGCCACCTGGACACGTGTTGGCAAGCCGCTGGAGACCTGGCCTCAGTTTTCAGTAATCCCCAATGACCAGGTCAAATCTGGAAGGGGCATCTAACCGATTACACTCAGAAGTGTGCCCGTCCTCCGGGTCTGGAGGGGAAGATCTCTCCACCTTAGGTTTCTTGCCAATTTCCCCTGGTTTGGTGCTGGGAAGCTGTTGAGGTTTTAGTATTCACCATTGAATTTTATACTGAATGTGCACACAGGTTGCTAGATCGGACAGATGATCATTATTCACTTGAAAGGCAAATAATGATCATTTGGCTCCCCACACCCCAATTCCCACACACTGAGTCCTACCCCTGGCATCCAGTAAGTGCTCAACAAATGTCTGCCATCATTGTTATTGATGAATCTGGCTGTAGGCCAAAAACCTGTGCCTGACCACATGAGGCTACAAAGCTTTACTGACAGGCCTCGGGAAGGCTGCCCAGCTGCATCAGACTAGGCTCACTGCCCACGCACTGCACAACCTGAGGGCAGCTGCAGCCAAGGTCTTATGCATAACTGCATCCCTAGCCTAGGCTCCCCTGTTTTTTAAATTTTGATATCATTAATATACAATTACATGAACAACATTGTGGTTACTAGATTCCCTCCATTATCAAGTCCCCACCACATACCCCATTACAGTCAGTCCATCAGCATAGTAAGATTCTATAGAGTCACTACTACTTGTCTTCTCTGTGCTATACTGCCTTCCTGGTGCCCCAACCGCCTACATTATGTGTGCTAATTGTAATGCCCTTTATTCCCCTTATGCCTCCCTTCCCACCCATCCTTCCCAGTCCCTTTCCCTTTGGCAACTGTGAGTTCATTCTTGGGTTCTGTGAGTCTGCTGCTGTTTTGTTCCTTCAGTTTTTGTTTTGTTCTTATATTCCACAGATGAGTGAAATCGTTTGATACTTGTCTTTCTCCACCTGGCTTATTTCACTGAGCATAATACCCTCTAGCTCCATCCATGTTGTTGCAAATGGTAGGATTTGTTTTCTTCTTATGGCTGAATAATATTCCATTGTGTATATGTACCACCTCTTCTTTATTCATTCATCTACTGATGGACACTTAGGTTGCTTCCATTTCTTGACTATTGTAAATAGTGCTGCGATAAACATAGGGGTGCATGTCTTTTTCAAATTGGGCTCCTGCATTCTTAGGGTAAATTCCTAGGCGTGGAATTCCTGTGTCAAATGGTATTTCTATTTTGAGTTTTTTGAGGAACCTCCATACTGCTTTCCATAATGGTTGAACTAATTTACATTCCCACCAGCAGTGTAGGAGGGTTCCCCTTTCTTCACATCCTCGCTAACATGTTATTGTTTTTTGGATGGTGGCCATCCTTACCGGTGTGAGGTGATATCTCGTTGTGATTTTAACTTGCATTTCTCTGATGATTAGCAATGTGGAGCATCTTTTCAGTTGCATGTTCACCACCTGAATTTCTTTGGAGAAGTGTCTGTTCAGATTCTCTGCCCATTTTTTAATTGGATTATTTGCTTTTTGTTGAAGTGCAGGAGCTTTTTGTATATTTTGGATGTCAACTCCTTATTGGATATGTTATTTATGAATATATTCTCCCATACTGTATGATGCTTTTTGTTCCACTGATGGTGTGTCTTTGCTGTACAGAAACTTTTTAATTTGATATAATCCCACTTGTTCATTTTTGCTTTTTTTCCCCTTCCCGGGGAGGTATGTTCATGAAGAAGTTGCTCATGTTTATATTCAAGAGATTTTTGCCTATGTTTTCTTCTGAGAGTTTTATGGTTTCATGACTTACGTTCAGGTCTTTGATCCATTTCGAGTTTACTTTTGTGTATGGGGTTAGACAGTAATCCAGTTTCATTCTCTTACCTGTAGCTGCCCAGTTTTGCCAACACCAGCTGTTGAAGGGGCTGTCACTTCCCCATTGTATATCCATGGCTCCTTTATTGTATATTAATTGACCATATATGCTTGGGTTAATAACTGGACTCTCTATTCTGTTCCACTGGTCTGTGGGTCTGTTCTTGTGCCAGTACCAAATTGTCTTGATTACTGTGGCTTTGTAGTAGAGCTTGAAGTTGGGAAGTGAGATCTCCCTTGCTTTATTCTTCCTTCTTAAGATTGCTTTGGTTATTCAGGGTCTTTTGTGCTTCCATATGAATTTTAGAACTATTTGTTACAGTTTGTTGAAGAATGCTGTCCATATTTTGATAGGGATTGCATTGAATCTGTAGATGGCTTTAGGCAGGATGGCCATTTTGACAATATTAACTCTCCCTACCCAAAAGCATGGGATGAATTTCCATTTATTAGTGTCCTCTTTAATTTCTCTTAAGAGTGTCTTGTAGTTTTCAGGGTATAGGTCTTTCACTTTCTTGGTTAGGTTTATTCCTAGGTATTTGATTCTTTTTGATGCAATTGTGAATGGAATTGTTTTCCTGATTTCTCGTTCTGCTAGTTCATCATTAGTGTATAGGAATGCCACGGATTTCCGTGTATTAATTTTGTATCCCGCAACTTTGATGAATTCAGGTATTAGATCTAGTAGTTTTGGAGTGGATTCTTTAGGGTTTTTTTTAATGTACAATATCATGTTATCTGCAAACAGTGACAGTATGACTTCTTCCTTACCAATCTGGATGCCTTTTATTTCTTTGTTTTGTCTGATTGCTGTGGCTAGACCTCCAGTGCTATGTTGAATAAGAGCAGGGAGAGTGGGCATCCTTGTCTTGCTCCCGATCTTAGAGGAAAAACTTTCAGCTTCTCCCTGTTAAGTATTATGTTGGCTGTGGGTTTGTCATATATGGCCTTTATTATGTTGAGGTACTTGCCCTCTATACCCATTTTGTTGAGAGTTTTTGTCATAAATGGATGTTGAATTTTATTAAATACTTTTTCAGCATCTATGGAAAAGATCATGTGGTTTATGTCCTTCTTTTTGTTGATGTGGTGGATGTTGATGTATATTCTAATATTGTACCATCCTTGCATTCCTGGCATGAATCCCACTTGATCATGGTGTATGATCCTCTTGATGTATTTTTGAATTTGGTGTGCTAATATTTTGTTGAGTATTTTTGCATCTATGTTCATCAGGGATATTGGTCTGTAGTTTTCTTTTTTTGTGGTGTCTTTGCCTGGTTTTGGTATTAGAGTGATGTTGGCTTCATAAAATGAGTTTGGAAGTGTTCCATATCCTTCTATTTTTCGGAAAACTTTAAGGAGAATGGGTATTATGTCTTCTCTAAATGTCTGATAAAATTCAGAGGTGAATCCATCTGGTCCAGTGGTTTTGTTCTTGGGTATTTTTTGATTACTGATTCAATTTCATTGCTGGTAATTGGTCTGTTTAGATTTTCTGTTTCTTTCTGGGTCAGTCTTGGAAGGTTGTATTTTTCTAGAAAGTTGTCTATTTCTTCTAGGTTATCCAGATGTTAGCATATAGATTTTCGTGGGTGACATCAATGGTAACAGTGATGGGTCAGGTCTACAGGCCAGGGCTAGGGCTAGGGTTCGGTGTTTGGTAAGGTCTAGGGGGAGGATAGGGTTATGGTGAGAGTTACGGTCCGGGTCTGATGTGAGGGCGATGGAGAGATGGAGGTTCAGGGTTACGGTAAGGTGTGGGTGACATCAATTGTGACGGTGAGGTGTCAGGTCCAGGGGCCAGGGCTAGGGTTAGTGTTAGGTATTCGGTAAGGTGAACTGTGAGTATAGGGTTACAGTTAAAGTTAGGGTCCAGCTCTGAAGTGAGGGCAAGTGCGATAATGTGTGACGTTGATGATAATGGTGAGGGGTCACGTCTATGGACTGGGCTAGGGTTAATGATTAGGTGTTTGAGAAGGTGTACAGGGTGGATAAGTTTACGGTTAGAGTTATTGTCCTGCACTGATATTAGGGCGAGGAAGATATTGAGTTTCAGAGTTATTGTGAAGCGTGGGTGTCTTTGATGGTGATGGTGAGGGGTCCAGTCCAGTGGCCAGGGTTAGGGTTAGGGTTAGGTGTTCGGTAAGGTGTACCGAGAGGATACAGTTATGTTTAGAGTTAGGGTCTGGCTCTCATGTGAGGGCGAAGGCTAGATGTAGGTTCAGGGTTATTGTGAGGCGTGGGTGATATCAAAGGTGATGAGTTATCAGATCCAGCAGCCAAGGATAGGGTTAGGGTTATGTGTTCAGTTAGGTTTTACGGGTAGAATAGGGTTACAGTTAGATTTAGGGTCCGGCTCTTTTGTGAGGGTGTGGGGCAGATTGAGGTTCAGGGTTATGGTGTGCCGAGGGTGACGTCGATGGTGACTGGGAAGTGTCAGGTCCAGGGGCTAGGGCTGGGGTTATGGTTAGGTTTTCGGTAAGGTGTACGGGGACGAGAGGGATATGGTTAGAGTTAGGGTCTGGCTTTGATGTGAGGGCGAGGACGAGATTGAGGTTCAGGGTTATGGTGAGGCGTGAGTGATGTCGATGGTGATGTTGAGATGTCAAGTCCAGTGGACAAGGCTAGGGTTAATGTTAGGTGTTTGGTAAGGTGTATGGGGAGGATAGGGTTACGGTTAGCATTAGGGTCCGGTTCTGATGTGAGTGGGAGGGTGAGATTGAGGTTCAGGGTTATGGTGAGGCGTCGGTGATGTCATTGGTGACAATGAGGGCTCAGGAACAGGGGCCAGGTCTAAGTTTAGTGTTAGATGTTTGGTAAGGTTTAGCGGGAATATAGGGTTACAGTTAGAGTTACAGAACGGCTCTGATATGAGGGTGAGTGTGAGATTGAGGTACAGGTTTATGGTGAGGCGTGTGTGACGCCATTTATGGTGAGGGTTCAAGTCAAGGGGCCAGGACTATGGTTAGTTTTAGGTGTTTGGTAAGGTGTACAGGGAGGATAGTGTTAGGGTTGCAGTAAGGGTCTGACTCTGATGGGAGGGCGAGGGCGAGATTGAATTCAGGGTTACAGTGAGGTGAGGGTGACGTTGACGTTGTCGATGGGGGTTCTGGTCCGGGGGCCAGTGCTAAGGTTAGGGTTAGGTTTTTGGTTAGGTCTTTGGTGTCGGTAGTTTTATGGTGAGATATAGGGCCTGGGTTTAATGTGAGGGCGAGTGCAAGATTGAGGTTTAGTTTTATGGTGAGAGGTGGGTGATGTCAATGTTGATGGGGAGGGATCAGGTCCAGGCGGCAGGTCTAGGGTTAGGGTTAGGTGTTCGGTAAGGTGTACAGGGAGGGTAGGACTACCGTAGAGTTAGGTTTAGGCTCTGATGTGAGGGCGAGGGCGAGATTGAGGTTCAGACTTAAGGTGACACGTGGGTGACATAGATTGTGATGAGCAAGGGTCTGTCCTGCGCCCAGTGCTAGGGTTAGGGTTAGGTGTTTGGAAAGGTATATGGGACGGACAGGTTTACGGTTAGAGTTAGTGTCCAGCTCTGATGTGAGGGCGATTGTGAGATTGAGTTTGAGGGTTATGGTGAAATGTGTGTGATGTCGATCGTTTTGTGTAGGAGTCCAGTCCAGTGGCCAGGGCTAGGGCTCGGGATAGGCTTTGGATAAGGTGTTCGGGAAGGATAGGTTTACGGTTAGAATTAGTGACCGGCTCTGAAGTGAGGGCAATGGCGAGAGTGAGGTTCAGGGATACGGTGAGGTGTGGGTGATGTTGATGGTGAAGGGGAGGAGTCAGGTCCAATTGTCAGGGCTAGGTGTTCCGTAAGGTGTATGGGGAAGAGAGTGTCACCGGTAGTGTTAGGGTCCAGCTCTGATGTGAGGGCGAGTGCAAGATTGAGGTTCAGGTTTATGGTGAGGCATGTGTGACAGCAATGGTGACGGGTAGGGGTCAGGACCAGTGGCCAGGGCTAGGGTTTGGGTTAGGTGTTCGGTAATGTGCACGGTGAGGATAGGGTTATGGTTAGAGTTAGGGTGCGACTCTGACATGAGGGCAAGTGCGAGACTGAGGTTCACATTTATGGTAAGGCGTGGGTGACATTATTGGTGATTGAGAGGGACCATACCTAGGATTAGAGTTCGGTGTTCTGTTTTTGTATGGTGAGGATGGTTTTACGGTGAGAGTTAGGGTTCAGCTCTGATGTGAGGGCGATGGCGAATTTGAGTTTCGGTGTTTCAGTGAGGCCTGGGTGTCTTCGATGGTGATGGTGAAAGGTAAGGTCCAGGGGTCAGGGCTAGAGTTAGGTTTAGGTGTTCAGTAAAGTGTACGGGGAGGATACAGTTATGGTCAGAATTAGGGTTCCACTCTGATATTGGAGTGAGGGCGAGATTGAGGTTCAGGGTTATGGTGAGACGAGGGTGATGTTGATGGTTGCAGTGAGGGGTCAGGTCCAATTGTCAGGGCTAGGGTTAGGGTTAAGTGTTCCGTAAGGTGTATGGGGAAGAGAGTGTTACCGTTAGTGTGAGGGTCTGGCCCTGATGTGAGGGCTAGGGCAAGATTGAGTTTTAGGTTTATGGTGAGGCGTGGGTGATGTCAGTGTTGATGAGGAGGGATCACCTCTAGGTAGCAGGGCTAGGGTTAGGGATAGGTGTTTGGAAAGGTATACAGGGACGATGGGTTTACCGTTAGTTACGTTCTGGCTCTGATGTGTGTGTGAGGGCCAGATGGAATTATAGGTTTGCAGTGAGTTGTGGGTTTAGTCAATGGTGACAGGGAGGTGTCAGGTCCACTGGCCATGGCTTGAGTTTGGGTTAGGTGTTGGATAAGGTGTTCATTGAGGATAGGTTTACAGTTAGAGTGAGTCTTCGGCTCTGATGTGAGGGCGATTGCGAGATTGACTTTGAGGTTTATGGTGAAGCTTGTGTGACGATGGTGATGGGGAGGGGTCAGGTCCAATTGACAGGGCTACGGTTAGGATTAGGTGTTCTATAAGGTGTATGGGGAAGAGAGTGTTACCGTTAGAGTTAGAGTACGGCTCTGATGTGAGGGAGAGTGCATGATTGAGGTTAAGGTATATCGTGAGGCGTGGGTGACGTCAGTGTTGATGGGGAGGGATCAGGTCTAGGTGGCTTGGCTAGGGTTAGGGTTAGGTGTTCAGTAAGGTGTACGTGGAGTGTAGGATTGTGGTAGAGTTATGTTCAGGCCCTGGTGGGAGGCCAAGGGCAAGATTGAGGATAAGAGTTACGGTGAAGCATGGGTGACATCGATGGTGATGGGCAAGGGTCAGGTCCAGGGGCCAGACTAATGTTAGGGTTAGGTGTTTGGAAAGGTGTACGGGAAGGAAAGGTTTACGGTTAGAGTAGGTGTCCGGCTCCGATGTGTGGACGAGGGCGAGATTGAGGTTTAAGGTTATGGTGAGGCGTTGGTGATGTTGATAGTAATGGGAGCTTCAGGTCCAGGTGCCACTGTTAGGGTTAGGGTTAGGTGTACAGTTAGGTGTCGGGGACGGATTGGGTTACAGTTAGAGTGAGGGTCCGGCTCTGATGTGAGGGCTGGGGCGAGATGGATATTCTGGGTTTCAGTGTGTCGTGCATTACGTCAATGATGTCGGGGAGGGGTCAGGTCCAGTGGTCAGGGCTAGGGTTAGGGTTAGGTGTTCAGTATGGTGTACCTGGAAGATAGGGTTATGGTTAGAATTTTGGTCTGCATCTGATGTGGAGGAAAGGGCGAGATTGAGGTACAGTGTTACTATGAAGCGTGGGTGACGACGAAGGTGACAGGGTGGAGACATGTCCAGGGGCCAGGGCCATGGTTTGGTTTTGGTGTTCGGTAAGGTGTAGTGGAAGGATAGCATTACAGTTAGAGTTAGAGTCCGGGTCTGATGTGAGGGCGAGGGAGAGATTGAGTTTCAGGTTTATGTTGGGACGTGTGTCATGTCGATGGTGATGGGTATGAGTGAGGACCTGGGGCCAGGGCTAGGGTTAGGGTTAGGTGTTCGGTAAGGTGTACTGAGTGGATATGTTTATGGTTAGATTTATGGTGTGGCTCTGATGTGAGGGCGAGTGCGAGACTGAGGTTCACGTTTACGGTGAGGCGTGGGTGACATGCATGGTGATAGTGAGGGAGAAGAGCTGGTTTGAATTAGGTGTTTTGCTTTTGTAAGGATCGGATAGTGTTACGGTGGGCATTAGGGTTCAGGTCTGAACTGAGGGCATTGGCGCATTTGAGTTTCAGTGTTTCGGTGAGTCATGGGTGTCTTAGATGGTGATGGTGATTGGTCAGGTCCAGGGACCAGGGCTAGGGTTAGGTTTAGGTGTTCAGTAAACTGTACGGGAAGGATACAGTTATGGTTAGAGTTAGGGACCCGCTCTGATGTGGGGGCGTGGGAGAGATTGATGTTCAGGGTTACAGTGAGGCATGTGTGACATCAATGGTGACGGGGAGATTCAGGTCCAGAGGCCAGTTCTAGGCTTACTGTTAGGGATTCGAAAAGGTGTATATTGAGGGTAGGGTTATGGTTAGAGTTAGGGTCTGGCTCTGATGTAAGAGCGAGATACAGGATCATGGTAACGGTGAGGTGTGGGTGACGTCGATGGTGACGATGAAGGTTGTGGTTCAGTGACCTGGGCTAGGGTTATTGTTAGGTGTTGGATAAGGTGTATGGGGAGGATATGGTTCTGTTTAGAATTAGGGTCTGCCTCAGATATGGGCTTGTTGGCGAAATTGAGGTTCAGGGTTCCAGTGATGTGTGGGTGACGTTGATGGTGGCATGGAGGGTTCAGGTGCAATTGTCAGGGCTAGGGTTAGGGTTAGGTGTTCAGTAAAGTGTATGGGGAAGAGAGTGTAGCCGTTAGTGTTAGGGTCCAGCTCTGATGTGAGGGCGAGTGTAAGATTGAGGTTTAGTTTTATGGTGAGGCGTGGGTGACGTCAATGTTAATGGGGAGGGATCAGGTCCAGGCGGCAGGGCTAGGGTTAGTGTTAGGTGTTCGGTAAAGTGTATGGGCAAGAGAGTGTTAACGTTAGTGTTAGGGTCTGGCTCTGATGTGAGGGCGAGGGCGAGATTGAGGTTCAGACTTAAGGTGAAGCGTGGGTGACATCGATGGTGACGAGCAAGGGTCCATCCTGTGCCCAGGGCTAGGGTTAGGGTTAGGTGTTTGGAAAGGTATACGGGACGGACAGGTTTATGGTTAGAGTTAGTGTCTGACTCTGATGTGAGGGCGATTGTGAGATTGAGTTTGAGGGTTATGGTGAAACGTGTGTGACGTCGATCGTTTCGGGTAGGAGTCTGGTCCAGTGGCCAGAGCTAGAGCTCGGGTTAGGTGTTGGATAAGGTGTTCAGGGAGGATAGGATTACGGTTAGAATTAGTGACCGGCTCTGAAGTGAGGGCATTGGCAAGAATGAGGTTCAGGGTTACGGTGAGTCGTGGGTGATGTTGATGGTGAAGGGGAGGAATCTGGTCCAATTGTCAGGGCTAGGGTTAGGGTTAGGTGTTCCATAAGGTGTATGGGGAAAAGAGTGTCACCGGTAGTGTTAGGGTCCAGCTCTGATGTGAGGGCGAGTGCAAGATTGAGGTTCAGGTTTATGGTGAGGTGATGTCAATGGTGACGGGTAGGGTTCAGGACCAGGGGCCAGGACTAGGGTTTGGGTTAGGTGTTCGGTAATGTGTACGGGGAGGATAGGGCTATGGTTAGAGTTAGGGTGCAACTCTGATGTGAGGACGAGTGCGAGACTGAGGTTCACATTTATGGTGAGGCGTGGGTGACATTATTGGTGATTTAGAGGGACCATACCTAGGGTGAGAGTTTGGTGTTCTGATTTTGTATGGCGAGAATGGTGTTACGGTGAGAGTTAGGGTTCAGCTCTGATGTGACGGTGATGGTGAATTTGAGTTTAAGTGTTTCAGTGAGGCCTGGGTGTCTTCGATGGTGATGGTGAATGGTAAGGTCCAGGGGCCAGGGCTAGAGTTAGGTTTAGGTGTTTAGTAAAGTGTATGGGGAGGATACAGTTATGGTCAGAGTTAGGGTCCCGCTCTGATATTGGAGCAAGCGCGAGATTGAGGTTCAGGGTTACGGTCAGGTGAGGGTGACGTTGATGGGGACGGTGAGGGGTCAGGTCCAGTTGTCAGGGCTAGGGTTAGGGTTAAGTGTTCTGTAAGGTGTATGGGGAAGAGAGTGTTACCGTTAGTGTGAGGGTCCGGCCCTGATGTGAGGGCTAGGGCAAGATGGAGTTTTAGGTTTATGGTGAGGCGTGGGTGATGTCAGTGTTGATGAGGAGGGATCACCTCTAGGCAGCAGGGTTAGGGTTAGGGATAGGTGTTTGGAAAGGTGTACGGGGACGATGGGTTTACTGTTAGAGTTACGTTCTGGCTCTGATGTGTGTGTGAGGGCCAGATGGAATTATAGGTTTGCAGTGAGTTGTGGGTTTAGTCAATGGTGACAGGGAGGTGTCAGGTCCACTGGCCATGGCTTGGGTTTGGGTTAGGTGTTGGATAAGGTGTTCACTGACGAAAGGTTTATAGTTATAGTGAGTCTTTGGCTCTGATGTGAGGGCGATTGCGAGATTGACTTTGAGGTTTATGATGAAGCTTGCGTGACGTTGATGGTGATGGGGAGGGGTCAGGTCCAATTGACAGGGCTACGGTTAGGGTTAGGTGTTCCATAAGGTGTATGGGGAAGAGAGTGTTACCGTTAGAGTTAGGGTAGGGCTCTGATGTGAGGGCGAGTGCAAGTTTGAGGTTTAGTGTTATGGTGAGGCGTGGGTGACGTCAATGTTGATGGGGAGCTTTTGGGTCCAGGCAGCAGGGCTAGGGTTAGGGTTAGGTGTTTGGTAAGGTGTATGGTCAAGAAAGTGTTACCGTTAGTGTTAGGGTCCGGCTCTGATGTGAGGGCGAGTGCAAGACTGTGATTTAGTTTTATGGTGAGGCATGAGAGACGGCAATGGTGACGCATAGGGGTCAAGAACAGGAGCCAGGCTAGGGTTCGGGTTAGGTGCTTGGCAATACGTACGGAGAGGATAGGGTTATGGGTAGAGTTAGGGAGCGACTCTGATGTGAGGGTGAGTACGAGAGTGAGGTTCAGGTTTATGGTGAGGCGTGAGTGATGTCAATGTTGCTGGGGAGGGATCAGGTCAAGGCAGCAGGGCTAGGTTTAGGGTTATGTGTTCCATAAAGTGTACGGGCAAGAGAGTGTTGCCGTTAGTGTTAGCGTCCGGCTCTGATGTGAGGGCGAGTGCAAGATTGAGTTTCAGGTTTATGGTGAGGCGTGTGTGATGGCAATGGTGATGGGTAGGGGTCAGTACAAGCGGCCAGGAATAGGGTTCGGGTTAGGTGTTCGGTAATGTTTACGGAGAGGATAGGGTTATGGTTAGATTTAGGGTGCGACTCTGATGTGAGGGCAAGTGCGAGACTGCGTGTCACGTATGGTGAATTGTGGGTGACGTCAATGTTGATGAGGAGGGATCAGGGCGAGGCGTCAGGTCTAGGGTAAGGGTTAGGTGTTCCATAAAATGTATGGGCAAGAGAGTGTTCCCGTTATTGTTACGGTCCGGCTCTGATGTGAGGGCGAGTGCAAGATTGAGGTATAGTTTTATGGTGAGGCATGGGTGACGTCAATGTTGATGGGGAGGGATCAGATCCCGGAGGCAGGGCTAGGGTTAGGGGTAGAAGTTTGGTAAGGTTCATGGGCAACAGAGTGTTACCGTTAGTGTTAGGGTCCGGATCTGATGTGAGGGCAAGTGCAAGATTGATATTTAGTTTTATGGTGAGGTGTGGGTGATGTCAATGTTGATTGGGAGGGTTTATGTCCATGCGGCAGGGCTAGGGTTAGGGATAGGTGTTCAGTAAGGTGTATGGGCAAGAGAGTGTTACCATTAGTATTAGGGTCCGGCTATAATGTGAGGGCCAGTTCAAAATTTAGGTTCAGTTTTATGGTGAGACGTGGGTGATGTAAACGTTGATGGGGAGGGATCAGGTCCAGGCGGCAGGGCTAGGGCAAGGGTTAGGTGTTCCATAAAGTGTATGGGCAAGAGAGTGTTACCATTAGTATTAGGGTCCGGCTATAATGTGAGGGCCAGTTCAAAATTTAGGTTCAGTTTTATGGTGAGACGTGGGTGACGTAAACGTTGATGGGGAGGGATCAGGTCCAGGCGGCAGGGTTAGGGCAAGGGTTAGGTGTTCCATAAAGTGTATGGGCAAGGGAGTGCTACCGTTAGTGTTAGGGTCTGGCTCTGATGTGAGGGCGAGTCCAAGTTTGAGGTTCAGTTTTATGGCGATGCGTGCGTGTCCTCAATGTTGATGTGGAGGGATCAGGTCCAGGCGGCAGTTCTAGGATTAGGGTTATGTGTTCCATAAAGTGTATGCCGAAGAGAGTGTTACTGTTAGTGTTTGGGTCCGGCTCTTATGTGAGGGCGAGTGTAAGATTGAGGTTTAGATTTATGGTGAGGCTTGGGTGACGTCAACATTGATGGGGAGGAATCAAGAACAGGCGGCAGGGCTAGGATTAAGGTTAGGTGTTCGGTAAGGTGTGTGGGCAAGAGAGTATTTCCGTTAGTGTTAGGGTCCGGCTCTGATGTGAGGGCGAGTGCACATTGTGGTTTAGTTTTATGGTGAGGTGTCGGTGACGTCAATGTTGATGGTAGGGACTGGTCCAGGCGGCAGGGCTACGGTTTGGGTAAGGTGTTCCGTAGACTGTATGGGCAAGAGAGTGTTACCGTTAATGTTAGGGTCCGGCTCTGATGTGAGCGTGAGTACTAGGTTGACGTTGAGTTTTATGGTGAGGCGTGGGTGACGTCAATGTTGATGGGGTGTGATCAAGTCCAGGCGGCAGGGTAGGGTAAGAGTTGCGTGTTCCGTAGAATGTATGGGCAAGAGAGTGTTATTATTAGAGTTAGGGTCCAGCTCTGATGTGAGGGCGAGTGCAAGTTTGAGTTTCAGGTTTATGGTGAGCCATGTGTTAAGGCAATCGTGACGGATGTGGGTCAGGACCAGGGGCCAGGGCTAGGGTTCATTTTAGGTGTTCGTTAATGTGTACGGGGAGGATAGGGTTCTGGGTAGAGTTAGGGAGCGACTCTGATGTGAGCGCTAGTGCTAGACTGAGGTTCACGTTTTTGGTGAGGCGTGGGTGATGTCAATGTTAATGGGGAGGGATCAGGTCCAGGCAGCAGGGCTCGTGTTAGGCTTAGGTGTTCAGTAAGGTGTATGGGCAAGAGAGTGTTTCCGTTACTATTAGGGTCCGGCTGAGATGTGAGTGCCAGTGCAAAATTGAGATTTAGTTTTATGGTGAGGCATGGGTGACGTCAATGCTGATGGTGAGGGTTCAGGTCCAGGGGGCAGGGCTAGGGTTAGGGTTAGGTGTTCCGTAGAGTGTATGGGTAAGAGAGATATCTTTATTGTTAGGGTCTGGCTCTGATGTGAGCGTGAGTACAAGTTAGAGGTTTAGTTTTATGGTAAGGTGTGGGTGACCCCAATGTTGATGGGGATGGATCAGGTCCAGGCGGCAGGGCTAGGGTTAGTGTTAGGTGTTTGGTAATGTGTATGGGCAAGAGAGTGTTAAAGTTAGTGTTAGGGTTCGGCTCTGATATGAGGGCGAGTGTAAGATTGAGCTTTAGTTTTATGGTGGCGCATGGGTGACCACAATGTTGATGGGGAGGTATCCCATCCAGGAAGGAGGGCTAGGGTTAGGGTTTGGTGTTCCGTAAGGTGTATGGGTAAGACAGTGTTACAGTTAGTGTTACGGTCTGGCTCTGATGTGAGGGCGACGACAAGACTGAGTTTCAGGTTGATGGTGGGATGTGTGTGACGGCAATGGTGACGGGTAGGGGTCAGGACCAGGGGCCAGGGCTAGGGTTTGGGATAGGTGTTCTGTAATCTGTTCAGGGAGGATAGGGCTTTGGTTAGATTTAGGGCGTGACGCAGATGTGAGGTCTAGTACGAGAGAGAGGTTCACGTTTATGGTGAGGAGCGGGTGACGTCAAAGTTGATGGGGAGGGATGAGGTCCAGGGGGCAGGGCTAGGGTTAGGGTTAGGTGTTCGGTAAGGTGTATGGGCAAAAGAGTGTTACCGTTAGTGTTACAGTACGGCTCTGATGGGAGGGCGAGTGCAAGATTGAGGTTTAATTTTATGGTAAGGCATGGGTGACGTCAATGTTGATGGAGAGGAAAAAAGAAAAGGTGGCAGGGCTTGGATTAGGGTTGGGTGTTCGGTAAGGTGTGTGGGCAAGAGAATATTACCGTTAGTGTTAGGGTGCGGTTCTGATGTGTGGGCGAGTGCAGATTGTGGTTTAGTTTTACGGTGAGGTGTCGGTGACGTCAATGTTGTTGGGGAAGGAGAGGTCCAGGTGACAGGGCTACAGTTTGGGTTAGGTGTTCCGTAGTGTGTATGGGCAAGAGAGTGTTACCGTTAGTGTTAGGGTCCGGCTGAGATGTGAAGGCGAGTGCAGTATTGAGGTTTACTTTTATGGTGATGCATTGGTGATGTCAGTGTTGATGGGGAGGGTTTATGTCCAGGGGGCAGGGCTAGGGTTAGGGTTAGGTGTTCGGTAAGGTGTATGGGCAAAAGAGTGTTAAAGTTGGTGTTACGGTCTGGCTCTGATGTGAGGGCGAGTACAAGATTGAGGGCTACTTTTATGGTGAGGTGTGGGTGATGTCAATGTTGATGGGGAGGGTTTATGTCTAGGGGGCTGAGCTAGGATTAGGGTTAGGTGTTCGGTAAGGTGTATGGGCAAGAGAGTGTTAAAGTTAGTGTTAGGGTTCGGCGCTGATATGAGGGCGAGTGCAAGATTGAGGTTTAGTTTTATGGTGGGGCATGGGTGACCACAATGTTGATGGGGAGGTATCCCGTCCAGGCAGGAGGGCTAGGGTTAGGGTTTGGTGTTCCGTAAGGTGTATGGGAAAACAGTGTTACCGTTAGTGTTACGGTCCGGCTCTGATGTGAGGGTGAGGACAAGATTGAGTTTCAGGTTTATGGTGAGACAAGATTGAGTTTCAGGTTTATGGTGAGACGTGTGTGACGGCAATGGTGACGGGTAGGGGTCAGGACCAGGGGCCAGGGCTAGGGTTTGGGATAGGTGTTCGGTAATCTGTTCAGGGAGGATAGGGCTTTGGGTAGATTTAGGGCGTGACCCTGATGTGAGGTCTAGTATGATAGAGTGGTTCACGTTTATGGTGAGGCGCGGGTGACGTCTATGTTGATGGGGAGGGATCAGGTCCAGGGGGCAGGGCTAGGGGGTAGGGTTAGGTGTCCCGTAAAGTGTATGCGGAAGAGGGTGTTACCGTTAGTGTTTGAGTCCGCCACTGATGTGAGGGCGAGTGCATGATTAAGTTTTAGTTTTACGGTAAGGCATGGGTGACGTCAATGTTGATGGGGAGGAATCAAGAACAGGTGGCAGGGCTAGGGTTAGGGTTAGGTGTTCGGTAAGCTGTGTGGGCAAGAGAGTATTAGCGTTAGTGTTAGGGTCTGGCTCTGATGTGAGGGCGAGTGCAAGTTTGAGGTTCAGGTTTATGGTGAGGCGTGTGTTACGGCAATCGTGACAGATATGGGATAGGACGCGGGCCCAGAGCTAGGGTTCATTTTAGGTGTTCGGTAATGTGTATGGGGAGGATAGAGTTATGGGTAGAGTTAGCAAGCAACTCTGATGTGAGGGCGAGTGCCAGACTGAAGTTCACGTTTTTGGTGAGGCGTTGGTGATGTCAGTGTTCATGGGGAGGGTTAATGTCCAGGGGGCAGAGCTAGGGTTAGGGTTAGGTGTTCAGTAAGGTGTATGGGAAAGAGAGTGTTACCGTTAGTGTTAGGGTTCAGCTGTAATGTGAGGGCCAATTGAAAATTGAGGTTTAGTTTTATGGTGAGGTGTGGGTGATGTCAATGTTGATGGTGAGGGATTAGATCCAGTCGGCAGGGCTAGGGTTAGGCTTAGGTGTTCAGTAAGTGTACGGGCAAGAGAGTGCTTCCGTTAGTATTAGGGTCCGGCTGAGATGTGAGTGCCAGTGCAAAATTGAGGTTTAGTTTTATGGTGAGGCGTGGGTGACGTTAATGTTGAGGGTAGGGATCAAGTACAGGCGACAGGGCTACGGCTGGGTTAGGTGTTCCGTAGAGTGTATGGGCATGAGAGTGTTACCGTTAGTGTTAGGATCCGGCTCTGATGTGAGGGCCAGTGCAAATTTGAGGTTCAGGTTTATTGTGAGGCATGTGTTACGGCAATCGTGACAGATATGGGTCAGGACCAGGGGCAAGGGCTAGGGTTCATTTTAGGTGTTTGTTAATGTGTACGGGGAGGATAGGGTTCTGGGTAGAGTTAGGGAGCGACTCTGATGTGAGCGCTAGTGCTAGACTGAGGTTCACGTTTTTGGTGAGGCGTGGGTGATGTCAATGTTAATGGGGAGAGATCAGGTCCAGGCGGGAGGGCTAGTGTTAGGCTTAGGTGTTCAGTAAGGTGTATGGGCAAGAGAGTGTTTCCGTTACTATTAGGGTCCGACTGAGATGTGAGGGCAAGAGCAAAATTGAGGTTTAGTTTTATGGTGAGGCATGGGTGACGTCAATGATGATGGTGAGGGATCAGGTCCAGGGAGCACGGCTAGGGTTAGGGTTAGGTGTTCCGTAGAGTGTATGGGTAAGAGAGTGTTATCTTTAGTGTTAGGGTCTGGCTCTGATGTGAGCGTGAGTGCAAGTTAGACGTTTAGTTTTATGGTGAGGTGTGGGTGACCCCAATGTTGATGGGGATGGATCAGGTCCAGGCGGCAGGGCTAGGGTTAGGGTTAGGTGTTCGGTAAGGTGTATGGGCAACACAGTTTTACCGTTAGTGTTAGGGTCTGGCTCTGATGTGAGGGCAAGTGCAAGATTTTGTTTTAGTTTTATGTTGAGGCATGTGTGATGTCAATGTTGATGGGGAGGGGTCAGGTCCAGGAGGCGGGGCTAGGGTTAGGGTTAGGTGTTCGGTAACGTGTATGGGCAAGAGAGTGTTACGGTTAGTGTTAGGGTCCAGCTCTGCTGTGAGGGCAAGTGCAAGACCGAGGTTTAGTTTTATGGTGAGGGTGGGTGACGTGAATGTTGATGGGGTGGGATCAGGTCCAGGCAGCAGGGCTAGGGTTTGGGTGAGTTGCTCCATAAACTGTATGGGCCAGAGAGTGTTACCGTTAGGGTTAGAGTACAGCTCTGATGTGAGGGTGACAGCAAGTTTGAGGTTTAGTTTTATGGTGAGGCGTGGGTGACGTCAATGTTGATGGTGAGCGATCACGTCCAGGCAGCAGGGCTAGGGTTAGGCTTAGGTGTTCGGTAAGGTGTATGGGCAAGGGTGTGTTACCATTAGTGTTAGGGCCCGGCACTGTTGTGAGGGTGAATACAAGATTGACGTTTAGTTTTATGGTGAAGCGTGGGTGACGTCAATGTTCATGGTGAGTGATAAGCTTCAGGTGGCAGGGCTAGGTTTAAGGTTAGTTGTTCCATAAAGTGTATGAGCCCGAGAGTGTTACCTTTAGTGTTAGGGTCCTGCTCTGATGTTGGGGCGAGTGCAAGATTGGGGTTCAGGTATATCGTGAGGTGTGGGTGACATCAATGTTGATGGAGAGGGATCAGGTCTAGGCAGCTTGGCTAGGGTAAAGGTTAGGGGTTCGGTAAGGTGTACGTGGAGTGTAGAATTGCGGTAGAGTTAAGTTCATGCCCTGGTGTGAGGGCGAAGGTGAGATTGAGGTTCAGATTTACGGTGAAGCATAGGGGACGTCGATGGTGACAGGCAAGGGTCAGGTCCAGGGGCCAGGGCTAAGGTTAGGGTTAGGTGTTTGGAAAGGTGTATGGGAAGGATAGGTTTACGGTTAGAGTAGGTGTCCGGCTCCGATGTGTGGACGAGGGCGAGATTTAGGTTTAAAGTTACGGTGAGGCATTGGTGATGTTGATGGTAATGGTAGCTTCAGGTCCATGGCCAGTGTTAGAGTTAGGGTTAGGTGTACGGTAAGGTGTCGGGGGCAGATTGGGTTATGGTTAGAGTTAGGGTCCGGCTCTGATGTGAAGGCAGGGGCGAGATGGATGTTCTGGGTTTCGGTGTGTCGTGCATTATGTCAATGGTGTCGGGGAGGGGTCAGGTCCAGTGGCCTGGGTAGGGTTAGGGTTAGGTGTTCGGTAAGGTGTTCCGAGAGGATAGGGTTATGGTTAGATTAAGGGTGTGGGTCTGATGTGTGGGCGAGCGCGAGACTGAGGTTCACGTTTATGGTGAGGTGTGGTGACATCCTTGGTGATAGTGAGGGAGCCGAGCTGGGGTTTGAATTACATGTCCTGTTTTAGTACGGCGAGGATAGTTTTATGGTGGGCGTCAGGTTTCAGGTCTGAAGTGAGGGTGACGGCGCATCTGAGTTTCAGTGTATCGGTGAGGCCTGGGTGTCTTCGATGGTGATGGTGAATGGTCAGGTCCAGGGACCAGGGATATGGTTATGTTTAGGTTTTCAGTAAACTGTACGGGGAGGATAGTTATGGGTAGAGTTGGGGACGTGCTCTTATGTTGGGGCGAGAGCGAGATTGAGGATCATGTTTACAGTCTGGTGTGGGTGACGTCAACAGTGACGACGAAGGTTGTGGTCCAAATGCCTGGGCTAGGGTTAGTGTTAGGTGTTGGATAAGGTGTATAGGGAGGATATGGCTGTGTTTAGAATTAGGGTCCACCTCTGATGTTAGGTTGTTGGCGAAATTGAGGATCAGTGTTCCAGTGATGTGTGGGTTACGTTGATGGTGGCACGGAGGGTTCAGGTGCAATTGTCAAGGCTAGGGTTATGGTTACGTGTTCCATAAAGTGTATGGGGAACAGAGTGTTACTGTCAGTGTTAGGGTATTGCTCTGAAGTGAGGGCGAGATTGAGTTTCAGTGTTCTGGTGAGGTGTGGGTGACATCGATGGTGACAGGGGTAATGTCCAGGGTCCAGTGTTAGGGTTAGGGTTCGGTGTATGGTAAGGAATAGGGGGAGGATTGGGTTACGGTTAGAGTTAGGATTCGGCTTTGATGTGAGAGCAGGGGCGAGATTGATATTCTGGGTAACGATGAGTCATGAATTAGACGATAGTGATTCAGAGTGGTCAGGTCCAGAGGCCAGTGCTAGGGTTATGGTTAGGTATTCAATAAGGTTTATATGGAGGATACCGTTTTGTTTAGAGTAGGGTCCGTCTCTGATGTGAGGGCAATGGAGAGTTTGAGATTCAGTGTTTAAGTGAAGTGGGTGACATCTATAGGGACGGGGAGTGGTCAGGTCCAGGGGCCAGGGCCAGGGTTTGATTTAGGTGTTCAGTAAGGTGTACAGAGCTGATAGGTTTACAGTTAAACGTATGGTCCAGCTCTGATGTGTGGGTGAGGGCGAGATTGAATTTCAGATTTATGGTGAGCCATAGGTGTAGTCAATGGTTATGGGGAGGTGTCAGGTCCATGGGCCAGGGCTAGGGTTTGGGTGAAGTGTTCTTTACAATATACGGGGAGGATTGTGTTACGGTTACAGTTAGGGTCCAGCTCTGATGTGAGTGATTGCGAGACTGATGTTCAGGGTTATAGTGAGGCGTGTGTGATATCGATGGTGATGGGTAGGGGACTGATCCAGTGGCCCGGCTTGTGTTAGGCTTAGGTGTTCGATAAGGTGTTCGGGAAAGACAGGGATACATTTAGAGTTAGGGTCCGACTCTGATATGTGCGTGAGGGCGAGATTGTGGTTCAGGTTTCTGGTGAGGTGTGGGTGACGTCGATAGTGACAGGGAGGGTTTAGGTCCAGGGGCCATGGCAAGAGTTAGGGTTAGGTTAGGTGTGTGGGTAGGATTGGGTTACAGTTACAGTTAGTGTCCGGCTCTGATGTGAGGAAGAAGGCGAGATTGAGTTTCTGGGTTATGATGAGCTGTGGGTGATGTCAATGCTGACTCACAGGAGTCAGGTCCAGGGGCAATGCCTAGGGTTTGGGTTAGGTATTCAGTCAGGTGTACTGGGAAGACAGGTTTATGGTTCAAGTGAGAGTACAGCTCTGATGTGAGGGTGAGTGCAAGATTTAGGTTCACAGTATTGGTGAGGCATTGGTGACGTTGATGGTGACAGGTAGGGTTCAGGTGCAGTAGCCAGGGTTAGGGTTAGGGTTAGGTGTTCCATAATGTGTATGGGAAAGAGAGTGTTACCATTAGTGTTAGAGTCTGGCTCTGATGTGAGGGCGAAGGCAAGACTGAGTTTCAGGTTTATGGTGAGGTGTGTGACGTCGATCGTGACGGGTAGGGGTCACAACTAGGGGCCATGGCTACGGTTAGGGTTAGGTGTTCAGTAAGGTGTACGGGGAGGATAGGGTTATGGTTAGAGTTAAGGACTGGCTCTGATGTGAGAGAGCGTGCGAGACTGAGCTTCACGTTTATGGTGAGGTGTGGGTGGCATCCATGGTGATGATGAGTGGTCAGGTCCAGTGACCAGAGCTGGGGTTAGAGTTAGGTGTTTTGCATGGTGTACGGGGAGGATAGGGTTACAGTAGGAGTTAGGGTCCAGCTCTGATGTGAGGGTGAGGGCGAGATTGAGTTTCAGTGTTCCAGTGAGGTATGGGTGACATTGATTGTGATGGGGAGGGGTCAGGTCATGGGGCCATGGCTTGGGTTAGGGTTAGGTGTTCGGTGTGGTGTACGGGGAAGATAGCGTTATGATTAGAGTTATGGTCTGCATCTGATGTGGGGACGAGTGTGAGATTGAGGTTCAGTGTTACAGTGAAGTGTGGGTGACATCGATGGTGATGGGAAGGAGTCTTGTCCAGGGGCCAGTGCCAAGGTTTGGGTATGGTGTTCAGTAAAGTGTACTGAAAGGATAATGTTACAGTTAGAGTCAGAGTCCAGGTCTTATGTGAGTGTGAGATTGAGTTTCAGATTAATGGCGAGGCGTGTGTGACATCAGTGGTGAACGGGAGGGGTCAGTATTGGGGGCCAGGGCTAGGTTTAGGGTTAGGTGTTTGGTAAGGTGTACGAGGAGGATAAGGTTACGGTTAGAGTTATGGGCTGGCTCTGTTGTGAGGGAGAGTACGAGACTGAAGTTGATGTTTATGGTGAACTGTGGGCAATGTCAATGGTGTCGGGGAGAGGTTAGGTCCAGGGGCCTGGGCTAGGGTTAGGGTTACATGTTCGGTAAGGTGTACGGGGAGGATAGGGTTATGGTTAGAGGTAGGGTCCGGCTCTGTCGAGAGGGCGAGTGCAAGACTGATGTTCAAGTTTACAGTGAGGCGTGGGAGACATCCATGTTGACGGTGAGTGGTCAGGTCCAGGGACCAGAGCTAGGGTTATGGTTAGGTGTTCTGTATGGTGTACAGGGAGGATAGGGTTCGGTAAGAGTTAGGGTTCGGCTCTCATGTGAGGGCAATGGCGAATTTGAGGTTCAGTGTTTTGGTGAGGCATGTGTGATGTCGATAGCAACGGGGAGGGTTCAGGTCCTGGGGCCAGGGCTAGGGTTAGCGTTAGGTGTTCGGTAACGTGTACTGGCAGGACACAGTTACAGTTAGAGTTAGGGTCCCACTCTGATGTGCGAGCGAGGGTGAGATTGAGGTTCAGGTTTACGGTGAGGTGTCTGTGACATCAATGGTGGTTGGGAGCTTCAGGTCCAGGGGCCAGTGCTAGTGTTAGGGTTAGTTGTTCGGTAATGTGTATGGTGATCATAGGGTTATGGTTACAGTTAATGTTCAGCTCTGATGTGTGGCCATGGGCGAGATTGAGATTCAGCACTACGGTGAGTCATGGGTGATGTCTATGGTGACGGGGAGGCATCAGGGGCAGGGGCAAGGGCTATGTCTAGGGTTAGGTGTTGGTAAGGTGTAGGTGGAGGATTGGGTTATGGTTAGAGTTCAGGTCTGGCTCTGATGTGAAGGTGGGGACAAGATTGATGTTCTGGTTATGGTGAGTTGTGCATTACATCAATGATGACTCAGAGGGTTCAGGTCGAGGGGCCAGGGCTAGGGTTAGGGTTAGGTGTTTGATAAGGTGTATGTGGAGGCTATGGTTGTGGTTTGAGTTAGGGTCTGGCTCTGATGTGAGGGCGAGTGCGAGACTGAGGTTCACGTTTACGGTGATGTGTAGGTGACATCCATGGTGATTGTGAGGGACCAGAGCTAGGGTTAGAGTTAGGTATTCTGTTTTTGTACGGTGAGGATAGTGTTATGGTGGGAGTTAGGGCTCAGCTCTGATTTGAGGGCGATGGCGAGTTTGAGTTTCAGTGTTTCGGTGAGGCCTGTGTGACTTCGATGGTGATGGTGAGTGGTCAGGTCCAGGGACCAGGGCTAGGTTTAGGGTTCGGTATTCTTTACGGTGTATGGGGAGTATAGCGTTACAATTAGAGTTAGGGTCTGACTGTGATGTGAGGGGAAGGGCCAGTTTGAGTACCAGGCTTACAGTGAGGTGTTTGTGATGTCGATGGTGACGGGGAGGGGTGAGGTCCAGGGGCCAGGGCTAGGGTTAGGGATTAGAGTTCAATAAGGTATACATGGAGGAAAGGGTTATGGTTAGAGTTAGGGTCCACCTCTGATGTGAGGGCGAGGGCAAGATTGACATTCAGGGTTACAGTGAGTAATGGGTGACGTTGAAGGTGGACGATGAGGGCTTAGTTTGAGGGGTCAGGGCTAGGGTTAGGGTTAGGTGTTCATTAACATGTATGGGAAGGATAGTATTACAGTTAGGGTCTGGCTGTGAAGTGAGGGGGAGGTCAAAATTGAGGTTCACGTTATGGTGAGGCATGGGTGACGTTGAAGGTGATGGTGAGGGGTTAGGTCCAGCGGCCTGGGATAGACTTAGTTTAGGTGTTTGTTAACATGTACAGGGAGGATAGGCTTACAGTTAGAGCTAGAGTCCAGCTTGATGTGAGGGCAAGGACAATAATAAGGTTCATGGTTATAGTGAGGCGTGGGTGACGTCGATGGTGATGGGGAGGGGTCAGGTCCAGGGTCCAGGGCTAGGGTTACTGTTAGGTGTTCGATAAGCTGTAATGAGTTTATAAGTTTATGGTTAGAGTTGTCCGGCACTGATGTTAGGGCAAGGAATATATTTTCAGGGTTACGGTGAGTCATGGGTGCCCTCAGTAATGATGGTGAGTCATCCAGTCCAGGGACTAGGGGTAGGGTTAGGGTTACCTGTTCGGTAAGGTGTACAGGGAGGATAGAGTTACAATTAGAGTTAGGGTCTGTCTCTGAGCGAAGGCAAGGGTGAGATTGAGGTTCATGGTTACAATGAGGCCTGGGTGACATCAATGGTAATGGTGAGGGATCAGGTCCTGGGCCTGGGCTAGGGTTAGGATTAGGTGTACTATAAGGTGTACAGTGTGGTAAGGGTTATGGTTAGAGTTATGGTCCAGCACTGATGTGAGGGCGAGGGCGAGATTAAGGTTCAGGGTTATGGTGAGGCATGGATGATGTCGATGGTGGTTGTGAGGTGTCAGGTCTAGGGGCCAGGGATAGGGTTATGGTTAGGTTTTTGGTAAGTTTACAGGGAGGAGAGTGTTACGGTTTGACTTAGGGTCCAGTTTTGATATGAGTGCAAGGGTGAGATTGATGTTCAGCATTATGGGAAGGAATGGGTGACATCGATGGTGATGGTGAGGTATCAGGTCCAGCGGGCAGGGTTAGGGTTAGGGTTAGGTGTTTGGTAAGGTGTATGGGGAGGATAGGGTTATGGTTACAGTTAGGGTCCATTTCTGATGTGAGGGCGAGGGTGAGATTGAGGTTTAGTGTTATGATGAGGTGTGGGTTAAGTCAATGGTGATGGTGAGGGCTCAGGTCTTGGGGCCACAGATAGGGTTAGGGTTACGTGTTTGGTAAGGTGTACTGGGTGGATAGGGTTACCTTTAGAGTTAGGGTCTGGCTCTAATGTGATGGCAAAGGCGAGATTGAAGTTCGGGTTTATGGTGAGGCATGGGTAATGTTGATGGTGACGGTGATGGGTCAGGTCCAGATGCCAGGCCTAGGGTTAGTGTTAGGTGTTAGGTATGGTGTACAGTGAGGATATGGTTACAGTTAGAGTTAGGGTCTGGCTCTGATGTGAAGGCAAGGGTGATAATGAGGTCATTGGTTATGATGAGGTGTGTGTGATGTCGATGGTAATGGTGAGGGGTCAGGTCTATGGAATTGTCTAGGACTAGGGTTAGGTGTTCAGTAAGGTGTACAGGGTGGATAAGGTTATGGTTAGAGTTAGTGATTGGCACTGTTGTTCGTGAAAGGGCAAGATTTATGTTCAGGGTTACAGTGAAGCATGGGTGACGTTGATGGTGCTGGGGCCAAGGCTAGGGTTAGTGTTAATTTTCTGTAAGGTGGATGGTGAGGATAGGGTTATGGTTGGAGTTAGGGTCCAACTCTGATGTGTGGGCGAAGGTGAGTTTGAGGTTCAAGGTTACAGTGAAGAGTGGGTGATGTCGATCATTTGGTGACGTATCAGGTCCAGTGGCCAAGGCTGGGGTTAAGGTTAGGTGTTTGGTAAGGTTTACCGGGAAGGTAGTGTTATGGTTAGAGTTAGTGTCTGGCTGTAATGTGAGGGTGAGGGCAAGATTGATGTTGGGTGACCTCGACGGAGACAGTGTGATGTAAAGTCCCAGGGCCAGGGCTAGGCTTAGGGTTAGCTGTTCAGTAAGGTGTACGGGGAGGATAGGGTTATGGTTAGAGTTAGGGTTCGTTTCTGATATAAGGGCAAGTAAGAGATTGAGGTTCAGGTTTACGGTGAGGCGTGGATAATGTTGATGTTGATGGTGAGGGGTCAGGTACAGGGGCCATGGCTAGGGTCAGTCTTAGGTGTTCAGTAATGTGTACATGGTGGATAGGGTTATGGTTCGAGTTAGGGTCCATCTTGATGTGACAGCAAGGGCCATATTTAGGTTCATGGTTACAGTGAGGCATGGGTGACATTGATGGTGATGGGGAGGGGTCATGTCCAGGGGCAAGTGCTAGGGTTAGGGTTAGTTGTTCAGTAATGTGTACAGGGAGCATAGGGTTACAGTTAGAGTTTGGTCTGGCACTGATGTGTGGGCGAGGGTGAGACTGAGGTTCAGGGTTACAGTGAGGCATGGATGGCATTGATGGTGGCGGTGAGGGTTCAGGTTTAAGGGCCAGGGATAGGGTTACAGGTATGTGTTCAGTAAGTTTACCCAGAAGCGAGGGTTATGGTTTGAGTTAGGGTCTGGTTCTGATGTGAGAGCGAGGGCAAGATTGAGGTTCAGCATTACGGTGAGGCACGGGATACATCGATGGTGATGGTGAGGTATCAGGTCCAGCAGCCGAGGCTACGGTTAGGGTTAGGTGTTTGGTAAGGGGTATGGGGTGGATAGGTTTACGTTTAGAGTTAGGGTCCGTTCCTGATGTGAGGACAAGGGTGAGATTGGGCTTCAGTGTTATGGTGAGGTGTGGGTGAAGTCGATGATGATGATGAGGGGTCAGGTCTAGGGGCCAGGGATAGGGTTAGTGTTAGTTGTTCGATAAGGTGTACTGTGAGGATAGGGTTACCTTTAGAGTTAGGTCCAACTCTTATGTGAGGCAAAGGCGAGATTGAAGTTCACGGCTATGGTGAGGCATGGGTGATGTCGATGGTGACTGTGGTAATAGGTCCAGTGCCCAAGGCTAGTGTTGGGGTTAGATGTTCGATAAGGTGTATGGGGAGGATAGGGTTATGTTTACAGTTAGGGTCTGGCTCTGATGTGAGGGCAAGTGTGAGATGGTTCATGGTTATGTGAAGCATGGGTGACACTGATCATGATGGTGAGGTGTTAGGTCCAGGGTCTGGGGCTAGGGTTAGGGTTAGGTGTTCGTTAACATGTACATGGATTATAGGGTTACGGTTAGGGTTACAGTCAAGCTCTGATGTCAGCTCGAAGGTGCGATTGAGGTTCAGAGTTACGGTGAGACTGTGGTGTTGTCGATGGTGATGGTGAGGTGTAAGATCCAAGGGCCAGGGCTTCAGATAGATTTAGGTGTTCGGTAAGATGTACAAGGAGTATAGGGTTACACAGTTAGGGTCCAGCTCTGATGTGAGGGTGAGAGAGAGATTGAGGTTCAGGGTTACAGTGAGGTGTGGGTGACGTCGATGTTAACGATGATGAGTCATGTCCATGGACCAGGGCTAAGGTTAGTGTTAGGTGTTTGGTAAGGTGTACTGGGAGAATACCGTTATGGTTAGAGTTAGGGTCTGTCTCTGATATGAGGGCAAGGGCGATAATGAAGTTCATGGTTACGGTGAGGCGTGGTGACGTCTACGGTAGCAGTGAGGGGTCAGCACTCAGGATTGGGCTAGGTTTAGGGTTAGGTGTTTGGTAAGGTATAGAGGGGGGATACGTTTATGGTTAGAGTTATTGTCCAGCACTGATGTTAAGGCGATGAAGATATTAAGGTTCAGTGTTATGGTGAGGCATGGGTGATATCAATGGTGACAGTGAGGTATCAGGTCTAGTGGCCATGGCTAGGGTTATGATTAGGTATTCAGTAAGGTGTACAAGGTGGATAGGGTTACGGTTCGAGTTGGGGTCCAGTTCTGATGTGAGAGCGAGGGAGAGATTGACATTTAGTGGTATGGTGAGGAGTGGTTGATGTCGATGGTGACAGTGAGGGGTTGCGTCCAGAGTCCAGGGCTAGGGTTAGGGTTAGGTTTCTGGTAATTTGTACAGGGAAGATAGGGTTATGGTGAAAGTTAGGGTATGGGTTTAATGTAAGAACAGGGTAGAGATTGAGGTTTAGGGTTAAGGTGAGGTGTGGGTGACGTCGACAGTGATGGTGAAGGGTTGGGTCCATGGGCCAGGGCTAGGGTTAGTGTTGGGTCTTCTATCAGGTGCATGGGGAGGATAGAGTTACATTGAGTGTTACGGTCTGGGTTTAATGTTTGGGAGGGGCGAGATTGAGGTTTAGGGTTACAGTGAGATATGGGTGATGTTGAAGGTGATGGTGAGGGGTTGGGTCCATGGTCCAGGGCTAGTATTAGTGTTACGTTTCTGGCAAGTTGTACAGGGAGTATAGTTTACTGTAGAGTTAGGGTCCAGGTTTAATGTGAGGGTGGGGGCGAGATTGAGGTTTAGGGTTATGGTGAGGTGTGGGTGACATCAACAATGACAGTGAATTGTTGGGTCCAGGGTCTAGGGCTCGGGTTAAGGTTAGGGTTTCGTTAAGGTGTACGGGGAGGATAGGGTTATGGTGAGACTTAGGGTCTGAGTTTAAGGTGAGGTCGGGGCCAGATTGAGGTTTACGGTGATGGTGAGTTGTAGGTGACATTGAAGGTGATGGTCAGGGGTTGGGTACAGGGTCCAGGGTCCAGGGTCCGGGGCTAGGGTTAGGGTTAGGTTTCTGGTAAGATGTATAGGGAGGATATGGTTACAGGGAGAATTAGGGTACAGGTTTAATGTGAGGGTGGTGGCCAGATTGAGGTTAAGGTTTACAGTGAGGTGTGGGTGACATTGACAGTGATGGTGAGGGTTTGGGTCCAGGGGCTAGGGCTAGGGTTAGGCATAGGTTTTTGGTAAGGTGTACAAGGAGGATACAGTTATGGTGACTGTTAGGGTCCGAGTTCGTTTTTTTTTTTTGTATCATTAATGTACAATTACATGAGCAACATTATGGTTACTAGAATCCCCCTATTATCAAGTTTCACCACATACCCCATTACAGTCAGTGCATCAGCATAGTAAGATGCTATATAATAACTACTTGTCTTCTCTGTGTTACACTGCCGTCCCCATGTCCCCCACCAACATTATGTGTGCTAATCATAATGCCCCTTTCTCCCCCTTATTCCTCACTTTCCCCTCCAACCTCCCCAGGCCCTTTTGCTTTGGTAACTCTTACTCTTTCTTGGGCTCTGTGAGTCTCCTGCTGTTTCATTGCTTCAGTTTTCCTTTGTTCTTATACTCCACAGATGAGTGAAATCACTTTACACTTGTCTTTCTCCACCTAGCTTATTTCACTGAGCATAATACCCTCTAGCACCATCCATGTTGTTGCAAATGGTAGGATTTGTTTTCTTCTTATGGCTGAATAATATTCCATTGTGTATATGTACCACATCTTCTTTATCCATTCATCTACTGATGGACACTTAGGTTGCTTCCATTTCTTGGCTATTGTAAATAGTGCTGCGATAAACATAGGGATGCATATGTCTTTTTCAAACTGGGCTGCTGCATTCTTATGGTAAATTCCTAGGAGTGGAATTCCTGGATCAAATGATATTTCTATTTTTAGTTTTTTGAGGAGCCTTCATACTTCTTACCACAATGGTTGAACTAATTTACATTCTCACCAGCAATGTAGGAGGGTTCCCCTTTCTCCACATCCTTGCCAACATTTGTTGTTGTTTGCCTTTTGTATGTTGACCATCCTAACTGGTGTGTGGTGATATCTCATTGTGGTTTTAATTTGCATTTCTCTGATGCGTAGTGATGTGGAGCATCTTTT
The DNA here is from genome assembly GCA_032199065.1 of Smutsia gigantea. Lineage (NCBI taxonomy): Eukaryota > Metazoa > Chordata > Mammalia > Pholidota > Manidae > Smutsia > Smutsia gigantea. The sequence goes on from JAVSCE010015361.1 coordinate 182,838, forward strand.
CATGTGTCTGTTGGCCATCTGAATTTCTTTTTGGAGAAGTGTCTGTTCAGCTCCTCAGCCCATTTTTTAATTGGCTTATTTGCTTTTTGTTTGTTGAGGTCCATGAGCTCCTTATATAATTTGGATGTCAACCCCTTATCGGATATGTCATTTATGAATATATTCTCCCATACTGTAGGATGTCTTTTTGTTCTACTGATGGTGTCCTTTGCTGTACAGAGGCTTTTTAGTTTGATGTAGTCCCATTTGTTCATTTTTTCTTTTGTTTCCCTTGCCCAGGGAGATATGTTCATGAAGAAATTGCTCATGTTTATGTCCAAGAGATTTTTGCCTATGTTTTTTCTAAGAGTTTTATGGTTTCATGACTTACTTTCAGGTCTTTGAACCATTTGAGTTTACTTTTGTGTATGGGGTTAGACAACAATCCAGTTTCATTCTTTTACATGTAGCTGTCCAGTTTGGCCAACACAAGCTGTTGAAGAGGTTGTCATTTCCCATTGTATATCCATGGATCCTTTATTGCATATTAATTGACCATATATGTTTGGGTTAATATCTGGACTCTATTCTGTTCCACTTGTCTGTGGGTCTGTTTTTGTGCCAGTACCAAATTGTCTTGAGTACTGTGGCTTTGTAGTAGAGCTTGAAGTCAGGGAGCGTAATTCCCCCTGCTTTATTCTTCCTTCTCAGGATTGCTGTGGCTATTCAGGGTCTTTGTGGTTCCATATGAGTTTTAGAAATATTTGCTCTAATTCGTTGAAGAATTCTGTCAATATTTTAATAGGGATTGCATTGAATCTGTAGATTGCTTTAGGCAGGATGGACATTTTGACAATATTAATTCTTCCTATCCATGAGCACGGGATGTGTTCCCATTTATTGGTATCTTCTTTAATTTCTCTCATGAATACCTTGTAGTTTTCAGAGTATAAGTCTTTCACTTCCTTGGTTAGGTTTATCCCTAGGTATTTTATTCTTTTTGATGCAATTGTGAATGGAATTCTTTCCCTGTTTTCTCTTTCTGCTAGTTCATCATTTGTGTATAGGAATGTAACAGATTTCTGTGTATTAATTTTGTATCCCACAACTCTGCTGAATTCAAATATTAGATCTAGTAGTTTGGGAGTGGATTCTTCAGGGTTATTTATATACAATATCATGTCATCTGCAAATAGGGACAATTTGACTTCTTCCTTGCCAATTTGGATGCCTTTTATTTCTTGTGTTGTATGATTGCCGTGGCTAGGATCTCTAGAACTATGTTGAATAAAATTACGGAGTGTGGGCATCCTTGTCTTGTTCCCGATCTTAAAGGAAAAGCTTTCAGCTTCTTGCTGTTAAGTATAATGTTGGCTGTGGGTTTGTCATATATGGATTTTATTATGTTGAGGTACTTGCCCTCTATACCCACTTTGTTGAGAGTTTTTATTATGAATGGATGCTGAATTTTGTCAAATGCTTTTTCAGCATCTATGGAGATGATCATCTGATTTTTGTCCTTCTATTTGTTCATGTAGTGGATGATGTTGATGAATTTTCGAATGTTGCACCATCCTTGCATCTCTGGGATGAATCCCACTTGATCATGATGGATGATCTTTTTCATGTATTTTTGAATTCGGTTTGCTAATATTTTGTTGAGTATTTTTGCATGTATGTTCATCAGGGATATTGGTCTGTAATTTTCTTTTTTTGTGGTGTCTTTGCCTGGTTTTGGTATTAGAGTGATGTTGGCCTCATAGAATGAGTTTGTAAGTATTCCCTCCTCTTCTACTTTTTGGAAAACTTTAAGGAGGATGGGTATTAGGTCTTCCTAAATGTTTGATAAAATTCAGCAGTGAAACCATCTGGTCCAGGAGTTTTGTTCTTAGGTAATTTTTTGATTACCAATTAAATTTCCTTGCTGGTAATTTGTCTATTTAGATTTTCTGTTTCTTCCTGGGTCAGCCTTGGAAGGCTGTATTTTTCTAGAAATTGATCTATGTTTTTATTTGGTCATTGATCCATTGATTATTTAGGACCATGTTATTAAGCCTCCAAGTGTTTATGGGCTTTTTTGTTTTCTTTGTGTAATTTATTTCTAGATTCATACCTTTGTGATCTGAAAAGCTTGTTGATACAATTTCAATCTTTTTAAACCTACTGAGGCTCTTTTTGTGGCCTAGTATATGATCTATTCTTGAAAATGTTCCATGTGCACTTGAGAAGAATTGTGTCCTGTTGCTTTTGGATGGAGTGTTCTGTAGATGTCCATTAGATCCATCTGTTCTAATACATTGTTCAATGCCTCTATCTCTTTGCTTATTTTCTGTCTGGTTGATCTGTTCTTTGGAGTGAGTGGTGTGTTGAAGTCTCCTAGAATGAATGCATTGCATTCTATTTCCCCTTTTAATTCTGTTAGTATTTGTTTCACAATGTAGGTGATCCTGTGTTGAATGATTAAATATTTATAATAGTTATGTCCTCTTTTTGGACTGACCCCTTTATCATTATGTAATGTCCTTCTTTGTCTCTTGTTACTTTCTTTTTTGAAGTCTATTTTTTTCCGATAGAAGTACTGCAACTCCTGATTTTTTCTCCCTATTAGTTGCATGAAATATCTTTTTCCATTCCTTTACTTTCAGTCTGTGTATGTCTTTGAGTTTGAAGTGAGTCTCTTGTAGGCAGCATATAGACGTGTCTTTTTTTTTTAATCCACTCAGTGACTCTATGTCTTTTGATTGGTGCACTCAGACCATTTATATTTATGGTGATTATCGATAGGTATGTACTTATTGCCATTGCAGACTTTAGATTCGTGGTTACCAAAGGTTCAAGGGCAATTCCCTTACTATCTAACAGTCTAAGTTAACTCCTTCATATGCTATTACAAACACAACCTAAAGGTTCTTTCTTTCCCTCCTTTTTCTTCCTCCTCCATTCTTTATATGTTAAGTATCATATTCTGTTCTCTTTATCTATCCCTTGATTGACTTTGGGGGTAGTTGATTTGATTGTGCACCTGCTTAGTAATGAATTGTTCTACTTTGCTGTAGTTTTATTTCCCCTGGTGACATCTATTTAGCCTTATGAATACTTCCATCCTTAGCAGTCCCTCCAAAATGCACTGTAGAGGTGGTTTGTGGGAGGTAAATTCTCTCAGCTTTTGCTTATCTGAAAATTGTTTAATCCCTCCTTCATATTTAAATGATAACCTTTCTGGGTATAGTATTCTTGGTTCGAGGCCCTTCTGCTTCATTGCATTAAATATATCATGCCACTCCCTTCTGTCCTGTAAGGTTTCTGTTGAGAAATCTCAAGATAGCCTTATGGGTTTTCCTTTGTATGTGATCTTTTTCTCTCTCTAGCTGCTTTTAAAAGTCTGTCTTTATCCTTAATCTTTGCCATTTTAATTACTATATGTCTTGATGTTGTCTTCCTTGGGCCCCTTGTGTTGGGAGATCTGTGCCCCTCTATGGCCTGAGAAACTATCTCCTTCCCCAGATTGGGAAAGTTTTCAACAATTACCTCCTCAAGACACTTCCTATCCCTTTTTCTCTCTCTTCTTCTTCTGGCACCCCTATAATGCAAATATTGTTTCATTTGGATTGGTTGTACAGTTCTCTCAATATTCTTTCATTCTTAGAGATCCTTTTTTCTCTTTGTGCCTCAGCTTCTTTGTATTCCTCTTCTCTAATTTCTATTCCATTTACCATCTCTTCTACTACATCTAATCTGCTTTTAAATCCCTCCATTGTATGTTTCATTTCAGATATGGAATTTCTTAATGATTGATTCTCCATCTTAAATTCATTCCTGAGTTCTTGAATATTTTTCTGTACCTCCATGAGCATGTTTATGATTTTTATTTTGAACTCTCTTTCATGAAGATTGGTGAGTTCAGTTTCATTTGGTCATTTTTCTGGGGTTTGTGAGATTTTGGTCTGAACCAGTTTCCTTTGATGTTTCATATTTCTATGTGGCACCCTCTAGTGCCTAGAAGCTCTAGTATCTGGAGCTTCTCAGCCCCTAGGGTGAGGTTGGGGGTCGTAGGGAATGGCACTGGTATCTGGGGGGAGGAAAGAGCTGTTTCCTGATTCCCGCTGCAGTGCCTGTCTCCAATATCAGAGCCAGTGGGCCGAGCACACAGGTGTAAGTTTCTGTCCTTTGGGTCTCTAGCTATTGTAGGCGGGGCCTGCATCTGGCTGGCCTGACACCAGTGCAGTGACTACCGGTTTGTGAGCCAGTGCCTGCAGGCCAGCAGCGAGGCACTGCAGGCTGCATGTCACAATGGGGGGCCTCGGAGCTGAGTAGTCAGTCAGGGGTATGGAGCGCCTGAAGCTCCTCAAATTTCCCAACTTGCTGGGCAGAGGACGCACAGACAACCTTGTCCACCTATCCCTTCTTCCACGCTGCAAGCTCCATGCAAACCCCGCCCCTTCAGCAGCCTTCTTGCTGCTAGGAAGACTCTCAGACTGCCTGTCTTTCCTTTGTCCCAGAGTGGCCGGATGTGGATCCCGTCCTCCACAAATGGCCGGAATATCAGTCTCTCAAGTACTCCACCTGTCCCAGCTCCCCAACCTCACCAACCTCCAGAGCACCACACAATATAAGTTTGTGCTCCAAAGCAGGCCTCCAGGGCTAGGTTTTCAGCAGTCCCAGGGTTCCACCCCCTCCCCGCTCTGTTTCTCTTATTCCTGCCTGTGAATTGGGGTGGGGGAAGGTCTTGGGTCCCACCGGGTCAAGGCTTTGGTACGTCACCCTGTTTTGTGAGGTCTGCTCTGTTGGTGAGGTTTGTATGCAGTCTGGTGCAGCCTTCTTTCCTGTTGCTGTTTTAGGGTTAGTTGTATTAACTATATTTTCATACTAATGTGTTCTCTGTCTCCCCTCTCATGCCACCATCTTGAATCCTCCCCTTTGCCCCATTTTTGAAAGCCTTAAAAGACAGAATCCCCACAATTTCAATGTGCCTCCTCTCTGAACTAGCCCATGCTCTCTTTTCTCTTAATGTGCACCTTTTTACCTTAAATAAAGCTTTCTCACTGCCCAAATTATTGCAGTTTGCCTCTTTGTTATTTCACTTTATTTCCAAGTCTTCATCTGTCTCTGATTTACTCCCAGTAAGTAGGAAAGGACTAGTAGGAGTTCATATTTGGGCCTGCATGTTTCTAACACCTGAGTGATCTGGACAGAAGTGCCACTGGGCGATCTGCCCTTAGTAGCCTGCCTGAAAATCTCCTTTCTTTGTGAAGTTCTAAGAATGTAATCACTCCAAACTGCTCCATGGCTCCCCCAAATCCTGGAGTAGTTGGGGCTAGTCCCCATTCTGTGAAGATCCAAGTGGACACAAGATGCCAGGTGATCCTGGTTTCAGGAGTTGGCAAGGGAATCTGCCCTAGGCTGAGAACTTTCCTTCTTTCCCTTGCACTTTCCTGTTTTCTGATGCCTGCAAGGAAGCTGCCATTCCCTGCTACTCTTGCTTTAATAAATTCCTTCTTTACCTACACTCTTCTGACCTGCTCAAGAGTTCTTTCTTGTACATAGCCAAGAACCCTCCCCTACTGAGGCTGAGGTTTCTCCTAGTGCTCCACCTAGTGAGCAGGGAGCGACCTCCCCAGATGCAGCTGCCTGGCAACAATAGCCCAGTGGCAGGCCCTCGGGAGCAGCTTCCTTCCCAATGGGGTCCCCCCTGCATTCAAAGGCAGATATATGAGCAAGAGAGGATAAACTGGAGCTGGTGGCTGAGGCCCAAACGAATTAGGATTAAAGGGGTTCATAAGATTTATGCTAGTAACTTCCTCATCAACCTTTTCCTGAGGTGTTTTAGTATCCTCACACACATGTACCTTCTGTTTTCCTTGCACCATCAATTTAGAGACTGCTTTTGCAGAATCCTTATTGTAGAGCTGCATGAAAGCTTGAACATCAGGAATTTAATCCCATTTACCAGAACTTTGACAAAATAATTATAATTTCAAAATAGTTAAAGTTCCTATTTAAGGGCTTTTCTTCACATTCAAGCACATATACTGGCCAAGCAGTGTTAAATAAAAGATCATTTTCTTTTTAGTCATCGCTTTATAGCTATAAATTGACCATTCAGCTAGAATACATCCCAAAGGACTCTGATGGTTACATACCCTGCACCTCCCATTCTCAAGACAAGCATTTAACAAATGACACAAATAGCTACACCCGACAAGAACGGATCAAAGATTTCCTGGGAGGGGCAGATGGCTCACAGTAGCACAAGTAGGCAAGTAACAAAAAGAAAACAAGTCCCAGAGGAATCCACCACCATATTTAAATAAGAAATGCAGGGCCAAAAAATCAAATCGGAACTATTTTTCCTTAATACAAAAGGAGAATCAAAAGGTTCAGAAATCTCTGTCTCACTTAACCCTGATTTCCATGCCAGCTGGTGCCATGAACGCCTTTCCTAGAGCCAAATGAGAGGAAACTTCCCCAAAAGTGCAGAATCAGGGGTCTCGACGTGCACCCTGGGAGACTTACCACCCTGGCCAAGGGGTGGCATTTGCTCCAAAATCTGTTTCCTTTTTTCTTGACTGAGGGTTTCAGCCCCAGGCGAGTTGAATATGGATGCAGTGAGACCAAGAAAGGACAATGGAACATTCGTGGGGCAAAGGGATTTATACCTGGCTTTATTCTCGTGGTGGCAGGTTGGTAGCGCTAGACTCCCATCCACCTCAGAGAGAGTCTGCATGCAGCAAGCAGGTCTCTGCCTCTGGGCCTCTCCGCCCTTGCAGCCTCTGTCCTCGGTGGTGCCACCCCTCCAGCCTCTGCTCTCCTGCAGCTGTCCAGGCCAGAGCACTGGGTGGAGCTCTTTAGATATAGTCAATAATAACGTGTTGCCCAGGTGCGGGCAGTGAGCAAGTGGACCAGGGTCAGGTGAGAATCCTGGCCTTAGGAACTCTCATGTTCTCTACACTTGTCTTAATGATTTCAAGCAGAAATAGTCAGGTCCCCCTGAGGGAGGGGAACTCCTCCCAGATCAAACGGTGCTCTGGCAGCTGCTGAGACTGTCCCTGCGTCCTCCCTGGGGAGGTGGCTTGCTGTCTGGGGGCTCACACTCTCCTGGGTGGCCCCTACTCCCCACCAACATTGTGAACAGGGGCCCTGGTGTGCCACCGTGGACCCCTGCACCATCTGTTGGAAGTCGGCAGGAGGGGGACCCACGCCACCAGGGCTCAGAGACCCTCCTGGCTTGCTAGACAAAATTTGTTACTGAAAACCAGTCCTTGTCATAGATGTCAAATCACAAAACACAATTACAAGGTTTTGAGGAAAGGAAAGGAATAGTTTACTAATTTGCCAGCAAATGAGGGAATGGTAGTCTTGTGCCTTAAAAAACCACTCTTCCCCCAGAGCACAGCAGTTAGTGAGACAGCAGGGAAATGGAACAAGGGTCAGGCCACTGTAAATTCTACTTAGCCTGCGAAAAAGGCCCAGCTTATTATTTAACCCAATCTTTACACTGTTCTTCCTCTTCTTCCAGCCCCTTAATCAATTACATAATGGTAAGAAGGACAGAAGATAGACCTCCAAAGTGTAAATGAACCTATGTGGATAAAGAATGCCGAGATCGGGACCAACACAGTCACCTAACAACCCTATTCTTAAGAAAAAAATGCAAAGGAATTACGAATCACCTGTATACATCATGCCTTATGCTGATCCCTACCCAAAAGGCCCTATAAAACCCAAAACCCTAAGCCCTCAAGTGCACCTCCTCTCTGAGGATGCCTGCACTCCCATCTGAGTGTGTGCTGTGTTATATCAAATAAACTTTTCTGTTGCATAAGCTGATTGCATTTGTCTCTGAACTCTTCTCCATGGTAAAGAAAAGAACTCACTGACCTTCACCTCCAGTGGTAAACGTCTTTGTCACTTTGCTATTTCATTCAGCTTTCTAGTCTTAACACAGTCCTTTTCTCTCTCCCTGTTTTATTTCAGACCAGTAGGGAAGAGGAAGTTCTCAGAACATAATCTCACTCCATCCAATGCTCTACAGCTCCCTGAATCCTGGGATGGTAGGGGCTTAGTTCCCATACCGTGCAGATTCAAGCAGACACTGGATGCCAGGTGACCCTGGCTTCAGGAGTTGGCAAGGGATCTGCCCTATGCTGACCAGGAGTTCAGTGAGCTTCCCTTTCCAGCCTCTGTTCTTCCTTGCTCTCTGCTGCCTACAAAGCAGCTGCCATTAATTGCTATTCTCACTTTAAAAATCCTTCTTTACCTACACTTGTCCAACCTGCTCCAGGACTCTTTCTTGTTCAGAGTCAAGAACTCTCCACCATCCAGGTTGAAGTTTCACCTAGTTCACAGGGAGAGACCTCCCCAGATACAGCTGTCCAACAACATTAGGGCTTTTAAAGGGGAAACTGTGGGAGACAGGCTGTGGTGCTCATGACCACAGACACATAAAGTAGCAACTTGCAGGCGTTCTTTTGCTGACTCAATTGCTTTTGTTTTTCTTAGTGGTTGCTCCTCAGGACCCTGGGACAGGATGTCTTGGGTTCTGAAAAATCAGCTTTCTGTGTTATCTCTGACCTTGAGACTCATGAAATAGGGAGAACAAAGAGAAACTGTCAGCTGTTCATGCTTGTAAGGTTTTGGGGATTACTTGTGTTCATTTTCCAGGTAATATTAGTGTTGAATTTTAAACCCAGGGATCTAATTCCATTCCTCTGTTACACCCAGTGAAGTCTTTCCTGTGATCCCCAAACTAGAAATGATCCCTGTTATTTGTATTTATGGCTCCCCATATGTGTTCTCTGGTACACTCAGTTTGAGATGCCATGTTTATATGATTATTTGGTTATGATCTGTCTCTGCCTCAATTCAGCTCCATGAGGGTAAGGACTGCTCTGTTTAGCTCTCCATGATTCCCAGTCCAAGGACAGTGCGTGGAAGAAAGCAAGTGCAGCCTAGACGACTGTGTGTTTAATCTACACTATAGTATACACTCCCCCCACCCATAAAAGGCAGGTCTCAAAATCCCAAAAGACATAATATAAGTCATGCACTCATTTACAGGAGGGAGTCATAAGCTATTGAAAACATCATGAGTTGTGCTTTGGTTGGAATTATACCTCAGCGTGGGATTCTGGTGGTCTCTTGTTGTTTAGCACTTGAGTATATCTTTTATTCGTGGGACAGGAAGATAAATTTGCAATGATTGAATCTATTCAGATTGGTTTTACCCCAGATCTTCTGTCATTGGGCCCTTGCAGTGAAAGATAGCAAAAGCTCTCCCCGTGAGGCCACAAGGTGGCAGTACAAAGCCACTGAGCAGAGCGAGTAAGATTTGTTTTTTGTTTTTTTGTTTTTTGTTTTTCCTTCCCTCCCTTTTCTCCAGAGGAGCAGGTGAGGGCACTGGTCTGACTCCACAAGGGACCTTAAGATAGGAAGCCTGGGCTGGCCACCCCTGGCTTTAGCTAAGGTGCCAGGAGACAGACACATGGCTGCCTGGTGCCGCCATTTGTCCACCCCTAAAATTGGAATAATGGTATCCACTCCTACTTAGCTCACCATTTGTTCATTCCTTCCTCTTTGAACCAGTATGCAGAGACTCCCAGGCCTGGCGGCGCCTAGGGCCCCAGGTGAAGGAGTCTAGCCTGCGCTCTTCACATGGTGTGGGCAGATGCACACAGTAGAGAGGAGTGCTTTGGTGTGGCAGGGGATGGGTATTTGCCAGGGGCCAGTGCAGAGCACAGCTGGGGTGGATCTGGTCTGGGCAGAAGACACTGCCTGTGTGAGCAGGCCAGAGGGAGGGAAGCTGCAATGGTTCAGGATAGCTGCTGTCCAGTGGGAGGAGGGTGATGGGGGCACTAGAGAGGTGGGAAGGACCCAGTCATGGAAACCCTCGGGTCAGGTGCCCTGCTGTTTCCTGTGGAAGCCTTCTGAGAAATGAGAGCTCTGTGGAGGTGGGATGGTGACAGATGCCCCACTAGCCAGGGAGACAGGTAAGAAGGCAAAGAGATTACATTATCAGTCCTGGGCTGAGTGGTTGGGTCCTGGAAGCAAAAGTTTTAGAGAGAATCTAGAACCCTCCTGGGGAGTTCCCACAACATAGAGACTGCCTGGGCCACATCAAATGGTGATTGCTGTATGTGTGCATGCACACATGTGCATGACTATGGGGTTGATGGATCCCATTCTTCTTTCTAGCAGCCCTTGCACTGATCCAGACTGTCCAGGATATAGCAGACCAGAGCAAAGCACATCCCTTCTTACCTGTGGGAGCTGCCTCAGGCTTGAAAAATGGGCTGATCGAGGTCTATGCTCCTGGAAGCCAGGAGGATGGAAAAGTGTACTCATTGCAGTGGCTAAGAAGCCAAGCCTTGGGGTTAGAACTGCGTCCAGTCCCATCTCTACCTTGAACTAGGTAGGGGGCCATGGGGAAGTCCCTTCACCTCTCTGAGCCACAGTTTCCTCTTCTGTAAAACATGGAAATGAAACCCATTTCATGCAATTGCTGTAATGGGAGCTTGATCTGTGAAGCTTCTGGTCCATGATAGATACCTAAATATGGCTAGTTCCCAAACCCATATCCTTTTTTCTCCCTGCAATCCTTCCTCACTCTAATGATGCTGACAGCCGGCTGGGTGGAGACTTGGGGAAACTGCAGCTAAAGGACCTGCAGCTCAGAGTGGTGATATTCCAAAAGATGTATGACTCCTCTATGTACGAGTCAGTCCACAGACTGCCTCGACCTCCCTCACTAGAGTGTCTCATGGAACCCTGGCCTTCCATGACTCGGTGCTGGGTTCTGCACCCATCCCCGAACCCCAAAAACCTTTGGAGATTTATTTCCAAAGCTATCTTGGGTGTTCATTTTTGGGAAATGAAGGGGAAAAGAAACAAACCCCAGGTTCCTATGAGCTAGGAACTGCAGTAAAGGGCACATACAGGCCTCCCTCAGACCTAATGAAGTGGCCTCTGTTAAAGTCCCATTTAGAGAAAGAAATCAGGGTACAGAGGGGTAAAGGTGCACAGCTGGGAAGGTGGCCTAGCTGGTAGTGAAATCACAGTTGAAATGCACATCTGTCCATCTGTCCCCAGTACCTCTGCTTCCCCCATTGCTGTGCCCAGCCTAGAGCCACAGAAGAGAACACAGGGGCTGGCTGCTCAGAATCAGAGACCTCAGAGAGGAAGAGTAGTTTACTCCACCCTCATGGCCTGCCAAACATAAAGTTAACCAAGGCCCAGAGATGGCGAGTTCTTGTGAGGTCACACAGCAAGCTAAGGTCTACTCTCCCTCTCGATCTCCACACACCCCATTCAGCTGCCACAATCTCTCATCTTCTGATTTTATTTTATTTATAACTTATTTTGCTGGCCTCTGCCTTCTTAACTTTTTGCCCATTTGCTCTAGGAAAGGCTTACTACCTCCTTTCTTCAAAAGCCTCACTGCCTTATTTTACCTTATCTTTTTGTTTATTTATTTGTTCAGCTATTGCCATCAATTCTTAGGTATAAATAAGGGAAGTAAGTCATCCCAAACACAGAGAAGTGTTGAACAGTTACTATTCACAGAGCTTGACCTCAGATGAAAATGTTCTGTTTGGTTTTTACTTTTTCTTTTCCTCCCTCACCCATTGCTCCCAGCCCCCCAGTCCCCACCTCTGGCAACCACCAATCTGTCCTCTGTGTCTGTGAGCTTCGTTTTTTGTTTGTTTGTTTTTAGATTCCACGTAACAGGGATCATATGGTATTTGTCATTCTCTATTCAACTTGTTTCACTTAGCATACTGCTCTCAAGGTCCATCTGTGTTGTTGCAAAAAGCAAGATTTCGTTCTTTTCTATGACCAAATAATAGTCCATTGTATGTATGTATGTATGTATATATATATATACACCACAGTTTCTGCATCCATTTATCCATCTATGGGCTCTTAGGTTATTTCCATATCTTGGCTATTGTAAATAATGCTGCAAAGAACATGGGGGTGCATATATCTTTTTGAGTTACTGTTTTGTTTTCTTTGGATAAATGCCCAGAAGTGGACTGTTGGATCATGTGGTATTTTTATTTTTAATGTTTTGAGGAACCTCCAAGTTGTATTCCATAGTGGCTGCACCAATTTGCATTCCCTCCATAGTGTACAAGGGTTCCCATGCTTTCTCATTACTACTTAGCACCCATTCTTTTTAGCTTAGAGAAACTCCTTCACATACCTTGTCAGGCTGGTTTAGTGGAGATGAACTCTTTCAGCTATTGCTTATTTGGAAAACTCTCTCTCCTTTACTCCTGCATGATGACTGTGTTGGTAGGCTATTCTTGGTTGGGAGTTTTTTCTTTCTATACTTTGAGTGTATCATGCCACTCCCTTCTGGCCTGCACAGTTTCTGCTGAAAAATCAGCTGTTAGTCTGGGGGGAGGGCCTTGTATGTAGCAAATTGTTTTTCTTTTGCTGGTTTTATTTCTCTCCTTGTCTATAACTTTTGACATTTTAATTATAATGTGTCTTGGTGAGGATCACTTTGGGTTCCTCTAATTTGGAACTCTTTGGGGTTCATGGATCTGAATGTCTGCCTTCTTCAGGTTAGGGAAGTTTTTAGCCATTATTTCTTCAAATGAGATTTCTGCCCCTTTTTGATCTCTTCCCCTCTGGGAACCCTATGATGTGAAATAATAGTTCATTTGAAGTTGTCTCATAGGTGTAATAATCTGTCTTCCCTTGTTTTCATTATTTTTTCCCCTTTCTGTTCTGATTGGATGACTTCTACTGCCTTGTCTTTAAGTTGACTGATCTTTTCTTCTGCTTCATCTAGTCTGCTATTGAAACCAGTTAGTCTATTTTTCAGTTCAGCTGGTGTGTTGTTCTGCTCTGTGACTCCTCTCTGACATTTTCTTATGTTTCCCTCTCTTTGTTGAAGTTCTCACTATGTCCCTCCATTTTTATCCTCAGTTAGATGAGATTCATTATGACCATTACCTTAAACCCTTTATCAGGCAAATTATTTGTTCCTGTTTCCTTAAGGATTTTTTCCTGAAGTTATCTTGTCCTTTCATTTGGAACCTATTCCTCTGTTTCTTTATTTTGCTGGACTCTCTATTGGTTTCTATTCAGTAGATGAAACAACCACCTGTCCCAGTCTTGAAGTGGCCTTATATAGGAGATGAAACTTGTCATTCAGCCCTGCCTCAGATCTTGATTATAATATCTAAGATCTTTGTGCTTTTCCAAGCAGCCTATTATATTTTCAATATACCTCAGGCCACAGGTACCATGATGAGCTAGCAGGCATCCTTCACAGAAAGACCAGAAAGATGGAGCTCCTGGGTCTGTTGCCTCTTGCTGTGACCATTTTCTGATTTTAAAGACAATTATCATTAAGAACTTTATATGCATTTAACTGAGAAAGATTTAACTGTGAGAGGGCCCTCTCCCCCAGTACCAGCCACAGTAAAGCAGAGAAAATCCCCTGGAGGGTGACAAGGAGGTCTTGGTAGGAAGCCTTGGGGAAAGGAGTTTAGACATTTCCCTGGTTTCCCTGAGAAATGATGGTGCTTTTTATTCTTGTGTTCTTAATGAGAAAGCTTTCAAAACAAACTAGTGGCTTCTCAATGTGTCCACAGCTGCCACTGCCTGCCCTCAGCCCTGCACACAGTGGCTGTCAAAGTGATCAAATCACAAATGACCCACGTCACCAGGCAGAGTCATTCCATATGACAGGCAGCAGAGACCAGCCTAGTGCTGACATTGCTGGGACAGGTGCCTGCCACGTGGCCAAGTGCTGGCAGTGGGGGCTGGCGAGTGACTGAGCAGAGCCTGCACTCAGGGGGCTCCCCTCTGCTGCAGGTGGCTCACATGGCTGCTGCACGGGAAGCCCTGGAGATGGGTTAAAATGCCTATCCTGATTCAGTGGTCTGAGCTGAGATTCTGCATTTCTAATGATCCTGCCAGTCATGTGTGCACTTTGACCAGCGGGGATTTAGTGGATGTGTGCTGAGCACTGGGCACTTTTAAAAATAACTTCTTTACATATTAACTTTTCCATCTCCTTTATATATCCATTTTGTATATTGTCCCTGCTTTTGTTCCCTGCCCCAACTTTAATCATTATAGAGCTGAGAACTTGCCCTGGAGGTTTTCTTTTTTTTTTTTTGATATAATTTATTTTATTATCATTAATCTACAATTACATGTGCAATATTACGGTTATTAAACTACCCCTTCATCAGGTCCCCCCCACCAACCCCACTACAGTCACTGTCCATCAGTGTAGTGAGATGCTACAGAATCACCACTTGTCCTCTCTGAGCCGTACTGCCCTCCCCGTGCCCCCCCAACATTATATCTGCTAATCGTAATGCCCCTTTTTCCCTCTTATCCCTCCCTTCCTGCCCATTTTCCCCAGTCCCTTTCCCTTTGGTAACTATTAGTCCGTTCTTGGGTTCTGTGAGTCTGCTGCTGTTTTGTTCCTTCAGTATTTTTTCTTTGTTCTTATACTCCACATATGAGTGAAATCATTTGATACTTGTCTTTTTCGGCTTGGCTTATTTCACTGAGCATAATACCCTCTAGCTCCATCCATGTTGTTGCAAATGGTAGGATTTGTTTTCTTCTTATGGCTGAATAATATTCCATTGTGTATATGTACCACATCTTCTTTATCCATTCATCTACTGATGGACACTTAGGTTGCTTCCATTTCTTGGCTATTGTAAATAGTGCTGCGATAAACATAGGGGTGCATCTGTCTTTTTCAAATTGGGCTGCTGCATTCTTAGGGTAAATTCCTAGGAGTGGAATTCCTGGGTCAAATGGTATTTCTATTTTGAGTTTTTTGAGGAACCTCCATACTGCTTTCCACAATGGTTGAACTAATTTGCAGTCCCACCAGCAGTGTAGGAGGTTTCCCTTTTCTCCACATCCTCGCCAACATTTGTTGTTGTTTGTGTTTTGGATGGTGGCCATCCTCACTGGTGTGAGGTGATATCTCATTGTGGTTTTAATCTGCATTTCTCTGATGATTATTTGCTTTCTGTTTGTTAAGGTGCATGAGTTCTTTATATATTTTGGATGTCAACCCTTTATCACATATGTTTTTTATGAATATATTCTCCCATACTGTAGGATGTCTTTTTGTTCTACTGATGGTGTCCTTTGCTGTACAGAAGCTTTTCAGCTTGATATAGTCCCACTTGTTCATTTTTGCTTTTGTTTCCCTTGCCCGGGGAGATATGTTCATGAAGAAGTTGCTCATGTTTATGTCCAAGAGATTTTTGCCTATGTTTTTTTCTAAGAGTTTTATGGTTTCATGACTTACATTCAGGTCTTTGATCCACCTTGAGTTTACCTTTGTGTATGGGGCTAGACAGTAGTCCAGTTTCATTCTCTTACATGTAGCTGTCCAGTTTTTCCAACACCAGCTGCTGAAGAGGCTGTCATCTCCCCATTGTATATCCAAGGCACTTTTATCAAATATTAATTGACTGTATATGCTTGGGTTAATGTTTGGATTTTCTATTCTGTTCCACTGGTCTGTGGGTCTGTTTTTGTGCCAATACCAAATTGTCTTGATTACTGTGGCTTTGTAGTAGAGCTTGAAGTCAGGGAATGTAATTCCCCCTGTTTTATTCCTCCTTCTCAGGATTGCTTTGGCTATTCGTGGTCTTTTGTGGTTCCATATGAATTTTAGAATTATTTGTTCCAGTTCATTGAAGAAAGCTGTTGGTAGTTTGATAGGGATTGCATTGAATCTGTAGATTGCTTTAGGTAGTATAGCCATTTTGACAATATTTATTCTTCCTAGCCAAGAGCATGGGATGCATTTCCATTTGTTAGTGTCCTCTTTAATTTCTCTTAGGAGTGTCTTGTAGTTTTCAGAGTACAGGTCTTTCACTTCCTTCGTTAGGTTTATTCCTAGGTATTTTATTCTTTTTGATGCAATTGTGAATGGAATTGTTTTTCTGATTTCTCTTTCTGTTAGTTCATCATTAGTGTATAGGAAAGCAACAGATTTCTGTGTGTTAATTTTGTATCCTGCAACTTTGCTGAATTCAGATATTAGTTCTAGTAGTTTTGGAATGGAGTCTTTAGGGTTTTTTATGTACAGTATCATGTCATCTGCAAATAGTGACAATTTGACTTCTTCTTTACCAATCTGGATGCCTTGTATGTCTTTGTTTTGTCTGATTGCTGTGGCTAGGACCTCCAGTACTATGTTGAATAACAGTGGAGAGAGTGGGCATCCCTGTCTTGTTCCCGATCTTAGATGAAAAGCTTTCAGCGTCTCGCCGTTAAGTATGATGTTAGCTGTGGGTTTGTCATATATAGCCTTTATGATGTTGAGGTACTTGCCGTCTATACCCATTTTGTTGAGAGTTTTAATCAGAAATGGATGCTGAATTTTGTCAAATGCTTTTTCAGCATCTATGGAGATGATCATGTGGTTTTTGTTCTTCTTTTTGTTGATGTGGTGGATGATGTTGATGGATTTTCGAATGTTGTACCATCCTTGCATCCCTGGGATGAATCCCACTTGATCATGGTGTATGATCCTCTTGATGTATTTTTGAATTCGGTTTGCTAATATTTTGTTGAGTATTTTTGCATCTACGTTCATCAGGGATATTGGTCTGTAATTTTCTTTTTTGGTGAGGTCTTTGCCCGGTTTTGGTATTAGAGTGATGCTGGCTTCATAGAATGAGTTTGGAAGTATTCCCTCCTCTTCTATTTTTTGGAAAACTTTAAGGAGAATCGGTGTTATTTCTTCTCTATATGTCTGGTAGAATTCAGAGGTGAATCCATCAGGCCCAGGGGTTTTGTTCTTGGGTAGTTTTTTGATTACCAATTCGATTTCGTCACTGGTGATTGGTCTGTTTAGTTTTTCTGTTTCTTGCTTGGTCAGTCTTGGAAGGTTGTATTTTTCTAAGAAGTTGTCCATTTCTTCTATGTTTTCCAGCTTGTTAGCATATAGATTCTCATAATATTCTCTTATGATTCTTTGTATTTCTGTGGGGTCTGTCGTGATTTTTCCTTTCTCATTTCTGATTGTGTTTATGTGTGTAGATTCTCTTTTCCTCTTAATGAGTCTGACTAGGGGTTTATCTATTTTGTTTATTTTTTCAAAGAACCAGCTCTTGGTTTTATTGATTTTTTCTATTGTTTTATTCTTCTCAATTTTATTTATTTCTTCTCTAATCTTTATTATGTCCCTCCTTCTGGTGACCTTGGGCCTCATTTGTTCTTCTTTTTCCAATTTCAGTAATTGTGTCTTTAGACTATTCATTTGGGAATGTTCTTCCTTCTTTAAATAGGCCTGGATTGCAATATACTTTCCTCTTAGAACTGCCTTTGCTGCGTCCCACAGAAGTTGTGGCTTTGTGTTGTTGTTGTCATTAGTCTCCATATATTCTTTGATTTCTGTTTTGATTTGGTCGTTAACCCATTGATTAATTAGGAGAGTGTTGTTAAGTCTCCATGTATTTGTGAGCCTTTTTGATTTCTTTCCAAAATTTATTTCTAGTTTTATACCTTGGTGATCTGAGAGGTTGGTTGGTAGGATTTCAATATTTTTGAAATTACTGAGGTTCTTTTTGTGGCCTAGTATGTGGTCTATTCTGGAAAATGTTCCATGTGCACTTGAGAAGAATGTGTATCCTGTTGCTTTTGGGTGTAGAGTTCTGTAGATGTCTGTTAGGTCCATCTGTTCTAGACCCTGGAGGTTTTCTACAGAGAAATTTCCATTGCTCAAATTTCCCTTCTAGAAGATTGACTCAGGTCATAATGCAGAGAGCAAACATAGGGATCAAAAGTGGAGGTGAAGAGGACAGTGAGCAGGCCTTAGAAGTTGTTCAGGGCAGAGATGGTGGTGGCGTGGACTCTGATAGTGATGGTTAGGGGGAGTATGGGAGGGATGTCCACATATTCAAGGATGGCACTTGGGGCAGGACAGGGAAGGAGGAGACTCCGGGAGCACTGCCAGGGTGGAAGCAGGAGCCACTGGGAGGAGGGCACAGGGACAAGGAGGGGAGAGTGGCTGTGGCAGGAACACAGGACATGGGACCCGTGGCATCAGGCTTTGGGGGCCACCAGGCAGCCAGGCCCTGGCACGGGGCCTGGCACAGTTCTTAGTAAATGTATGTGGAATGAGTGGAAGCTGAAGTTCTGGGTCCCAGAGATGGCATAGTGAAGACCACCAGGTAAGCAATTGGCCCCATTGTGCCTAAGGGTGCCTGAGCAATGCCTGGGGCTTCAGCCCTGGGCCATTAAAGACCATTTGTGAGACCCTGAGCCTGGAATACTGGGATCCTGACCCTGGGGGTACAACTGTGTGGAGGTCACTGGAGTCTACTTTTCCTGTGTCCCATGTGGCCTGGGAACCACAGCACACAGTGTCCTTCTTGTCGAAGTGTCGCAATTAGATGTATGATGGCTGAGCTCACCACAAGGTGGCGCTCAGTGGTTCTCTTTGTTTTTAATATTTATTCCTCCACGACAAATTTGGGATTCTTGAACAACAGAACCCTGACTTAATCTTCACAAGGTACCAAGCTGACTCAAGTGCTGGAATGTTTCCTTTTCTAACATGTTGCAACTACCCCCCAGCCCAGGAAATACAGGCCAAGATTCCAAGATCAAAAAAAAATGTCCTCATTCAACAACTCAGTCTGCAGTGGCACAATAGTCTAACTGCCTGACACACTGTGTGATCTTGGGCAAATCATTTAACTTTTTGGAAGCTTAGCTTTCCTAAAATGGAAAATGGGGTAAAGATCATTCCTTTCTCATGAGTTTTTGGAGGAAGTAAGAACAAATGTGAAGTTGTACTGCATTTTTAATTTTTTATGCAGAGCCCTGCAAGCCTAGCAATGCACTACCACCTCAGTTACATTCTTCCAGTGAGTGTCTACAGAGTCCCTGCTCTGTACCTGACCCTGTGCTGCCTGCAGGGAGGCAAGATTAATGTGAGGCAGTGGCTGCCCTTAGGTCCCCACACCCTGGGGGTGTCTCCCTTAAGGATGGGTCCTCCCTGGACACAGGACTGTGAAAAATGCCTTTGAGGTCTCACGACCAATGTGTGGCCCTTCCAGGGCTGGACCCTGAGTGACCCAACCACCAAACAAGGCCAAAACAAGAGGAATTCAGTGCTTCCAGACAGAACAAGATTCCTTTGATAACCTGCCCAGTACATGTTAACACATTGGCATTAGTTGGCTGGTCCTGGTGAGTGAGGCTCCAGTTCGCATTCCAACATAGGGATTTACAAAGAAGTAGAGTTAGATTGCATCCAGAAATGACATGGTTTATCATAGGTCTGGGCTTATGCAAAACCATAATAGGGGCCATTGTCTACTTGGTGACTCAGGGCCTCCTGGTAGACCAAATGATGTTCTTTTTGAATAAAATTCCAAAGAAGGGATTCAAGATGGTGGCATGAGAGGTGAGACAGAGAACACCTCCAAAAAACACAGATAGTGTGAAAATATAGTTAATACAACTAACCCTAAAACAGTAACAGGAAAGAAGGCTGCACCAGACTGCATACAGATCTCACGAACAGAGCAGGCCTCACAAAACAGGGTAATGTACCAAAGCCTTGATCCGGCAGGACCCGAGCCCTTTCCCCACCCTAGCTCACTGGCAAGAGGAAGAGAAATGGAGTGGGGGAGGGGGGTGGAAGCCTGGGACTGCTTAACACCTAGCCCTGGAGATCTGCTTTGCGAGCAGAAACTTACATTGTGTGGTACTCTGGAGGATGGGGAGCTGGGACAGACAGAGTGCTTGAGAGATAGATTCTGGCCATTTGTGGATGACAGGATCCACACCCAGCTGCTCTGGGACAATGAAAAGGTAGGCAGTCTGACAGGCTTCTTAGCAGCAAGAGGGCTGCTGAAGGGGCGGGGTTTGCACAGAGCTTGCTGCACAGGAGAAGGGATGGGGGACAAAGTTGTCTGGGCACACTCTGCCCAATAGATTGGGAACTTCGGGAGCTTCAGGCACTCCATAGCCCTGGCTAGCTGCTCAGCTCCGAGGCCCCCCACTGTGATACACAGCCAGCTGAGGCTTCCTCCTGGCCTGACAGCACCAGATTGCAAATGGGCAGTCACTGCTCAGGCATCAGGCCAGCCAGAGGGAGGCCCCACCTACAACATCTAGAGACGCCAAGCACAGAGGCTTGCATCTGTGTACTGGGCCCACAACTCTGATATGGGAGACAGGCAGGGCAGGAGGGAATCAAGAAACAGATCTTTTCTCCATCCAGGCACTAGCTCGGCTCCCATACAACTCCAACCTCACTCTAAGGGCTGAGCAGCTACAGAGACTGGAGCTTCTGGGCAATAGAGGGCACCATACAGAAATATGAAACATCAAAAGAGCATGGTTCAGACCAAAATCTCACAAATCCCAGAAACAGGGCCAAATGAAACTGAACTCACCAATCTTCCTGAAAGAAAGTTAAAAATAAAAATCATAAACATGCTTACGGAGGTACAGAAAAAAGAACTCAGGAACGAGTTTAAGTCGGAGATTCAATCATTAAGAAATTCCATATCTGAAATGAAACATACAATGGAGGGATTTAAAAGCAGATTAGATGTAGTAGAAGAGATGGTAAATGGAATAGAAATTAGACAAAAGGAATACAAAGAAGCTGAGGCACAAAGAGAAAAAAGAATCACTAAGAATGAAAGAATATTGAGAGAACTATATGACCAATCCAAATGGAACAATATTTGCATAATTTGGGGTACCAGAAGAAGAGAGAGAAAAAGGGATAGAAAGTGTCATTGAGGAGGTAATTGCTGAAAACTTCCCCTGTCTGGGGAAGGAGATAGTCTCTCAACCCGTGGAGGTGCACAGATCTCCCAACACAAGGGGCCCAAGGAAGACAACATCAAGACATATAATAATTAAAATGGCAAAGATCAAGGATAAAGACAGACTTTTAAAAGCAGCTAGAGAGAAAAAGATCACATAAAAAGGAAAACCCATCAGGCTATCTTCAGATTTCTCAACAGAAACCTTACAGGCCAGAAAGAAGTGGCATGATATATTTAATGCAATGAAGCAGAAGAGCCTTGAACCAAGAATACTCTACCCTGCAAGGTTATCATTTAAATTTGAAGGAGGGGTTAAACAATTTTCAGATAAGCAAAAGCTGAGAGAATTTACCTCCCACAGACCACTTCTACAGTGTATTTTGGAGGAACTCCTACAGATAGAAGTATTCCTAAGACTAAATAGATGTCACCCAAGAGATAGACAAAGAGTACAGAATATGATTCATAACATACAAAGAATGGAGAAGGAAGAAAAAGGAGGAAAAAAAAAGAATCTTTAGGTTGTGTTTGTAACACCATATGAGGTGAGTTAAAGTAGCCTTTTAAATAGTAAGGGAATTGCTCTTGAACCTTTGGTAACAACAAATCTAAAGCCTGCAATGGCAATAAGTACATACCTATCGATAATCACCCTAAATGTAAATGGTCAGAATGCACCAATCAAAAGATGTAGAGAAGATCCATCAATATGCTGCCTACAAGAAACTCACTTCAAACGCAAAGACATACACAGACTAAAAGTGAAGGGATGGAAAAAGATATTCCATGCAACTAATAGGGAGAAAAAAGCAGGAGTTGCAGTACTTGTATCAGACAAAATAGACTTCAAAACAAAGAAAGTCACAACAGACAAAGAAGGACATTACATAATGATAAAAGGGTCAGTCCAACAAGAGGATATAACTATTATAAATATCTATGCACCCAACACAGGATCACCTACATATGTGAAACAAATACTAACAGAATTAAAGGGAGAAATAGAATGCAATGCATTCATTCTAGGAGACTTCAACACACCACTCACTCCAAAGGACAGATCAACCAGACAGAAAATAAAGAGACAGAGGCACTGAACAATGTATTTGAACAGAAGGACCTCAGAGACATCTACAGAACACTCCATCCAAAAGCAACAGGATACACATTCTTCTCAAGTGCACATGGAACATTTTCAAGAATAGATCATATACTAGGCCACAGAAAGAGCCTCAGTAAATTCAAAAAGATGAAATTGTACCAGCGAGCTTTTCAGATCACAAAGGTATGAAACTAGAAATAAATTACTCAAAGCAAATGAAAAAGCCCACAAACACATGGGGCTTAATAACATGCTCCTAAATAATCGATGGATCAATGACCAAATAAAAACAGAGATCAAGCAATATATGGAGACAAATGACAACAATAATTCAACAAGGCAAAATCTGTGGGACGGGGCGAAGGCTGTGATAAGAGGGAAATATATTGCAATACTGGCCTAACTCAGGGAAAAAGAACAATCCCAAATGAACAGTCTAAACTCACAATTAATGAAACTAGAAAAGAACAAATGAGGCCCAAAGTCAGTAGAAGGAGGGACATAATAAAGATGAGAGCAGAAATAAATAAAATCGAGAATAATAAAACAATAGAAAGAATCAATGAAAGCAGGAGCTGGTTTTTCAAGAAAATAAACAAAATAGATAAACCCCTAGCCAGACTTATCAAGAAAAAAAGAGAGTCTACACACATAAACAGAATCAGAAATGAGAAAGGAAAAATCACTACAGACACCACAGAAATACAAAGAATTATTAGATAATACTATGAAAAATTATATTCTAACAAACTGGATAACCTAGAAGAAATGGAAAACTTTCTAGAAAAATTCAACCTTTCAAGGCTGAGCCAGAAAGGAACAGAAAATCTGAACCAACTAATTACCAGCAATGAAATTGAACTAGTAACCAAAAACCTACATAAGAACAAAACTCCTGGACCTGATGGCTTCACCACTGAATTTTATCAAACATTTAGTGAAGACCTAATACCCATCCTCCTTAAAGTTTTCCAAAAAGTAGAAGAGGAGAGAATACTTACAAACTCATTCTACAAGGCAAACATCACTCTAATCACCAGGCAAAGACACCACAAAAAAAGAAAATTACAGACCAATATCCCTGAAGAACATACATGCAAAAATACTCAACAAAATATTAGCAAACCGAATTCAAAAATACATCAAAAAGATCATCCATCATGATCAAGTGGGATTCATCCCAGGGACGCAAGGATGGTACAACATTCGAAAATCCATCAACATCATCCACAACATGAACAAAAAGAAGGACAAAAACCACATGATCATCTCCATAGATGATGAAAAAGCATTCTACAAAATTCAGCATCCATTCACGATAAAAATTCTCAACAAAATGGGTATGGAGGGCAAGTACCTCAACATAATAAAATCCATATATGACAAACCCACAGCCAGCATTATACTTAACAGCGAGAAGCTGAAAGCATTTCCTTTAAGATTGAAACACGACAAGGATGCCCACTCTCCACACTTTTATTCAACATGGTTCTAGAGGTGCTAGCCATGGCAATCAGACAACACAAAGAAATAAAAGGCATCCATATTGGTAAGGAAGAAGTCAAACTGTCCCTGTTTTCAGATGACATGATACTGTATGCAAAAAACCCTAAAGAATCCACTCCAAAACTACTAGATTTAATATCTGAATTCAGTAATGTTGCAGGATACAAAATTAATAAACAGAAATCTGTTGCATTCCTATACACTAATGGTGAACTAGCAGAAAGAGAAATCAGGAATACAATTCCATTCACAATTCCATCAAAAAGAATAAAATACCTAGAAATAAACCTAACCAAAAAGTGAAAGATTTATACTCTGAAAACTACGAGACACTCATGAGAGAAATTAAAGAAGATACCAATAAATGGAAACAATCCCGTGCTCATGCATAGGAAGAATTAATATTGCCAAAGTGGCCATCCTGCCTAAAGCAATGTAAGATTCGATGCCATCCCTATCAAAATACCAACAGCATTCTTCAATGAACTAGAGAAAATAGTTCTAAAATTCATATGGAACCACAAAAGCCCCCGAATAGCCAAAGCAATCCTGAGAAGGAAGAATAAAGCAGGGGGAATTACGCTCCCTGACTTCAAGCTCTACTACAAAGCCACAGTCATCAAGACAATTTGGTACTGGCACACAAACAGACCCATAGACCAATGGAACAGACTAGAGAGCCCAAATATAAACCCAAGCTTATATGGTCAATTAATATATGGTAAAGGAGCCATGGATATACAATGGGGAAATGACAGCCTCTTCAACATCTGGTGTTGGCCAAACTGGACAGCTACATGTAAGAGAATGAAACTGGATTATTGTCTAACCCCATACACAAAAGTAAACTCAAAATGGATCAAAGACCTGAATGTAAGTCATGAAACCATAAAAGTCTTAGAAATAACATAGGCAAAAATCTCTTGGACATAAAATATGAGCAACTTCTTCATGAATATATCTCCCCGGGCAAGGGAAACAAAAGCAAAAATGAACAAGTGGGACTATATCAAATTAAAAAGCTTTTGTAGAGCAAAAGACACCATCAATATAACAAGAAGACATCCTACAGTATGGGAGAATATATTCATAAATGACATATCCAATAAAGGGTTGATATACAAATTATATAAAGAACTCATGCACCTCAACAAACAAAAAGCAAATAAACCAATTAAAAATGCACAGAGGATCTAAACAGACACTTCTCCAAAGAAGAAATTCAGATGGCCAACAGGCACATGAAAACATGCTCCACATCACTAATCATCAGAGAAATGCAAATTAAAACCACAATGAGATACTACCTCACACCAGTTAGGATGGCTGCCATCCAAAAGACAACAACAAATGTTGGTGAGGATGTGAAGAAAGGGGAACCCTCCTACACTGCTGGTGGGAATACAAATTAGTTCAACCATTGTGGAAGGCAGTGTGAAGGTTCCTCAAAAAACTAAAAATAAAACTACCACTTGACCCAGGAATTCCACTCCTAGGAATTTACCCTAAGAATGCAGCAGCCCAGTTTGAAAAAGACATATGCACCCCTATGCTTATCACAGCACTATTTACAATAGCCAAGAAATGGAAGCAACCTAAGGGTCCATCCATAGATGAATGGATAAAGAAGAAGTGGTATATATACACAATGGAATATTATTCAGCCAGAAAAAGAAAACAAATCCTACCATTTGCAACAACATGGATGGAGCTAGAGGGTATTATGCTCAGTCCAGGCCAAGAAAGACAAGTATCAGATGATTTCACTCATCTGTGGAGTATAAGAACAAAGAAAAAACTGAAGGAACAAAACAACAGCAGACTCAGAGAACCCAAGAATGGACTAGCAGTTACCAAGGAAAAAGGGACTTGGGGTGGGTTGGAAGGGAGGGATAAGAGGGGAAAAGGGACATTACAATTAGCACACATAGTGTGGGGGGGGCACAGGAAGGCACTATAGCACAAAGACAAGTAGTGATTCTATAGCATCTTACTATGCTGATGGACAGTGACTGTAATGGGGTATGTGGTGGGGACTTGATAATAGGGGGAGTTTAGTAACCATAATGTTGCTCATGTAATTGTACATTAATAATAGCAACAACACCAAAAAATCCAAAGAAGGGTTCCCTTCCATGCAGATAGTTTAGTTTGTTTTCTTTTCTTAGGGAAGCAACACAAGTGAGCCTGGCTTTTTCTTGATGTCTGCTGAGCCAGGGAATGACTGGAGTCAGATTTGGCTATGACCAGTTCTTTGTTGGTGTCTGGTATCAGTAGCTCTTTCTGTTTATTTGCAATGAGTTCTGCTCACTTAGAAGTATAACCTCGTTATGAGTGCAAACCCTGAAGCCAGACTGTGTGGGTTCAAATCCAAGCTCTACAACTAACCAGCTTGTCCAGGTGACTTTACTATGGCTCAGTTTCCCCATTTATGAAATGGGCTGCTGTGAGGATTAAATGAGTTCATCTTGTAAAGTGATTAGAACAGTTCAAGTGAGAGAGGAATGCTATATAAGTGTGACTATTATGTGTCTCCCCACCTGCCTTACTTTCCCCTCTGTTGATGGGGATGAAATAGAAAGCAAGGGACACAAACATTTACAAAGCAACATTATAGCTGAAGCACTTTACAGATGTAATTTGTGATGCTCTTAATAGCCATGCAAGGTAAGAACTCCTACTCTCGTCTGACTGATGAGGAAACAGAGGCTCATTGTGGGGAAGTGGGTGGTGCCAGGTCACCTCTGCTGTAGAAATGTGACCAAGTCCTCAGCTCCCAGGCTGGAGCATTCTCTAATGTCCTTATCTTCTGACCCCTAGGTCCTCAGCTACCTACCAGTCCTTTCATCTAATGATCTTGCTACTCTTCAGGTACACAGGGTCCTCCAGAGAGCCTCTGCATTTAGCCAGTCTACAAAGGAAGCATGAGAGCATGGGGAATGTGTAAAGGGCTTTATGGGTAGAGACTCTGTCTGCTTCATCTGAATCTCACCCTTCACATGACACAGGACACATGAAATACATGTTTGCTTAACTGAGGTGTGCATCATGGGGAATTTGGAGGACACCTAACTCTGTCCAGGAAAGGTAGGGAAGTGTTCACCAAAAAGGGCACAACTGAGATGGGTTTTGAAAGATGCATAGAAGTTCCCTGGATAAGGTAGAAGGAAAGGGCATTCTGGGCAGGCAGAACATCATGTGCAAAGACACACAGACCACATAAACAGGAAAGGTAAGGGGCCAGCAGGGAAGAGTGAAAAGGTGGAGGATGGGTGGAGTGGAGCAGAGACTGGAGAGGTAACCAGGATGAGTTTGAAGGTTCTTGTTCCTCACTGTTCCTATCCTTTAAGTGCTAGCCCCAGGCCACCTTTCCATGACTCTAGGATGTGGGGAGCCTCCCTCTGTCCTTGGAAGCACTGATGTTTAGGCCATTTTAGACTGGAATGATCCAACCTGATCTTCACAGTAGTCCAGTCAGTGGGAAGGGTATGTGTAATTATGGTCTCCGTTACTTTTATTATCTAATTGTTTATTGCTGGTTAAAAAAAATAGTTGACTTTTTCTTATTGAACTTGTATTTAGTGAACTTACTAAATCCACCTGTAGATTCTTTTGGATTTGCTATGCAATCACATCATGTGCAAATAATGAGTTTTATTTCTTCGTGTATAATCCCCCTACACTTTTTACCCCTTATCTTACTGCACTGGTTAGGGCCTCCATTAAAATGGAATTAAAGCAATGATAGCAGACATCCTAATTGCTTTTGTGATTTCAGAGGGAAAGCTTCTAATATTTCACCATTAAGTATTATATTAGTCAGCTTCAGCTTCCATAACAGAATACTAAAGACTGGGTGATTTAAACAATAGGAGTTCATTTCTCACAGTTCTAGAGGCTGAGAAGTCCAAGATCAAAGTACTGATCTTGGCAAGGCAGGTTTCATTCTGAGGACTCTTATTTGGCTTGTAGGTGGCTGCCATCTTGCTGTTTTCACGTGTCTAGAGAGGTCTTTGGTGTCTTTTCCTCTTCTTATAAGGCCACCAGTCCTATCAGATCAGTCCTCCACCTTTATGATCTCATTTAACCTTAATGATCTCCTAGAAGCTCTATCCTCAGACAATTTGGGGGGGTACACAATTCCATCCATAACAAGTACCGTGCTTATTGTAGATTTTTTTTTGGTAGATACTTTTCTCAGATCAAGTAAGTTTCCCTCCATTCTAGTTTGCTAAACTTTTTTAAAAATCATGAATTGATATTGATTTGTATCAAATATTTTTCTACATGTATTGAGATAATCTTATAGATTTTCTACTTTGTTCTATTAATAAGGTGATTTTATCAGTGATCGTCAACTGAGAGCAACTTTGCTCCTTAGGAGACATTTGCCAATGTCTGGAGACATTTCTGATAGACTCAGTCGCAGTGTGTGTGTGTGTGTGTGTGTCTTACTAGTATCCAGTGGGTATAAGCTAAGTGTTATTAAACGTTCTAGAATGCACAGGAGAGCCCTCTACAAGAAGAAAGTTGGGTCCCAGGGACCAGGGGAGCAGTACTAAGGAGATGATGTTCAAGTGGGGTGGTCCAGGGAGAAAGAAGGTCTCCAAGCGATTGCCTCAAGTAGCAGCGTGTTCAGCACCCACACTTAGGGTCTGCAGAGTGTGGGAGGCATAGGGGGTGAGGCTGGCTTTAAGAGCCAGGGACCACGTGGACAATTGTGGAGTAGCTTAAAAATGTTTATCCTCTTGTGCTTGGTGTAAACACCTATGCGGTCCTCATTTCCTCATGTAGTCCATAGGCACTGGATATCTACTCTGCTTAAAGAGACTGGGTTTTAGGGGTTGTAGGGATGAAAAGTTCCCATCTCTCAGAAACATGGTGTAGTTATAGAGAAATAGAAAGATAAGAGGCACTTCACTGAGAGCCCAAAAGAGGAGCACTTGTCCAATCTGGGACCGCTTCCTCAGGAAAGTGATACGTGGGCTGGAACGGGAAGGATGAGAAGGGCAAGGGGTGTGCCAGCAGAGGGAACAGCAAGTGCAAAGCCTTGGGGACAGGAGGGCCTTCAGTTCCCTCTTGGTTATGGCTGAAACCCAGACTTCAGGGGCGAAAGATGGAGGATCCGGACTGGCACTGAATTAGAGAGCAGCCTGGTGGAGTGGAAGAGCTTTGAGTCAGACATCTGACTCCTCCTTGGCCTTGTGTGAGTAACTTAATCTCTAAGCTGTTTCCTCTTCCATAACATAGAGATACTAGTTCTTTCCCCTTGGGAAATGTTTCATTAGGGATAATGAATAGCTAGGAATTATTAATTAGGAAAATGAATATAAAATAACTAGCATATTGTCTGGCACATAATAAGCATTCAAGAACAATTTATTTAATCATTTCCAAAGAGACATTTTCCCCTGAAACTTTAGTATCTCTGATGTTGGGATTCATTACAAAAGTCTACTTGGCAGCATCATTTCTTTCTTGGTGTCTAATATAAACTAATGGTGTGATATGACTGATGACATCTTACTGTAAAGGAAATGTGATGGTTCTTTGGACTATTTAGAATAGAAGTCAGCAAGCTTTTCTGTAAAAGACCGGATGGTAAATATTTTAGGCTTTGTGGGCCATACAGTCTCTGTTACAACTTCTCAACTCCACCATTGCCAGACAAAATCACCTGTGTTATGTGGAAATAAATAACGTTTGTGTCCAGTAAAATGTTATGCATGGATGTTGCCTTAGAATTTCATGTAATTTTCATATGCTGAAAATCTTCTTTTGATTTTTTCCCCAACCATTTACAAATGTGAAAACTATTCTTAGTTCACAAAAGTTATTCTTAGCTGTACAAAAACAGGAGGCAGGCTAGATTTGCTCCCACTGCACCCAGACCAAAATAATATCTGTTAGGAGACAGTCAAAAACTGCCTTTCATAAATGTTCTTATTTTATGCTCTTCTCCTATCTGGAAAGGTTCCAGACTTTTTTTCAAGATTTACTAAGAATTACTTGTAAGGATCTTTGGGGGTATCTAGAGGCAATTCGAATCTAGAAATTCAGCCTGGATAGCTGGCATCAGGGATGTTTTCCTGGAGGAGATGACTCATGAGTTGAGTCTTGCAGGATGAATGGGAAGTGTAGTGTGGAGATGTGGGAGTATAAACTAAAATGTGAAGCACCCTGTACATGTGAGGAGTCAAGCACAGCTAAAGAATAGGTGCTGGGCATGGGGGCACTGTAAAGGGATGATACCAGATCATGCCAGGCCTGGAAACCTGGCAAAGGGCTTTTATTCCAAGGTGGGAGTTCTTGCCTTGAGGTCCATAGATTTGTAGGCTTCAGAAGGCCTACAAATCTCTTGAAGTTATATGCAAGATTTTGTGAGGTTGTTTTCCTAGGGAGGTGTATGCCTTTGATCAAATTCTCAAAGGGCATACGAGCCCAACAAAGAAATAAGACCAGCTCTAAAATGAGTGTGGAGCCATTTGCTGTACACACCATCAATCAGGATGGCTGCCTGTCTCAGTTTCCCTAATCTCTAGGAACACCCTGGTACCCAGGGATGGGCCCTGTGTGGTCATTCCTTGCTACATGACCCCACTACCTAGCCACAGCTGGTTGGTCCAGGAGTGGGCACCTCACTCAAGTGATAATCCCTGGGATTTTTTTAAACCAAACGTGGTAGCTGGTTGTGGTGGTGATGGATAGAGGAAGACAGGGAATATAAGGCTTGGGAGTGGCAAGTGGCTATGTTGCATCTCAGGGAGGCACTAGTATGAATTAGGAGAGAATGAATCTAATACACTGGGAAAATTAGAAACCTCAGGTGAGAATCCTGGTGATATCTGAGTCAAGGCACCCTGGCCTTCATTCCTGACCTTTGCATGGTTACTTAAGATAGCCCAGTGTCCTAATATTAAGTTTATTCTTGCCAAACCTTAATCAGGTTGGTTTCTGATAAACTAGAGGATCTTAAGCAGAAGGCGATGACATGATCAGAGCAGAGTTCAGGGTAAATGTTCAAGCTGTCACTAAGGGGGTGAACTGGGTGCAGGAGGCAGCCCTGGGGGAAGGCTGTTGCAGTGGTCTCAGGCAGAGATGAGAAGGCCTGGAGCAGGTATAGTGATGTCCTCCTCAAAAGGCAACGGATCAGTATGAAACCCATTTCCAGGAAAAATCAGCAGGTGTGGTATGTTGGCGGAATTCTGTTCCTTGTGACTGTAGGACCCAGGCCCTATTTTCTGTCGGGCTGTCAGCCAGCGAAGGCTCTCAGAGGCCATGCCCAGGTCCTGCCCCAGGGCCCACTCCATCTCAGAAAGGGACAAGCTCCCTCCAGTCACATCAGCTTCACTCTTTGAGTTTGCTTTGGACAGGCTGAGGGGGAGATTCTTAGGTGAGAATGGCTGGGGGTAGGAGTGGATGGGCATAAGAAGCAGGAATTGGGGCAGAAAATGGGGCTTTTTGGAAATCCTGGGTTAAAGGTAGGTGATTCCAGAAAAGCCCCAGACACCTGTTGTGGGTAAAAGTATAACATTTGCAGAATATCTAGCCTGGCTTTAGTACATTTGCATATCCTCAGGGGTGGAGAGAAGTTCATCTCCATGTCTATGGGTTATTACCTGGGCAACGGAGGGTGTGTCTGAACCTGAGAGTTTAAAGGGAGGGGCTGGCTTGCTTGCTTGCTTGCTTCTTCAGGAGCAGAGGAGAGAGACAGCCCTGGACTGCAGTTTGTAAGCAATAAATGTGTTTTAAATTTTATTTCTCCCTTTGACTGATTTCGGTTTTTAGAGGTATTTTGCCCCGGGATTTCCTCTCCCAGGACTTACATCTGGCGGCAGTCAGCAGGGTGCCTCTGAACCTGAAATCTGTCATAATGGGTGCGACCTTTGGGAGGGCTGCTCCTGTGGATGGTGGGGAGGCCCCAGTGGATGCAGGGGTAGAGGTGCCGCTTCACCTGTTATTATCCCCCCAGCTGTGGGGCTTCCAAGTTGGGAACCCCTAGTGGGGAATTAGTCTAGGATAAAGTACCCCTTAGAGGGGTGGGGCGTTCCCCAGAACTGGGGAAGGGTGGAAACACTGGAAGCTGCAGAATTAGCCTTCTGTGAGTTGGAAGACTGCTTAGAGACCTTAGGGGGGCTGTGGACCAGCTGGCATTGTAGGGTCTCTTTTCATCGAATAGTGGAAAATGTTATACAGGAGAAAGGATTATCGAGGGACTTAGGCGGGAGAGAGACACACTTCAACATCACTTGGAGGAGCTGAATGATAACCCATGGTATACTGTTAAAGAAGAGAGACAGTTACTAAAAAGGCAGGTCACGCTCCTAGAAGATTCCTTAGCAGCAGCAAGGCGGGAGAAGGCAGGAAAAGCTGCGTTGCAGGAGGCCGTGGGGGAAGTGGAGGAAAGAGTAGTGCCTTCAGCCTGGAAATGGAGGAGAAGCCATTGGTGGAGAAGCCCAAGGGAGAAGAGGAGGAGGCGGGGCCATTGGCAGATCTGCTACCCAGGCCACCGCTGGAGCTACCATCTTCTCCTGTTTTAAAGGCCTGCCCAGCTGTAATTAAGAAAATAAAAAAGAAACAACTGCAGGCTCCTCAGGCGGAGGAACAGACCCCTCCCCAAGTGGTGGAGCACTCCATGCTCTGCCCCAATGCCCAGGATGAGCTTGTGGACATGAGCGTCTGGTACAGGCAGAGGCCATCGGGATCTCTGCCTACATGGCTTTTATGTCTCTGGGATATGGGGGTGGAAAACATTGTTGTGTCTTCCATCTCAGTCGGGTACTGAGATGAGTAGAATGGCTTTCCTGATGACTCACCCTTCCCTCTGGTAGCTGTTGCAAAATGCCCGGCACACCTCAGGGAATCAGACACTCTTGGAATGGCTGACAGCTGTCATCAGGATAGTTTGGCCTAATCAGGGTGATTTACCATATTTTCCCAGTAGTTGGAAAACATACGCAGAGCTCCAACAGGTATTATGGGAATTGGATATGAAAAACATCATCTACAATATGGACCCCCAGGGCCCTGATCAGGAGGTGTTCACTATAGGAATGAGAAACCTGGTGCTGCATACAGCTCCCACATCTCTCTTTGGGTCCCTAGTGAATACTCTTGCGCCCTACCTAGGGCAACCCATAAGAGAGGCTACTTGTATTTTAGCAGGTCTTGGGGAGGTTGAAACAATAAGGGCACAGGAGGGAAGTATGGGCCACAAATGAAAGGAGAAGTGCAAAAGGCCCTATGAAGGTCTCAAGGACCCAGATGTGGTTTGATTTGATAAAGGCCAGGGTAGTGAAAGAAAAACTCGATGGGCAGCCCAGTAGAATATTGTTAGAACTGTATCACCAATTAAAGCCAGAGCAGCAGTTCCAGACACTGAGACCCAGGACACGGAAACCAGAGTCAAGGCCTCAAGCCTGGCCTGTGTCCCTGTACTCAGTATTCGCCTGTGCCCTCACCCCACAGGAGGATGACTGGGCATCGCAGTTTGACTGAGGGGAGGTCAAAGTCCCCACCTTGGGGGACATGCTGGGGACCAGAGGCCACATGTAGAATTAGCAATTCATTGATCCCCTGTGAATGTACAACATGAACTGGCACTGGTGGACACAGGAGCTGAGTGCTCTTTGATTCATGGCAACCCTGAGCATTTTCTCGAGACCCCAGCTGTGATAGATGGCTATGGGGGTAAGGCAATTAGAGTGAAGAAAGCCCAAATCTCATTGGGGATAGGGCATTTACCCCCAAAGGAGTATACGGTGTACATTTCTCCCATCCCTGAATATATTTGGGGGGTAGATATCCTGCCTGTGGTTACAGACCACTGAAGGTGAGTTTAGACTGAGGGTACATGTGGTAAAGGCAGTTCTGAGGGACATGCTAAGCATCCATCTGTAGCTCTGCCTGTACCTCGGTGGGTGACAAATATTAAGCCATATAAATTGCCTGGGGGCACAAGGAAATTGGAGAAACTGTAAAGGAGTTGGAGAGGATGGGCATCATAAAGCCCACTCATAGTCCTTTTAATTCCCTAGTGTGGCCAGTGAGAAAGCCAGATGGCTCCTGGCATATGACTGTAGACTACAGGGAATTGAATAAAGTCACACCCCCTTTGCATGCTGCTGTCCCCTCTATAGCAGACATTCTGGACACACTCAGCCATGAGCTTGGAACATATCATTATGTAGTAGACCTTGCTAATGCTTTCTTCTCTATTGACATAGCACAGGAAAGCCAGGAACATTTTGCCTTCACATGGGAAGGCCAGCAGTGGACAGTCACTGTCCTTCCACAGCCCCACCATCCGTCATGGACTTGTAGCCCAGGACTTGGCCACATGGAAGAAACCTCAAACAGTGCAGTTGTATCACTACATTGATGATATTATGCCCACATATGATTCTCTTTCAGATTTAGAAGGGGCAGTTCCTAGACTGTTGCAACATCTACAGGAAAATGGATGGGCTGTGAACATCACCAAGGTTCAGGGACATGGTTTGTCTGTGAAATTTTTGGGGGTTGTCTGGTCGGGTAAAACTAAAGTTGTTCCTGAAGCAGTTATAGACAAGGTCCAGGCTTTTCCCACCCCTACCACTGTGGCAGTATTACAAGAATTTTGGGGTCTTTTGGGCTACTGGAGAGTGTTTATCCCTCACTTGACACAAATTCTGAAGCCCTTATACTGGTTGGTATGAAAGGGCATCAGGTGGGACTGGGATGAGACATGTACAGCTGCTTTTACTGCTGCCAAGCGGGCAGTCAAGGCCGTACAGACCTTGAATGTAATGGACTCATCAAGGCCCTGTGAACTAGATGTTCATGTAACCAAAGATGGTTATGGATGGGGTCTTTGGCAGTGGCTTGAATGGACATGCCAACCTATTGGATTCTGATCACAACTATGGAAAGGAGCAGAGGTCCAGTACACCTTGACAGAGAAGCAACTGGCTGCTGTGTACCACGCCTTGCTGGCTACAGAGCCCATTGCTGGAACAGCTCCGACCAAGGTGATAACCACTTATCCCATAGCAGGGTGGGTGCAAGACTGAACCCAAAGGCCACGGAGTGGCGTGGCACAGACACCTAGACTGGCCAAATGGGACACATATTTATAGCAGCACAGCGCCCTCTCTACTAGCCCCTTAAGTGGAGAACTCCAATGTTTATTGGGGCCAGTGACCTATACCAGTGGAAGCAGGAAGGACTTGCTTTTCAGCCCTTGGTAGCTGAGACTCCTTATTAGGAGGGCAAAGCCCCTATACCTGAAGATCCTTGGTACACAGACAGCTCCAGTCATGGGCAGCCCCCGAAGTGGAGGGCTGTGGCTTTCCATCCTAAGACTGAGACAATATGGATGGAGGATGGAGAGAAGAGCAGCCAATGGGCTGAGTTGCAGGCGGTATGGCTTGTGATTACCCAGGCGCCTTCCCCCATAGTTGTCTGCGCTGATGGCTGGGCCGTCTTTCAGGGCTTGACCCTGTGGCTACCGACATGGTACCATGCCAGCTGGATGGTTGGTCACCGGTCCCTTTGGGGGCAAGAGTTGTAGCAAGACCTATGGGCCTCTGGTCAGACTAACACTGTTACTGTATATCATGTGACTGGCCATTTGCCTTTGGCATCCCCAGGGAATGATGAAGCAGACACATTGGCCCAAGCACACTGGCTAGAAGGAAAGCCTGACTCTGATGTGGCCCAGTGGCTACACCAGTGTTTGTTGTATGCGTGGCAAAAGACAATGTGGGCTGTAGCCCGTAGGTGGGGCTTGCCATTGACCTTTGGAGAAGTCAGCAGAGCCTGGAAGGAGTGTCTTGTGTGCTCTAAGAGGGACTTACACCGAGTCCCCCAGCAACATGGGACAATAGTAAGGGGGCCAGTACCCCTTGTCAGGTAGCAAATACACTATATTGGGCTTCTGCCCATATCATGAAGGATATATGCCATGACATGTGTGGACACGGCTACTGGACTATTGGTTGCCTTTCCTGCACATTGTGCAGATCAGCAAACCACCAAGAGGGGCCCGGAGCATCTTTTTGCAGCCTATGGCCGGCCACAGGTGATTGAAAGTGATCAAGGTACCCACTTTACTGGACATGCGTTATAACAATGGGTGCAGCAATTAGGAATAAAGTGGAAATTTCACGTACCACATAATCCTACTGGGGCAGGCATGATAGAGAGATACAATGGTTTGTTGAAATCTGGCCTGAAGTCAGACACCAGTAGTCCATGGGGTTGATCAGTTCACCTACAGACAGTGCTGTGGCGTTTGAATGAGAAGCCCCGTAAAGGAGCTTTGAGCCCTGTGGATATGCTCATGCACCTTGCTGCCTCTCCTATACAATTGTACATCCAAACCAAAGAAGAGTTATCGAAGCCAGGATATGGTCAGCAGAGCAACATCCTGCTGCCACCCTACTGCCTTAAGCCCTGGAGACACTGTTGAATGGACCTGGCCCTGGACATTTCAACACATGCACCAGTGATAGCTGGCCCTTCTGGCACCTTGAGGGAAAGGCCTGGAAGCTGGCCTCATGTGTATTCCTGGAGTAACAGCAGAATGGCCCCCAAAGGTCACAGTAGTGTACCCAAAACGTCTAGGAGGTAAGAGCATCTTGCAGGGAAGTTTTGTTTTATCTTTATGGCCAGTGCATGTACCTCCCATAGCCCTATATATTGACCCATCTGTAACTCCCACAGGGAGGGAGGTGAAGGTCTGGTATACAAGACCAGGATGACATCCCATTCCTGCCACTGTCCTATCACAGGACCACTCTCTTGCATGTATCCTACCTGATGCACAAGATTTGCCTATGCTGGTGTCATTAAAACAAGTATCTTATCGCCCTTAAGGTTATTTTCTCCTACAGTCCTTGTGGCCTGAATGCACCCTCTGCTGCAGCTGCTGCACGATGATTGCTCTGAACCCTCAGCTACTACCTGCCTATGGAATGATCAAACTATAGACTTAATCTGCATAAGAATTTGAACCTAGCTGAATCCTCTGGCTTGAGGATTGTCATAATTTTATTGCTATTGCTATTGTTATGTCATTAGTCTGGTCACAGTGCTCCAGTTTTCTCGTCCAGGGACCATTGCGGAAGAAGGGGAATGAGTAAATTGTAAGGCGAGATTTCTGGAGGGGTGGCCTGTGGGTAAAATTGTAACATTTCCAGAATATCTTTCCTGGCTTTAGTACATTTGCATATCCTCAGGGGTGGAGAGAAGTTCACCTCCATATCAATGAGTAATTATTACCTGGGCAACCGAGGGTGTGTCTGAACCTGAGAGTTTAAAGGGAGGGGTTGGCTTGATTGCTTGCTTGTTTCTTCAGGAGCAGAGGAGAGAGATGGCCCTAGACTGCAGTTTGTAAGCAATAAATGGGTTTTAAACTTTATTTCTCCCTTTGACTGATTTTGATTTTTAGAAGTATTTTACCCCGGGATTTCCTCTCCCCAAACTTACACCTGTAAAGAAGGCACTGACTCTGAATAGTCAGAGTACAGTATTTCTGTTAGACTTGGATGGGAACTTGAAGATTCCTGAGTACAATTCAGAAGAAGAGGAAAGAGTAGAGGAAGGCAGAGAATTAAGCACCAGAATAGAGATCCAGAACTTAAAAGGACCCACCAATTTTTAGACAGGTTAACTGAGGCTGAGAGGGGGCAAAGACTTGGCCAAGGCGACAAGTCACAGTCCCGACCCAAACCAGCCCTCCGGTCCACTAAGACAGCTCTCTTCCCTCCCAGCCATTTCAGCATATCAAGAGTAGGTCTCCACAGACAGGCAGTTGTGCTGTATCTTTCTCAGGATCTCTGGAAGCAGAGGGAACTTCTGGCTGTTTCCCAGAATGGGAGGCCTTTTACATGTCTGCCAGCCCAAACTCCCTGAGGTCATTTCTGGAGTCAAGGTTGTGGCCAGCCCTCTACCCACAGACCCTCCCACCTCTCAGCCCTTTGTTTTGGCTCCCAGATGAGATTTCCTCCTCTACTGGCAGGAATCTCCCCCATGCTCCAGGGCTGCCAGCCCAATTTCAGCACTCCCAGAATAGAGGCTCCAGAATAGGCCAGGGCCATCTCACTGGGGCAGAAAATGTGTTCCAAGGAAGTCAAGACCTTGAAGTTCGAATCCCTTTCTTACTCATGGAAAGCAGTTTCCTTTTATAGAACATAAACTCAGAGAAGGCAGCTCTCTGTCTCTCCACAAATAGACTGTCTCCCAGGCACAGAATTCCAGGAACCCACAGGGCCATAGGAGATGATGAGCCTTTCAAGGTTGACTGCAGAGGAAGAGCATTTCCCTTGCAGGGTGCCAGTTCCAAAAGTCTGAACAATTAATCCTGGCACCAAGTCCATCTCAGTTCTGGACCCAACAGGATGTCCCACTTGTCCACCTACAAATTGCCCACACTGACTCATGCTCCCTTCATTCCACAAGTTTGTAATGAGCACCTACTATGTGTCAAAACTTTTCTAGGCACAAGACCTTTTTGGATATATCAGTGTGGGTAAAATTGTAATATTTCCAGAATATCTCACCTGGCTTTAGTACATCTACATATCAATAGGCGTTCAGAGGTGGAAAGAAGTATGGCTTTATTGCATTTGCATCATTCCTCAGGGGTGGAGAGAAGTTCATCTCCATATCAAGCCTCCCATCTGGAAGGCTTATCTGTACC